>VWZF01004177.1:104759-158256 GCA_013396755.1 Sclerurus mexicanus
TGATCCCACACTGATCCCACACTCACTGATCCCACACCGATCCCACACTCACTGATCCCTTACTGATCCCACATACCCAGTGATCCCACACTGATCCCACACACTCATTGATCACACACACGCACCAATCCCGCACAGATCCCACACACCCACTGATCCCGCACACCCACTGATCCCGCACACTCAGTGATCCCGCACACCCAGTGATCCCACACTGATCCCACACTCACTGATCCCTTACTGATCCCACATACCCAGTGATCCCACACTGATCCCACACACTCATTGATCACACACACGCACCAATCCCGCACAGATCCCACACACCCACTGATCCTGCACACCCACTGATCCCGCACACTCAGTGATCCCGCACACCCAGTGATCCCACACACGCACTGATCATGCTGTGCCATCCGCTGGCACACACACCTTCCCCCAGCCCACCCCGCTGTCCCCTGCCCTGGGCACGCACCCCTCGGGTCCCTGAGCCTGTGGACTCGCAGAGTCGCCCAGCAGGCTGAGTTTTGGAAGGGACCCACAAGGATCACCCGGCCCAGCCCTCAGCCCCGCACGGGACCGTCCCCAGAGTCACTCCCTGTGCCCAGAGGGTCACCCCGAGGCTCCCTGTGCAGCTCTGGTGCTGTGCCCACTGCCCTGCTCAGTGCCCACCACGGGCTCTCGGCGGTGCCAGCCTGAGGGGTCGCGGTGAGCTCCGTGCTTGGCCTTGGTGCCACATCCTCCCTGCGAGGGAGGCTCTGGACGAACCATTCCCAGCCGGGCACACACCCTTGGCATTGTCCTCGGGGGCAGACACCAAGGTCGGTGGCACAGATCCCCCCTGGCACGGCACACCCCACACCGCGTCCAGCCCTGGCTCTGCTGGAAGCTGCAACCCCACGGGAGGTGTCCGGGGGCTCTGGGGGTGCATCAGGCTCGTTCCAGTACTGCTTCTCTCATCTGCAACGGGGACTTGGCCCTCCAGGGCTGTCCCTCTGCCTCACACAGGTACCCCCACGTGCCCAGCAAAGTCTGGCTTTGAGGAGAGACCAGTCTCTGCCTCATTGCTTGGCCGTCCTCAGGAGAGAGGCTTGGCAGAGCGGAGCCACCACGCTGCGGCCAAGGGGAAGCAGAGAAGGCACCAGAACTCAACATTATAAAACTTTAATGAGCCCCATGTGAAACACCAGCCCCAGCACAGCCAGAGAGGCCTCACGTCTCACCTGGGCACCCCAGCCGTGCCCTTTCCCCACCCAGGGTCGCTCGGTTCGGCTCTGCCTGCACAGGAGTGGCACCACAGCCCACGGAACGAGTCCTGAGGGCAGCTTTGCAGGTGGAGAACTTCTCCCAGCCCTTTCCACGGCGAGTGGCAGCGCGGCAGCCACTTCCTCCCCTTTCCCAGCACGTGCCGAGTGAGTCCTGGGAGCTGCTCTGCCCTTTGCTCCCAGACAAATGCCCCGTGCAGGAGTGTTTGCAGGCATTCCCTCGCTGCCAGCCTGGCGCTGAGGCAGTAATTGCCAGGCAGCTCGAATTTGCTGCCTCTTGGTGCTCACCAGAGTTCGAGCCCTCCCCGGGTTATTTTGCTTCCTTTTTCTTTAACACAGCATCTGGCCCGAGCTCCTTCCGTATTCTGAACGGGGGCCCAGTGAGTTCTGGAGGAAATGCAGAACGGTGATGGTCCCCAGGTATCCCAGCCCGGGCATCCCATGCCAGGGGTGGCACAGCCACACCTGAGCCACGCTGTCTCTTTGCCACATTTGGAACTGTCCTGGGCCAGGGGCAGAAAGGAGTGGGGAGAGCTCCAACTTTTACTTCTACCAATGCTCTACCTCCTTGAAACACTGCTCTGCCAGCCAGAGACCCATCCAATCCCCGCTCCCAGAGTCTTCCTCTCTCCAGCTCAGAACTGAAGCAAATCCTCACTCCATATATTGAAATCTCCCGAGCCGCTTTCAAGTGCCAGTATTTGAATCCCGGGTGGGTGCACATTTCTGCCCCCTGTCCAGGCTCACTTCTGACTCCATTCCCCATGCAAGCCCTGTAAATACCCCCCTGCCAACACCCCCCACCTTTCTGGGGATCCCACCCACAGCTGTACCTAACCCCTGGTCTCAAGACCACCAAAACATAAGGCTGAGCTTGAGCCCACCTTTGTCCATGATGGGATTTGCTCGCTCAGGTACAAACACTTGTTCCTGAGACCTAATAAACCCACTGGTTTAGTGGGTGTGTTTATGCATTAATAAATATATATATTAATGTTATTTATTCATATTTCTTATATTGATATTTTATATTAATATGTCGATTATCATGAATATGTTTACTTATTTCTATTATATTCCACTGATTTTACTGGGAAACCCAGAGAAATATTCTGATATCTATTCCTGGGATGGGATCTGTGTGACAGAGGGTTTCTCTCACATATCACCAGCACAGGCACAGTGGCTACGCCTGACTGTGTCTGTCACACCTGTATGAGTACCTGGTCTCATGTATCATCCCACAGTCACCAAGGCTGGCAGAGACCTTCAGGACCATCCAGTCCCACCACCAGGATCCCCCCTAATCCGTGTCCCCAGGGGCCACATCCAGACACCTCTGGGACACTTCCACAGACAGTGACTCCACCACCTCCCTGGGACACTCATTCCAAGGCCTGGCCACTCCTGCAGGGAAAAATTGTCTCTAATCTCTGCTCTGCCCCTGCCCTTGGTGCAAATTGAGGCCAAGACCCCAATTCCCCCCCCTCCCCGGCTCCCCCCTCCTGGCAGGGACTTGCAGAGCCAGAAGGTCCCCCCTGAGCCTCCTTTTCTCCAGGCTGAGCCCCCCCAGCTCCCTCAGCCCCTCCTGCTGCTCCAGCCCCTTCCCAGCTCCCTTCCCTTCCCTGCACACGCTCCAGCCCCTCAGGGTCTCTTCCCTGAGATCCCAGCACTGGAGGTCCCTCAGCAGGTACAAGCTCCCTTGGATTTCTCAAGGTTCTTTTTCCTCAAAAAGGTAACCACAGTTATCCAAAGACTGTAGGAAACCCTCATTTAGTATTTGAAAGTCAAGCGTTAGAGAGGAAGGTCTGAACATGTAGTGGCCTTGCCCTGAATGGTCAGTAAGGAAATATAAACTCCCCTAAGATAGATTTATTTACTTTATTAAGTAATAAGTGTAAACTTTTGACTTGCAAGGCTCATGCCATGACTTTTTCATGCTGGAATTTGGGCAAAGAGTCCTCTCTGCATCTTGGTGTCTTTCGCATCCATTCCTGTGCCAGAGAGCAGCACAGGGAGTATGAACAAATAATGTCACCCTTTCTAATATAGCACAAGATAAAAATATGTCCTCATGCATTCTATTTGCATATGTAAATAAAGAATCTATTCTTTGAAAAAGCTGTTGGAAATGTTTTAGGGTTGGAGCCAAGGTGGAGGTCAGGCTCTGCTCCCAGGGAACAGGGACAGGAGCAGAGGGAACGGGCTCAGGCTGGGCCAGGGCAGGGGCAGGGGGGACATGGGGAGGAATTCCTGCCTGGAAAGGGTGGTCAGGCCTTGGCAGGGGCTGCCCAGGGAGGGTTGGAGTGCCCAGCCCTGGAGGTGCCCAAGGCAGGACTGGCCGTGGCACTCAGAGCTCTGGGCTGGGGGACAAGGTGGGCACCGGGCACAGGGTGGGCTCCGTGGGCTGGCAGGGCTTTTCCAGCCCCAGGGATCCTGGGATTCTTTAAAATGATATTGTGCAATATCTCAGAGACTCCTGGCAAAGAAGCTGGCCCAGCACAACAGGGCTAAGGGGGAAATGAAAGACAGCAATGGCACTTGAAACCCTGCGAATGCCCCTGTAAGCACAGCGCTCTGGGCTCTGGAGCAGCAGGGCCCCTGTGCCACAGCAAAGACACCTCTCTCAGCACAAACTTCACTTTCTACCCTGCTCAAGAGCAAAAATTATCACAGTTTTAGGACTGGGACATTGCTCGTCGTGCACTTCAGATCAGGACAGGTTTTTAGTGGTGCTAGAAAACAGGGATAGCCTGTGGAAAGGGACGTTCCCCTCCCAGGTGAGGTTTGGTTGGTACCCCCTAGACAGGGGTACAGGTACAGGTACAGGTACAGGTACAGGTACAGGTACAGGTACAGGCCTGTTCCCCCTGGGATTTGCTCACCTCCTCTGTGAGGTTTGTCACTGAAACCCACACATTTCCAGTAATAGAAGGTGAACTGTGGGGGGCAAATCCTGCCTGGGAAGAGCCCTGGCAGGGGCTGCATTCCAGACACATCGCCCAGAGGGGCTGCGTGGAGCTGGCTCAGAACACTGAGATCAGAGCTCTCCTTGTCCCAGGTGAGCGGAGCTGAAGTGAAGGAGGAGCAGGGAGTGATGTTTGGAGCTTGTCCACAGGGCTCCTGAAACGTCTGTCTGGGACACATGGGCAGGGGTGTGTCTGGAGCAAGGAGTGGAAGGAAACAGAGCTGAGAAAGGAAGGAAAAGGGGGACTGTTGGGACCAAGGGTGGGCAAGGAGACCAGAGCAGGGACAAGAGGGGAGGAATGGGGAGGCGATTGGGATTGGTGCTTTAAATTAGGGCTAGGATCTAATGAGAGGATTTAAAACAGAGGGTAAGGGGAAAGGCAGAGGTAAGAATGGATGGGAAAAGTCTGGGATAGAGAAAAGGTAGACTTGAAGATTAGGACAGGGAGAGATGGGGTGATAGGAACCTGAATGGGTTGTACTAAAAAAGAACAGGGAAAATCATGGGTCTGTGTATCATTGAAGGCCACCAGGATGGTCAGAGGATGGAGCAGCTCTGCTGGGAGGAAAGGCTGGGACAGCTGGGCAAGAGAAGCTTGGACAAGAGAAGCTTTGGGGGGACCTCATTGTGGCCTTGCAGGATATGAAAGAGCTACAGGAAAGATGGAGAGAGACTATTTCCAAGGGATGGAGGGACAGGACAGGGGAATGGCTTCAAACTGAAAAAAACAAAAAAAAAGTAGGTTTGGATTGGATATTGGGAAGGAATTACTGGCTGGGAGGGTGGGCAGGCCCTGGCACAGGTTGGGCAGAGAAGCTGTGGCTGCCCCTGGATCCCTGGAAGTGTCCCAGGCCAGGTTGGGCAGGGCTTGGAGCAGCCTGGGCTGGTGGAAGGTGTCCCTGCCCATGGCAGGGGGTGGCACTGGGTGGGATTTAAGGTCCCTTCCAACCTAAATTATTCTGGGATTCCATGATCTTTCTTGTAGGCTCTCTTCAGGCACTGCCTTTAGGTCACCCCAAAGCTTCTCCTCTCCAGGCTGGACAATCCCAGCTGTCCCAGCCTTTCCTCCCAGCAGAGCTGCTCCATCCTCTGACCATCCTGGTGCCTCCTCTGGACTCTCTCCAGCAGCTCCATGCCCATCTGCAACAATAGGATGCTGGAACGAGTTTGGATTATTTGACCATTTTACTTTGAAAATCTGGAGAATTGCACCTGTACAACCAGCTTCAAACGAGGACGAGGTTGCAAAATCAGTGCTACATAATGAGGAGCGTTATTCCTGCTTCCTCTCCTCTGTATATGCATATGCAAAGTAGATAATTACCTACTTTTCTTTCCAAGGGATCTGTGCCACATTTATTTTTCAGGGTGGAGCTGCTCTGGAGCTGTGTCAGGATGACATAGTGGAGGAGGCTTCTGTCTGCAGAAGTTTTTCCACATTTGTTTCCTGAGACAGAAGATGAGCAGCACATTTTCACGGGATCATGTGAGAAGGGATGAGCTCTTGGTTAAACCCGCTGTGATTTGCCTTAGGAGTGGGTTCAGTCCCTCCTTGCCCACATGGTCCTGGTGTGACGCTGGGCAAGGCAGTTACACCACATTTCTTGCAGGTGGCCGTGGATTTTGAGCTGCTGTTCCTGAGGATCTGAACTGACATTTTGTGGTCTCATTTGCAGAAGTGTTGAATGACCCCAGAGGAGACTGAATTCAGTTGGTGCTAAACACGTGCAACACTCTGAATGAAGAATGTGTGACCTTCTCGGAATATTCTCTTGAACTTTTAACTGTCTCAAAGCAAGTAAGTGGAACCTACACAGCCTTAAAGCAGAGGCAATTCCAAGCCAATCCCATCCCAAAAACATCACACCCAAGAGGTAACAAAACGCGTTTGTGGCTGATGATCCTTTTCTATGGAAAGGGGAGGAAGGGGCATCTTTCTGCTGTTCATCCGGGTACCCACAAAGTGTCCTGCCCACCAAAAACCCAAACCTGGGTCTGCCAGGTAGGACCAGGAGTCTCCAACTCCCTGACAGGAGGGGACAGCCAGACAGAGGTCAGGAACAAGGGACAGGAGCAGAGGGAACGGGCTTAGGCTGGGCCAGGGCAGGGGCAGGGGGGACATGGGGAGGAATTCCTGCCTGGAAAGGGTGGTCAGGCCTTGGCAGGGGCTGCCCAGGGAGAGTTGGAGTGCCCAGCCCTGGAGGTGCCCAAGGCAGGACTGGCCGTGGCACTGAGTGCTCTGGGCTGGGGGACAAGGTGGGCATCGGGCACAGGGTGGGCTCTGTGGGCTGGAAGGGCTTTTCCAGCCCCAGGGATCCTGGGATTCCCTTGAAATACAACTGCCTGGTGGTGGGAATTGCACTGGAGGGGTCAGGGGCTCTGACAGGATCCAGTTCTCAACTTGTGGGGGGATTCAAGATGAGATTAGATAGATACAAAGTGAGATTAGATCAGATATTGGGAAGGAATTGCTGGCTGGGAGGGTGGGCAGGCCCTGGCACAGGTCGGGCAGAGAAGCTGTGGCTGCCCCTGGATCCCTGGAAGTGCCCAAGGCCAGGTTGGATGGGGCTTGGAGCAACCTGGGCTGGTGGAAGGTGTCCCTGCCCATGGCAGGAACTGGATGGACTTTAAGATCCCCTCCAACCCGAAGTTCTCTGTGATTCCATGATGAGAAAACAGCTCTAAATCCTTGAGCAGGTAGAGGAAGAGCATGGACAGGAGCCACAGAGCCACCACGGGCTCACCAGTGGTTTCTGTGCCCCAGTTTACAGGAACAACTCGTTTAAATCTCCCTAAATGGCTCATTAGCCCTCCACGTGACCACACAGTGCAGCAAACCCAGGGCAAGAAGAAGCCTGGAAGAATGAAATCTGAAAGGACAAGGGAAATAATTAGCAAAGGAAAGAGAAAGTAACAGGAAAGCACTTTGGTCTGCTAGAGCAAAACAATGGCAAAAAAACTATCTCCTCTTCAGCGGGGATGGCACGTGGGGAGAGGTGACACAGGCACTGCCCAGTGATTAATGTCTGTTCCCCTCGCTCCTCTGCCAGAGCTAACAATGGTCCATTGACTAACCCTGGCTGTCTGCAGAACAGAAAGAACGCTTGAGGCCGTTACTTTCCAATCAGAAAACGTATTTCCAACGAGAAAATAATGCCAGACCTGACAGAAACCGAGCAAGAGCACATGGGGAGCCTGCTGGAGCAATCCTGGAGCCACAGGAGATCCCTTCCTGTGGCACGTGGGCCGTGGAAGCCCCGGGACAGGCGATTGCAGCACCTTTTAAAGGGAGAAGAAGAAAAGCAGCTTGGGGAGGATAAAGAGAGCAAAACAGCCCAGCTTGCATTCCTGGAAATACATTGAGACCAAGAATGAAACAAGGTTTTCTTTTGTGTATGGGAAGCAATGAAATGATAAGTGGAGGCCAAGAAAGATTTGCCAGGAGAGAATCGTGCCGACCCAAAGCTCGTTTCCTTCTCCCACAAGCTGCAGCCCTCGTGGGCAGCAGGCACTGCCTGTCTTGGCTCGAAGGAGGCTTTCAACAGTCCCTTGTGATTGCTTGGGAGTGAACCAAAATGAAACCACTGTAAGGTGGACTCAGCTGTTTGAAAAAGTGATTCGAGACGAGGGATTATTGGTGGTTCATTGTCGCTGTGGAATAATTATGGAAAGGACTTCTGCAGGTGCCCTTCCTGGGGCTGTACCAGCACTGTTGTGTTGTTTTGGAGGGTGGCACATCGAGTGTGGCCATTAAATTGGTAGAGAAAGTTCTACCAGCACTTTGGCAGGATCAGCATCTTCATCAGTTGAAGAAATGGCTTGAAAAAATAGGATTTTTCTAGGAAAAAAAAATAGGATTGCAGTAAGAATTTAGGTGAGAATAAACCCCCGAAAGGAAAGGGCCAGCGAGGCAGAAGAGCTGCACAGAAATGCCTGGGGGCTTTTGGAGGAGCTTCAACTAAGAGTTAGACTTGGCACCCTGGTGTGGGAAAGCACTGGTCGCATGGGTGTGGAAATGGGCCGGTTGTCATCCACCCCCCTGAGCACCGGAGTGGGGGGACACGGGGATGTGGATGGGTCACTCTGGTCACTGAACTCAAGAAACCTGCTCGTGGTTCCACAGCTGCCTCACGAGAGCAGCTGGGAAAGTCCTGAGAGCAGCAAGAAGTGCTGAAAGTCTCAGGGAAAAAAAAAAAAAAAAAAAAAAAAAAAAAAAAAGAAAAAAATACCCCTGGAAGGAAATCTGGAAGAATTGGGTTGGTTGGGTGTTTTTTAATCTAGAGAAAAGAGCACTGAGAAGGAACATGAGAAGGAACATCAAATATGCAAGAGCAGGAAGGCTCCCCGTGCTCCAGGAGGAGAAGGGAGCTTAACCAGTGTCTAGAATTACAATTTCTCTTACCCATACGGCACAAATCCCTGCCTGGGAGGCCTGGGAAGCCTCGGGGCCAGGGGAGGGCTCTGGCTCTCCGGCCCTGCGGCTGCGGAATGCGGCAGAAAGAGGCATCATTTCTCATGGAATTTTTGGGAAGGGGCCCGGAGCCCAGGGCACTGCTGGGGCAGCGGGGCAGGAGGTGGCACACACCTATTGCGAAGGCTCAGCTGGCACCTGGGGCTGGGCATTGTGGCACCTGGGGCTGGGCATTGTGGCACCTGGAGCTGGTTGCTGTGGCACCTGGAGCTGGGCACTGTGGCACTTGGGGCTGAGCATTGTGGCATCTGGGGCTGGGCACTGTGGCACCTGGGGCTGGGCATTGTGGCACCTGGGGCTGAGCACTGTGGCACCTGGGGTTGGGCACTGTGGCACCTGGAGCTGGGCATTGTGGCACCTGGAGCTGGGCACTGTGGGACCTGGGGCTGGGCACTGTGGCACCTGGGGCTGGGCATTGTGGCACCTGGAGCTGGGCACTGTGGCTCCTGGAGTTGAGCACTGTGGCACCTGGAGCTGGGCATTGTGGCAGCTGGGGCTGGGCACTGTGGCACCTGGAGCTGATTGCTGTGGCACCTGGGGCTGGGCACTGTGGCACCTGGGGCTGGGCACTGTGGCACCATCAGCCTGGCCTTGCTGGGCAAAGCATCTCACAGCCCCCAGGAAGTTTTCCCAGTGTGTCACCTCAAAGCAGGAAAAAAGAAAGTCGGATTTACCAGGCCAACTTTGCAAGGTTTCCGAGCCCTGGGTGGTTTCTGGAGGTCTGTGTGTTAATTCTGCAGTTTGTAAATTAATGCAGGCTGTGCCAGAATGGCTGGATTTCTGCTTCGGGGATTCCTTGACGCAGGGAAAAACCAGATATCGAGCTTTCATTGGTGACTTATGCAAAATAAGTGAAATGAAATAAAAAATAAAATAAGTCTGGCTGCGTCATGTGCATTTCTGGCAAGAGGAGCCTCAAGTCCCATCACCTGGGAGATGACCAAGGTCCTGCAGCGCTCCCTCAGGAGAGGGCTGAAAGGATTTGTCAGGAGCCTGAAAGGCTGTTTTGGCTTCCTTGCTCTGCAAACCTTTGGGAGGCAGCAGCCCTTGTCCCTGCCCTGAGCCTGTTGGGAACAGCCCGGCCAGGGAGAGGGGCCGGGAAGCAGCCCGGCTCTGGAGGGGTGAGGAGCATCGGGCTGCACGGGATGCAGTGGCACGAGTGGCACAAAACCCGCTGGTCACACCAGTGCCCTCCACCCCACGCACTGGTGTCACACTGGGACCGAACTGGTGCCACCGGCTGGGCTTCCCTGCGGAGGGCTGGTGTGACAGTCCCTGTTCTGTCGGGGTGCCTGCAGTCCCCGTGTCACCAATACGGTGGGCATGGGACGAGGCCAGGGACTGTCCCCTGTGCTGGCACTGCTGAGGGACCCCCAGGGCTGTGCCCAGTGCTGGGATCTCAGGGAAGAGACCCTGAGGGGCTGGAGCGTGTGCAGGGAAGGGAAGGGAGCTGGGAAGGGGCTGGAGCAGCAGGAGGGGCTGAGGGAGCTGGGGGGGCNGGATTCTGTGACCTTGGCTGGTTTGCCACTTCAGCTCTTCGCAGGGGACGCGGGGCCTGTGCTGAGCCACCTTCCCAGGGCTGTGGAAGCGATAAGGAGAGTCCCTGCAATTAAAATGCCACCTCCCCCAGGCACGAAGCCTCTCCCGCCTGTCCCAGCTGTTGGTTGCTCTCCGCGTGCAATTCGCTGCTAAGAAAGTGTGTTGTGGAAACATAATCTCCTGAGCGAGGAAATCTGACCTGCTCCGAGCATTCAATGTAGTCCAAACCTCCGTTTGCTGCCAGGAACGCCGGACTGGCTTGGAGGAGGGATGAGGTTTGAGCCCATCTCCCTCAGAGATGCCCCGTGGAAATCCACGTTATCAGAGCTGATGTGCAGGGGAGCTCAGTCCCCTGGAAATGCATGAGGAGAGCAAAAAGACACGAGCAAATACATTTCTCCTGAGTTCCACCGGATCCCACCTGTCTCCTGCTTCCCTGATCGGGGCTTTAGGTGGCTCTTCCCAAAATCTAGTTGATATAAGTGAGGAATGTTCAGCCAAGCTCTGCCTCTCCCTTGCTGTGGAGACAATTCCTGCAGCAGGTTTCCCTGGACGTTCTTGTTTTTTCCATTCAAAAAGCGTTTCTGGGCAGAAAAGGCGGATTTCAGATGTTTCTTCAGCATTTCCAGGTGTCAGAGCCTGACTGGAACTGTGACTTTGAGCTCTCACAGACTCCCACCCACAGGTCACCCCTGTTCTCACGCACAGAGAGGCTGAGGATTCCAAGAGGTGATGATCCAGACTTCTGATGGATCAGGAATGGTTTGGATTTGCATTTCTGATGGATCAGGAATGGTTTGGATTTGCATTTGCTGACCAACCTAGAAGCTTGCAGAGCCCATCTGGTGAGCTGAGGTGCACGTGTGTTGTCCAGAACACGCACAGGGGGTTTGTCTGAGAAATCCCCGTGAAAAAACCAAAGGGCCTCTGGAGGTGTTTGTGGAGATATTAGAAATTCTCAATAAACGACAAATCCCAGAATCACCCAGGCTGTCACCCAGTCCCACCACCACAGTCCCCCTAATCCATGTCCCCAAGGGCCACATCCAGACCCCTCTGGGACACTTCCACGGACAGTGACTCCACCACCTCCCTGGGACACTCATTCCAAGGCCTGCCCACCCTCCCAGGGAAGGATTGCTTCCCAATATCCTATTTGACCCTGCCCTGGTGCAGTTTGAGGCCATCTCCTGTCCCTGTCCCTTGGGCCATGGCAGAAGAGCCCGACCCCCCTCCCTGCCCCCTCCTGTCAGGGAGTTGTGCAGAGCAATGAGGTCCCCCCTGAGCCTCCTCTTCTCCACACAAACACCCCCAGCCCCCTCAGCTGCCCCTCACAGGACGTGTTCTCCAGGTCCATCCCCAGTTAAGGCTAAAACTGAACTCACACTTTGCTTTTCAGAAGCGTTGGGTAAAGAGCAGCTGAGGATTTGTTGAGGAGAGAGAGGAATATTTGGGAGAAATATTTTAGTTTAGTTTATTGCAAGCCTGCTTAGCAGGTGAGGAGACAAATCTCCCCCTCCCAGGTGCCAGCCTGGCGCTTAAGCCAGCCCTGACATGCTGAACTCCCACTTTGGGAAGTGCTACATACCCCACATCACTCATTCCACGAGATTAAAGGATCCTCTCCTAGCGTGACATAAAGAGTGTTTGTCAAGCACCTTCTTTGTTTCCCTCTCGTGCTGCCAGACACAGAAATATCATCATGGGGGAGGAAAAAAGCTCTGCTCTTAGTCTTGGTTTCTTTATTGCAGAGCGGCAGTTTAAAATTGGCCACGACAAACAGGATCCCATGTTTTTCCCCTTATTAACTTCAGTGGACAGAGCTCAGGGGAGCCAAACTGCACAGGAATTTAGTCCTAGAAATATTATAATAAGAAGTCTGATTAGTGCAATGTGAATAATTTCTAATTGATCCTTTTGGTCCCTCCAACAGAGAATATTCTGTGATTCTGGGTAATCTTTCAGAGAATACACTCATTGCTGCGTGTCTGACCTGCAGGAGGTGTCATAAAAATTATCATCCAGAAGCTTCAAGTTGAGTTTTAACAGATGATTAACACAGTTGTTAATTTCTGTAATTAACGCTTGTGCAAAGTTACTGTCCTTTGTGAGGATCAGGAGCTCAGAGGGGTTTGATGTTACTGAAATCACCACCCTGGGACAGGAGGCCACCCAGGGAATATTTAGGTTGTAAGAATTTGTGAGTAACAGTTTTTCTGAAACTCTTCTGAAATTCCTACAAATTTGTGGGATCGTTGGAGTGTCCTGGGCAGGGCCAGGGCTTGGACTGGGTGATCCTGGTGGGTCCCTCCCAGCTCAGGATGTTCTGTGGTTCCATGATAACCTCAATGAAAACACTCAGCTGAAGGGCATCTCCAACGGGAGGGCATTTCTGGGTACACAAACGGGGTTGCCCAGAGAAGCTGTGGCTGCCCCTGGATCCCTGGGAGTGTCCAAGGACAGGTTGGACAGGGCTTGGAGCAACCTGGGCTGGTGGAAGGTGTCCCTGCCCATGGCAGGGGGTGGCACTGGGTGGGCTTTGAGGTCCCTCCCAACCCAAACCATTCCACGATTCTCCAATTCCAAGAGATGAAAACAATTTGCAGCATAATTCCTTACCAACGCCGATCTGTACCCGAAATCTCTCCCTTGGCTCTCCAGAAAACCAGTCCCATTTCCCTCCCACTTCCAGCCCCGCTGGGTCTGTTCTGCAATTTAACACCCAATTTACCAGCACAGCGGGCCTGGGAGGAGCAGGAGGATGTTGAGCCTGAGTTACTAAGCACAGCAAGTTAGGACAAGCTCAGAGTCTGGCAGCAAAGCCCGGCTCTGCCAGGCGTGTCCGTGTGCGTGTCTGCGTGTCCACACACGTGTTACTGCCCAGCCAGGGGGAAGAAAAGGGACCTCAACCTCAGTGCTCTCAGGGACAGGGGGATTGTTGGGGTGTCCTGGGCAGGGACTGGCTGGTCCTTGCAGGTCCCTCCAGTTTGGGACATTCTGTGATGCCATGACCATCTTCACGAGGTACCACAATGATCCTCGACAGGGAATCCTATAAAAACACCGATTTTCGGACTTGCTGCAGCAGCTACAGGTGGCTGGGAAACACTCCAACCTCCTTTTTAGTGGAAGATGATCTACCTGACACATTTACCAGGACTTGCAGTTCCAATCACAGAATCACAGAGTGTTCTGGAGCTGGAAGGGACCCACAGGGATCATCGAGTCCAACTATTACGGGAACAGTGATCCCAAAAATGAGGTGAAGGAGAGCAGAGCTTTGCTTTCAGGGCTGAATGTTGTATCAGCAGAATGTGGGGATTTGTCCCCACGAGCTGGGGCAGCGTTAAGTCATGGAACAATTCCCACGGAAAACGTGTGTGGCAAACAATCCTCAGCAAACACGTGACGGGCGCAGGAAAGCGGGAAGTCCAAGAGCCTCTCGCAGAGAAGTCATGAATGCTGATACACCAAAAAAAAAATGTAATATTCTAGCAATTCCCATTTCCCCTGCTGAAATTAGATACAGAAAGCGAAACAGCGAGCTGTGCCACTGCTCTCGGGGCTGGGGAACTGCGTGTGCTGTGTGAGAAGATGTTCCGAGCGTGCGGGGCAGAACGGCGTGTGCTGCTTGAGCAGCAGGACCTGGGGCACAGCAGCAGCAGCAGCAGCAGCTCCAGGGCCAGGTGTGGAGCAGCAGGACCTGCAGAGTTCCCTTCTGCTTGGGGGCCACCACGCAGCCAGTGCTTCCCCAGCTCCCTCCGTCCGGCTGGCACTGCCCTAACGCGCCACCTTCCCGAATTCTCACGAAAAGGTGAGGAGGTGAGAGGTACCCGACACATCCCTCACGTTCCTGGGGCAGCAGGGCACAGAATGACACTTTCCACGGCCGCTTCCCCTGCTGCAGTGGCAGCTGACAATGCTGGCACCTCGCTGCTGGCGCCACCGGCCACCCGGGCTGTGCCAACATCCCCCAGTGCGATGGGGCCATGTCCTGCCCGCCTCTGTGTGCTGCCACAACCCCCTTGGAGCCCGTGCTGGACCCGCATGGGGGCACGGCGGTGTCACCGCGGTGTCACCGCGCACGCCGGGCGCCGCTGGCACACAGGGGTGGCTCTGCCGGCCCTGCACCCCCCTGGCACAACTCTGCTCGTGGTGCCACGTTCTCACTCACCTGGGTACCAGCACAGGGATCCGTCTGCGGCTCCTGCAGCGAATTCCAGCAATCCTCGGCGCTGGCTGGGAGCATTTCCATGGCAATGCTGTTGTTTGTCTGGTGCTTTGTGTGTCCCAGGCACTGTGGGAAGAGGGAACAAGACAAAGCCCACACGATTTACAGATTGGTGACCTGTGGCTGCAGCCTGTGGTGGGACTTCTGCAGTCATTCCAAAGGCACGTGTGAGTCCACATGTGTACATAGGAGACATGTAAAGCTCTTAGAGAGCGTCCAAAGGAGGGACACAGGGATGGTGAAGGGTCTGGAGGACCATCAAGGAGCAGCTGAGGGCACTGGGCTGGCCCAGCTGGAGCAGAGGACACTGAGGGCAGAGCTCAGTGGGGGCTGCAGCTCCTCCCGAGGGGCAGCTCCATCTCTGACCCCTGTGAGCAGGGACAGCACCCAGGAAGGGCTGGGGCTGTGCCAGGGCAGGCTCAGGGGGCATCTCAGCAGAAGGCTCTTCCCCCAGAGGGTGGTGGGCACTGAGCAGGCTGCCCAGGGCAGTGAGCACGGCCCCAAGGCTGCCAGAGCTCCAGGAGGGTTTGGACACCGGGACAGGGAGAGGGGCATTGTTGGGGTGTCCTGGGCAGGGCTGGGCTGGCACTGGATGGTCATTGGGGGTCCTTTCCAGCCCAGGATATTCCATGATTCCTGGAGGAGTTCTGGGTTTATGTAATTTCCAGCCAGATCAAATAAATGCTGGCCTTGGCAAACGGAGAGGGAGGAACAAGCCTGTGATGAAGGACAAGCAGCACAGACAAGGTGCCACCACGTTTTTGGAGGCAGCATTCCCATAAAATGTGGGGCCAGCATCACTGGAACGTTGGGGTTTGGTGGCTTGAGCTGGTGTGGCCCTGGTGGAGCTGCTGCAAGGTGTGAGCAGGACACTGTGGCTGCAGGACGGGGGTGAGGCACAACCCAACAACCACGGAAGGGACGGCAAAACCCAACAGCAGAATTTCATTTCCGGCCCTGTGAAGAACTGGGGATGGTTTTTGACAGTCACACTGGAAATGACAGCAAAAATCGCACTTAGAAATACTTAGGAAGCAAAAAAATGTCCTTTAGTGGAGGGGTAAGGCAAAACTTACCTCTTTTAACTTCCACTTCCTCTTCACATTAAATCTTAACACGGAACAAGCCCATTATCAAGTGTGAAAATGCCAAAGAAAATGGAATGCTTTAAGTTTGCTTTCTTTCCTGTCTTTCAAAAAAAAAAAAGGCTTTTACCACTTTGTAGTTGGACCAAAATAAATAATTAACAAGAATGAAATTGTTCCACATCACATAAACAATGGCCCCGTGCCTCACTTTTCTTTGTGGATGATTTATATCTATCGTTTCCTTTGGCAGGGATAGAAACAGGTTTAGCTCAATCTAGAGATAAAATTACAAACACAAATACCACACGGCAAAGTTTCGAGCTGAGCACGTTGGAGTTCTGACAGGCTCAATCCCAGGGGGTTTTTTCCAGAATGTCCCCAGCAGCCCCTGGTTCTCGTCCCTGGGAGGGTGTTGCAGATCAAACAGATGCTCGGGTTGCTCGGCTCTGACAGGCAGCACACAATGTCTGAGCCCTGAGAGACTCCAAGCTGGACTTTCTCCTCTCGTGTCACGTCCAAATGCCCCTCCTTTCATAGATGATCCCAGAACAAGCCACCTTTCCAGAAAAAAATATGTTTTCTCCTCCTAGGTGGTTGTCCCCAGCCCAGCTCAGCTGCTCTGCTCTCTGGGATGCACAGGGAACAATTACCCACGTGTTTCTTGCTCTTCAGCTGCCCTTAAAGGCCACAAATCTGTTCCAGTGCAGGACCCAGGAACAGGAGAAAGAGAACTAATATATATATTATGTAACTTGGCACCACATGCTTTGAGAGTGCTGTTTGGGAACAAGGAGAAAGTGGAAGGCACAGTGTTCAGTGGAATTTTCCTCCATGTATGTGTTTTATCTGCGGCTGCAGCGCACGCAGGCCAAGTTAGGAGAGGTGAACTGGAAAAGCAGCAATAAAGTCTCAGAGCCCAGAAGGCCAGTGGTGGCCTGGGCTGCACCAAAAGGAGGTCGGGAGAACAAAGGAGGGGTTTGTCCCCCTCTACTCTGCCCAGGTGAGACCCNTGAACCCACACCATTCCATGACTCTGTGACTGTGGCTCTGTGAGTCTGTGATTGTGTCACTCCACGTGCCTGTGATTCTATAAAAATGTCATTAAGCTTTAGCTCTTTAGAAGCCCAGGATGGAAATGACCCATAAGGCCTCAGGCCCACAGTAAGATCAGCAAACTGGGAACACTGGGAAGCCCCATCCTTTAACCTGCCTTTGCACCTGCTCGTCCATCCCCTGGGCTCATCTCTCTCCCCTCTCCCAGGTGGCACCTCACAGATTCACACAATGGGTTGGGTGGACGGGACCTCAAAGCCCACCCAGGGCCACCCCTGCCATGGGCACGGACACCTTCCACCAGCCCAGGTTGCTCCAAGCCCCGTCCAACCTGGCCTTGGACACTCCCAGGGATCCAGGGGCAGCCACAGCTTCTCTGCCCAACCTGTGCCAGTGAATCACCAGCTCGTTGTTCCAGTGGGCACCGCTCTGGTCCCGTCTTTGCCACCCAGGAGCAGCTGTGGGGAGGGAAAAGGGCTGTGGAGGGGGGACAATGGACCTGGGAGAGCAGCTGAGCTCCCTCAGTGCTTTGCAACAACCAAGCAATGGGGGAGATGGGGGAAATGAGAGGCTTTTCCTCGCTGCCGATGGATGAGAGGTTTCAGAAGTCCAGCACCAGGATATAGTGGCAATATTTCCATAAGGATTTGTCCTTCAGAGGTGGATTATACAACTTTTCTTATTACAGGAATGTGAAGATTAAAGATCCCAAATGCTCTGTGCTTTTGAGTTGTCGTAATTAATGTGCCAGGAATCTGGGGAGATTTCCAGAATGCATTTTAATCCATAGTAGGCTGAAGTTCTGTGCTGTAAGCAATTTTCATTGTTAGATGGAAGTAAATATAAATTACTGAAGAATCAGAAAATCCTGTTCCAACCAGAAGCTCACACAGTATTTCAATCCTATGTACACAGTTATTTGGAAGGGAGGAAGGCAAAAAAATCTGTGATAAACCACCACTTAATGACACATTTTCAGAATGTGGATGTTGGTTTGCATGCAGAAAAGCTTTTCCTGCACCTCCCGAGCTGCACAAACAGCTTTTTTATATGCAAACTACATCTGCAGGATGTCCACACCTCTACCCAGGATGGTGCAGGCGTAGAAATAGAAGTAAAATTACGATTTACAGTTGCTGAGGTCCCTTTTAAGGTGGGTTTTCAGACACTAATTGAAATATTTAAAGAGAGGCGATTGGGAGCAAATCTTTCTCCCCTGCCCAATGTACTTATTCCAGACTTTCCCCAGTGTTGGAGGTGAAAGGGGCTGAGGAATGAGTGTTATCAGAGGGAACGCAGTGCCCAGGGTGTGAGTCATGGAGCAGACTGACCATTCCTGCCTGTGGACAGAAGGACTTGGAACACAAAAGGCTTTGAGGAGGAGGGACAGCACTTCAGCAGCCCCCGGCTACTGGGAGGCTGGAGGTGGAGCTGGCAGCAGATAACTGGAGGGATTGTTTCCATCACATGGTTAATGACTCAGCATCATTATCCCAAAATATTTAGGGGTTTTTTTTTTCATCTCCACCAGCTCGTCCAGCACAGTTGTGTGGAAAACAATGGGGGGACTGGGAGAGGGAGGGAGCAGGAGATTCGCTGAGTGAGCTTCACACATATTTTCCACGGGGGCTTTGCCATCTCTGGGGCTGTAACTCTACGACTGTGACACCCTCAGAGAGGTTCCAGCTGGCTTTGGTGCCCAGAGCTGAGCGGAGTTTCGGGCACCACAGTATGAAATAGATCTAAAGCTCTTAGGGAGAGTCCAAAGGAGGGACACAGGGATGGTGAAGGGTCTGGAGGGGCCATGGAGGAGCAGCTGAGGGCACTGGGCTGGCCCAGCTGGAGCAGAGGGCACTGAGGGCAGAGCTCAGCGAGGGCTGCAGCTCCTCCCGAGGGGCAGCTCCATCTCTGACCCCTGTGAGCAGGGACAGCACCCAGGAAGGGCTGGGGCTGTGCCAGGGCAGGCTCAGGGGGCATCTCAGCAAAAGGCTCTTCCCCCAGAGGGTGGTGGGCACTGAGCAGGCTGCCCAGGGCAGTGGGCACGGCCCCAAGGCTGCCAGAGCTCCAGGAGCCTTTGGACACCGGGACAGGGACAGGGGGCATTGTTGGGGTGTCCTGGGCAGGGCTGGGGTGGCACTGGATGGTTTTGGTGGGTACTTCCAACTGAGGATATTCCCTGATTCTGTGGTTCTCAGCCTGGATCGAGGCTCAGGTGCCCCTCAGCCAATAAATACCCCCTTCTCTTCCCCTGCACCAAGGAGCTCTAACCCACAGAGCTGCTGCTACGGGCACAGCGCAGTTGGGAAGCCACCACTGGGGCTGGGGAGGTGCAAAGCAAACCCTGCTCAGGCTGCTCCCGAATTCCCCAAAATCTAAGCTCTGCCTCTCCCCAGCCCTGGCAACTGCTGAGGAGAAATGGCCGTGACGAGAGTGGGAGGAATGTGAGTACGTGGAGTCTCCGCCGATCTGTCGCTGCCGCACAACTCGGCCCCTTTCACTGCTTCCCACAGGAAGACGGCGAGTGTGTGTAGGTTTATTTTAGGCAGGGCTGGAGCACATATAGATCTGCCTCGTGCGCAGCCCCCTGCAAACACTGCTACTCCAGGCCTCGCGTTATGTCACCGTGGCCCTAAATACCTCCACTTCACAGCCCGCGTTCGCCGCCCAACTTCTGCACGCCAGGCACTTCCCATCTTTTCCCCGCCGTTGGATAAGCGTTAGTGTGGATTTCGGAGCCCGTCTGTGTTTACTGCCGGCTCTCCGTCAGCAGCGTTCACAAAGACGCCCACCACAATGAAGCGGAGCCTCGCTGATGCCTCCCACCAGCCACGTGGCACGCGGAGCTTGAGGCTGCAAGGTCACGTATTCCTCCCCCTTGGTTTCGTTCCCGGTTTGGTGAAGATCTGCCGTGCGAGGGCACTCAGCTGCCTGCACTGCTGGGACGGCGAGGCCCTTTTCCGGCAGGAGGAACGCTCTCTCTTAGTCTTCAACAGCAAAGCCAGCCACAGAATGACAGAATATCCTGAGCTGGAAGGGCTCCAGAAGGATCGCTGAGTCCAACTCCTGTGCACAGGACACCCCGAGAATCCCACCACGAGTCTGAGAGTGAAACACAGCAGCAAAGAGAGGATGAGCCCAGCCCTGAACAGAAGTGTTTAAGACAATGGTTGTCACTGAAGTGTTCAGGGCCATCCTGTCCCCATGTCCTGCCCCAGGGAGCAGAGAGCAGAGACACTGGGCACTCCAGGTCATCAAGAGCACCATCACTGAAGGCTGGGTGGTACCAGTCAGTCCAGTGCCATGGGGTGCTCCTTGCTCCTCTTTCCAGCACTGATTGCACCTGCTTTTCACAGAATCCCAGGACCCCTGAGGCTGGAAAAGCCCTGCCAGCCCACGGAGCCCACCCTGTGCCCGATGCCCACCTTGTCCCCCAGCNGAGCCACCCACGTTCTAACACAGCCACTGGCTCTTTCGGAGCTGCCCCCGAGCAGAGTTTGCTGCAGGAGCAGGCTCTCCCAGGGCAGGAGCAGTCCCTGGCCGGGCAGCCGTTCTGCAGGTAAGGTCAGAACTGCACACTGAGCCATTGTGCCATCTGTTCTCTTCCCTACCCTGCTCCCTTACTGAGGGGGGGCAGCCAACAACACAGTCCAGCTCTTAATTTAGACCCCAAATGTTATATATAATTTAGTCATCCCAGATGGACTCAGTCCCAGAAGTCAGTGCTATAAAAGACTTGTTAAAGCCTTAATTTTACAAGTGAAGATGAATCAATGCCTCCCCTTGTTGCCTGTTTGTGTGTCCTATTCCCTTCTTCTAGGCACGTAGTCCATAACTCAGGTACAGAGCTGAGGAGCTGGAAGAGCCCCTTGGAACTCAACAGATTGGCTTCTATCAAGGCAGAAAATGCAGTTTGTGCCTAATTTAAATTTGCTGAAATTTGACTCTTTCAGTCCCCTTTGTCTATCAAAAAGAAATAGCCCAAAGAGACTAGAAAGACCATCAACCAAATTAGCTCGCAGACAGAATCCCAAAGTCTGGCAGAGATCTTCTGGACCATCCAGTGCCACCGTCACCAGCACCACCAGGATCCCCCCCAGTCCAGGTCCCCATGGGCCACATCCCTAATGAGGGGTATTAATACCTGCAGTGATTTCCAGGCAGCAAACCAGAAGGCAGGCAGAAGTTTCCAGAGCAGCACCCACACTGTGGGCCCTCGAGCAGCTACCTGAGCCTGAACTTGTGCTGGGCAGGTGGCACCATGGGGACCCCTTTGGTCCCAAAATTAAATCCCATGTATGTTTTAGAATTGTGGAATGGTTTGGGTGGGAAGGGACCTTAAAACCCATCCAGTGCCACTCTCTGCCATGGGCAGGGACACCTTCCACCAGCCCAGGCTGCTCCAAGCCCCGTCCAACCTGGCCTGGGACACCTCCAGGGATCCAGGGGCAGCCACAGCTTCTCTGCCCAACCTGTGCCAGGGCCTGCCCACCCTCCCAGCCAGCAATTTCTTCCCAGTATCCCATCTATCCCTGCCCTCTGGCAGTGGGAAACCATTCCCCTTGTTCTGTCCCTCCAACCCTTGTGATGGAGATTGATCTGCTTGGGGTTAACTGGGTGAGTTGTTTCCATCCCATGCTCCATTCTCCATCCTCCACTCATCCCATCCTGTCTCAACATGGTCATTCAGAAATGAGACATCCTGAGCCACTCCTGGAAAGACACTCCAAAGCCAGGCCCCACTCCGCAATTCCAAGGACCACGAGGAGCAGAAATGTGTGAGCCCTGTTGTGAAGGACAAGGTCTCACAGCCCGAGCTGATGGCACAGCCCACCCTTGTGCTGCCTGAGCACGACCAAGCAGCTGTGAAAAGGAGGTGCATGACTACCGTATCCTTGCTTTTATGGATAAAATCTTGGGAAGTGAAAGGAGAACATGTTAATTCCACGAGGAAGGGATTTGTCCTCCCTCCAGCCCGGTGTTGTGGAGCGTGTGCCAGACTGGCAGGAAGGGTTGCCACGGGCCATTGGCTGTGACCCAGTGAGACAACTTCCTGGAAGGAAAGAACACCTTGCAGCCCCTGGGTGGAAACCTTCAGGCACCGGAGAGTGGAACCAGGAATCACTGAGGACAAACCAGGGAATCACTGAGCAAAAACCAGGGAATAACTAAGCAAAAAACAGGGAATTACTGAGCACAAACCAGGGAACAACTGAGCAAAAACCAGAGAACAACTGAGCACAAACCAGGGAATCACTGAGCACAAACCAGGGAACAACTGAGCAAAAACCAGGGAACAACTGAGCAAAAACCAGGGGATCACTGAGCACAAACCAGGGAATCACTGAGCACAAACGTGGAGAGAGGAGACAGGGCAGTGGTTTGTTGACTACAGGTCCTGAAGGCAAAGCTTCTCCTGCGATTGTTGAGTGTAACCTCACTGGGACCTCAAAGATCTCGTGGTTATTTCCTACTCTAAACATAAAAAGGTGATATTTTATGGATGGAATTACCTGCCTGTTGTGGCTAAAAGGTACTTTACCTGCAGAACCTTTTTTTCAGAGTTACCTGTGAACGCAGTAAAATAAAGAAGGAATTCCTATGTAAATTGCTTGGGAAAGCAACGGCAGGGCTGAAGCCCAAGGTCGCCCAGGGAAGTGGGAGAACCCGTAATAACCTTACAGGAGGCTGCTAATTTAACAAGCTTCACTAATGCAGGATTTCTTGGCTGTTTCCCCCTTAAGGCAGAATTTTTCCCAGTTTTAGTTCCTTGCTAATTTTGCTCCCTCACACTCCTTTTCCTGAATTTCCCACAAGCTCATTTCCAAGGTATTTATTTCTTTGGGTGTAACCAATCCATCTTCACACTGTACATGATTCTCAGTGCACCCAGCATGGATTACGGGGGGTTGGGATGCACAGGACGGGCTGAGGGAGCTGGGGCTGTTCAGCCTCCAGAGGGGACACTGAGAGGGGCCCTGCCCGTGTCCATCGGCGCCTCAGGGAGGGGGCAGAGCAGGGACCAGGCTCTGCTCGGGGGGCACAGCCCTGGCACCAGAGGGAAGGGCAGGAGCTGGTGCCCAGCGAGTCCCCCCTGGACAGGAGGGAGAACTTCTCTGCTGGGCAGTGCCCCAGCCCTGAGCAGAGAGCAGAGAGGGGCTGGAGTCTCCTCCGTGGGGATATTCCAGAGCCCTCTGGACACAGCCCTGTGCCCTGTGCTCTGGGATGACCCTGCTGCAGCAGATGACCCTCTGTGGTCCCGTCCAGCCTGACCCATCCTGTGAACTGGGGAACTCCAAAGCAAGCCTGGGAGATCACTGGCTGCTATTTAAAGTGGCTCCAGGTGCCACCTTGATGCCAGCTGTGCCTTGATGCCAAGACCTCACCCCCACATGTTTTCACAGAATCCTAAGAGGGTGGCTTGGAAGAATCATCACTTCCCCACAAATCCATCCATGTCCTGGTGTGCAAACATGAGCAGAAAACAAACCAGCTTCTCCACAGCCTCTGTGAGGCTTCCTGTGAGCTCAGTGAGGTCATTTTGCTTCCTGTGCATGTTGAACATGCAATTTCCGTGTAACCTTGCTCTGTGTGATCCGGGAGATAACGGGGACACGGCCAGCAGTGGCACCCAGTGGGGTCTGGGGACTTTAATATATGCCCTGTGCCACAGCAGCAGCTCTGGTGAGGGAGGAGGTGAGAGCAGAGAGCAGGGTGGGAGGTTGGCACTTCCCTTCCCCGGCCAGGTGAAACTGGGAAGAGGTGAGGGGGGGTCAGGAGCAAGAGGAGGAGGGAACAGCAGTGGGAAGCAGAAGAGAACCTGGTGGGAACAGAATTTATTAGGAAACTGTTAATTCATTCCCCAGGTGACAGCAGGGCAGCCCATGGTTTTGGGCAGATAGTGAGAGAAAAAGGGGAATGGCTTCCCACTGCCAGAGGGATAGATGGGATATGGGGAAGGAATTGCTGGCTGGGAGGGTGGGCAGGCCCTGGCACAGGTTGGGCAGAGAAGCTGTGGAAGCCCCTGGATCCCTGGGAGTGTCCCAGGCCAGACTGGACAGGGCTGATCTGCCTCCACTTCAGAGGTGTTTGATGTCCCTGCTGTGTCCTGTCTCTGAGCTCCCCCACCATCCTGCTCTCTCTGCTCTGGCTCTTGGCTCTTGCGGACATGGTGTGATGGAGGACATGGAAAGGATGGGTCCCACCAAGGCACGCAGGGTCTCTTGAGAGGAGATTTACCCTGGAAAGGCCCCAGGAGCTGCTCAGACCCCTCCATGTCCTGCAGAGCTGCCTGGTGTTGGCAGACAGGTCAAGAGGAGGGTTTGCATCCAGAGCTTCCCAAGAACTGGAAAACCCCGGGGAGACCTCCCTGGCAATCACGGCGCACAATCATAGCAGGGCTTGAGTGGGAAGGGACCCTAAAGGTCGTCACACCGCTAAACCCCTTGTTGCTCCACCAGGATAGCTGGAATGGCAGTGGAGACTCCCTTGCTCCAGCTCTTCTCTCCTGTGGGAAAGCAGCTGCCTCTTCAGCCACAGAAAGTAAATTTTGGGTTGAATAAGGTGGGGAATGACATGCCAGAGGATGCCCCTCCAAGAGACAGAGCCGAGGGGAACAGCTGTGGGGGATGAAGAGGGGTTTTAGGGACATAATCCTCGCCCGGGTCATGTTCTCCTGAAGCGCCTTCAGTTTTGTTTCTAAGCCAGGGGAGGAAGACCCGGGGTAGGAATTCGAGTCACTTCTGGCTCGGAGTCAAAAATCCCACAGAGATGCAAAGGCTGGGAAGGAGGGATCCATGAAAAGCATCCCTTGGGATCTGCAGCTGTCTGGGATTACTGACCCTGGGCCCTCCCGACGGCCAGAGACGTCTTCGGGGCTTGTCACACTCGCATCCAGGACAAGTGGAGTTCAAATCCTTCCCAACAGACCAATTAGGCAAAATATTTAGAAATGCTGTCATTCCACTCATGCTTTTGCCCGAACGCTGAGAGCAACAACAATGCCGTTGTGTCCCCAGAGCCTGCCGTGCTGGAGGAACACACACACTTCTCCTCGGGTCTCGAGGGCTGCAGAGGCAGAAACTCCCCCTGCAGCCTCAGCCTCCGGATCCTGCTCACCTGGGCACACCTGGGCACACCTGGGCACACCTGGGCAGCCTTTAATCGGGTTCCGAAGGGTTTGCCAGGGTTTAATAAAGGGCACTACGGTTTCCAGCAGTGGCAGGAAGATAACCAGACAGGTCTCTGCTCTGCCAGGAGGGGCGATGTGCATTTACAGAGCCTTTCCAGCCCCTTTGTTGTGCGTTCTTTCCACACGCCCTTACGGAAGGCTCGTGTTCGCAGCAGCCTGGGGATCAAGTTGCCTTTGTCTTGTCCCAAATAATTCGAAACGGGGAGTAAAGAAAAGAAAGCTAAGCCCGGCGTCGCGAAACAAACTCTTCTATTTTTATGAAAAATCATTAAAAATCTACTGGTCTGGGTTGGGAGGAGGGGGGGGGATATTAATCCGGAGCTGGTTTCCCGATGGAGCAGCGTGTGCCAGCAGCGGCGTGCCAGGGGGGCAGCCAGCCCAGCCCCTCGGGGGGCACCGGAGCCGGTGCCCGAGAGCTTGTGGAGAGCAGAGCCAGCTCCGGGGCTGATTTATTGGAGCTGCCATTGGAGCGCTCAGGTTCCCCCGCTGCCAAACGATGTCGTCGGAATGTCGACGGATTTTTCTCATGCGAAGAACTAAAAAGAATATTGAAAAAAAAAAAAGGAAAAAAAAAAAGCCCTGGAACTCTTCAAATTAAGGGCTTTCTGTGTTTTTTTTTGTCGGGCTGCAACAAACCCAGCGCCTTCCTGCCAGTGGTTTGGAAAGCACGGAGGTGTTTTTTTGTTTGCTCTTTTTAAACACCAAAGCCTGAAGGGCCCTGTGGGTCCAGGTGGGTGAGGCGGCACCCTGGGCTGGGCTGCTCCTGCCGCCCTTCCCTGCCGTGCCCCCGGGGCTGCAAACACCTTAAAGCCGAGCTGGCTGTGCCTTCTGCCCCTCGTGCTATCGAGTGGGAAGGCATTTTATTTTTCTGAAATGAAAGAGCCAATTTATGCCCTTTTATGGCCCATTTCAGGACTCGCTGCAGTGGAAACTTCTCCTCAATAAAGGTCCCCTTGTTTATGAGCCCTTTTGTGTCGCACTCGCGGGACCACTCGGCACACTCGGGAACATCCTGCGGGCTCTGCCATGGAAATCAGACCCTCTCAGTCCTTCTCCCCAGGACTCAGGATGGCTTTTCCTGCCACCAGCTTATTGCAGAGCTCATGGATAAACCCAGTTTGTTCCACACGTAGAATCAGGGAATGGTTTGGGTTGGAAGGGACCTTAAGGATCACCCAGTGCCACCCATGCCATGGGCACGGACACCTTCCACCAGCCCAGGCTGCTCCAAGCCCCATCCAACCTGGCCTGGGACACTTCCAGGGATCCAGGGGCAGCCACAGCTTCTCTGCCCAACCTGTGCCAGGGCCTGCCCACCCTCCCAGGGAACAATTCCTTCCCCAAATCCCATCTATTCCTGCCCTCCCTCAGCTTTAGGCCATTTCCCTTGTCCTGTCACCTCCTGCCCAAAGTCTCTCCCCAAATTTGTTCTGCAAAGGTCTGAGCTAAGCCAAACCCATCATTCACAGGAGCAGCTCTGCTCTCTGTTAAAACCAGTTCCACCAGTAAAAAAGGGTCTTTGTGCATCTGTTGGTCCTGCCAGGGGTATTGTGGTGCCCTTTCAGCTTTGAAACACTGGTTTAGTTTCTAATGGACAAAAAGCTTCTTTCACCTCCGAGTGAAAGACCAACCTGACAACCAGGGACACACAAAATTAGTGAACAGGCTTTATCAGGGTGATAATAAAACTACAAAATTGTTTGTATCTCCATTTAAAAATGACTGAGAGGAAAAAAAGAGACACAATATCTGTTTATCTCTCTATCTGTCATGTCGTTTTAAACCTCAGATAACACTTAATACAGCAGTGTGTGCTGGGCATTGTCTTTGAAATGGGAACACAAAAATTCAGTCACTGGTAGTCTTTTGACAATATTATTTCACCATAAATGACAGATAACAATCAACTAGAGGAGCTGAGGGTCTCTCAGCACCATTAAGGATGAAGCTGGAAGAATGACAGCAGAAGAATTCCTGTTGTGTGTGGTGAGTGGCAGGAGCTGAAGCTCCGTGTTTCCATGGATATCGAGTTGCCAGTTTCTGGTTCGTTCTCCTCCTATTTGGGGATCAATACTGAGGAGAAAGCAGCATTCAGGCCAGCGTTTCTCCAGGTGCACAAACACCACTGCTCCAAAGGGCCAGGCAGGATGAGTGTGAGCTCATAACCTGGGCACGGTCCAGCCCCCCATCCGGGATGCAAAGGGGCTGAAAATCATCTCAGGCACCTGGCAAACCATGGAATGGTCTGGGTTGGGACCATTCCCACCCCTGCCATGGGCAGGGACAGCTTCCATCAGCCCAGGGTGCTCCGAGCCCTGTCCAACCTGGCCTTGGACACTCCCAGGGATCCAGGGGCAGCCACAGCTTCTCTGGGCACCCTGTGCCAGGGCCTGCCCACCCTCCCAGGGAAGGATTGCTTCCCAATATCCTATTTGACCCTGCCCTGGTGCAGTTTGAGGCCATCTCCTGTCCCCCTGTCCCTCGGGCCATGGCAGAAGAGCCCGACCCCCCTCCCTGCCCCCTCCTGTCAGGGAGTTGTGCAGAGCAATGAGGTCCCCCCTGAGCCTCCTCTTCTCCTCCAAGCCTGTCCCACACTGGGCTTACAAACGCCAAGTTATTGCTGGATTATCCATCCTATTCTTACAAAATCAGCTGGCATTTGGTGAACAAGGTGATTATTTATTAGTGTGTTTGCCATTCAGAGACATGTTCTGCCGTTCAGGATAGAGGTGCCACCCCCACCAAGCCAAGAAGGTGCAGGACGACGATCCCAAAGCAAACCTCACCTCAGAAGCATGTTTTCCCCAGATCAAGGAGCTTCCAGGGCTGCAACCAGGACACCAGCGAAGGCAAGCTGGTCAGGCAAGTGCCAAGGAGGACTCTTTGGGACAGGTGAAAATGGTGAGAGCTGCTGGAGGAAGAAGCCAAAGCACCTTCAGCTCAGGGTGCTCCACTGGCAGGAGGTGGGTCCAGCTCTTTGACATTTAGTGGTGCAATTTGCTCACGGGGAAGAATTTCTCCATCAGGAGGAATTCCTGCCTGGAAAGGGTGGTCAGGCCTTGGCAGGGGCTGCCCAGGGAGGGTTGGAGTGCCCAGCCCTGGAGGTGCCCGAGGCAGGACTGGCCGTGGCACTGAGTGCTCTGGGCTGGGGGACAAGGTGGGCACCGGGCACAGGGTGGGCTCCGTGGGCTGGCAGGGCTTTTCCAGCCCCAGGGATCCCGGGATTCTGTGGGGACAGCTCTAGTTTGCACATTTTTAAGTGCCCTCAGCCCAGACACTCAGCAGTGCCCTCAGAGAGGTCCAGCCAGGCTGTCCCATCCCAGCATCAGTGAGCGTGGAGAAGGACCAGGGTGTTCCCCAACCCCTGCTGGCAGCCCGGGCTGTCTGTGTCCCTCCCCAGTCCGTGCCCTCCATGCAGCTCTGAGTCCTTTTCCTCCCTACATTCCCAGCCTGAGTTGGGAAAAACAGAAGCTTGGAAGGCAGTAACTCAGCCAGCTGGACTGGAGACCTCCCCCCAGGGGTGCTTTGGGTGAGGGGAGCTGGAAGAGCAGCGTTCGCAGTGTCAGGAGCCACCACCTCATCAAGGACACGGGACAGGGGGGAAATGAATGGGTTTGGCACTGTGGGAAGAGCTGAACTCGTGTTTGCCGGGGAAAGCTCAGAAATGCCATGCTCAGAACCCCTGCAGTGGGGGCACCAGACAGAGGGGCTGGCAGCCTGGTGGGCCTCCCGAAAAATAAATGTGCGGGATGGACGAGCAGGATGGGCAGGACCCACCAGCCCTTCCCACATCCCCATCAGCACCGAGAGCACGACCCTTCTCCTTCGCGGTCTCCGTGGGGCCAGGACCCGCGTGTCCCCTCCCGTCACCCCAGCAGGATGTGGAGGGGACAAGAACGGGGCTGTTGGCACGGGAATGAAGTCACTCCCCGGCTCCAGCTGCTCCTCTGCTGCTCGGCACATGTGGGGGCCCCTCCTCGCTCCTGTGGCCGAGCAGGTTCTCCGTGCCCACGAAAGCGCCAGCCCAGGGCCAGGTGGCCACGTGGAGCAGCTGGAGCAGCAGCTCCCGTGGCTCTGGGGGTGGCTGCTTGGTTGGTTCATTCCCAGACGCCTCGGGGGTGTTTTCCTGTGTAGAATGTCCTGCCTGAAGCATCCCAAGGAATCTCGGTTTGGCCGGGAGGAGTCTGTGACTCCGGGTGTCCCTCCTGCCTCCCTCCTTTGGGCACGGCTCAGCTGCTTCCTCCTTAAGGCCGTTCTTCTCTTTTTCTTTTTTTTTTATTTCATTCTTTCCTTTTTTTTTATTTTTTATTTTTAAAGAAGGTATAATTACATTCAGCACACAGAGTCATGAATCAACCTGATTCTGTTGTGACAAGTTTAGCGCTGGGTGTGAGATCTGTCCTAGGAGATCACACAGTTTTTCCTTCTCAGCCCTGTTAATAATAAAGTCCTCTTGCCTGCCCTTTTCCCTTCTGATTTAATCATCAGCTATTAAAGTGACATGGAGAATAACACCTCCATTTGCCCAAACTCTTCAGCCTGTCATCTGACATCTTTCTCTCATGATCGACTAAACAGTTTCCCTGTTCACTTCCCACTCTGGCATGGACCTTCTGGTTCCTTCTCTGGGAGTCTGGTACCAGCCTGTCTGATACCTGCTGCTGTCCTGCTCTGGGGGTAAAAACAAGGCAAAAAAGGCAAATAAAGGCTGTATCAAAGGAGATTTCTGTGGCTGAACAGGGCTGGATTTATATCTACAAATCACCTGACAAGGGGCAGGACAACAGGACACCAACACTTGGGATCATTGGCTTGATCAGGGTCCTTTCACATCCCTCCTCCTTCTATTTCTCTTTCCCACCTGCTTTTGTGTCATATGAGTAGATGGTCACCATGCGTAGATGGTCTCCATCAGGAGACTTTATTGTTTGTGGCTCTGGTGGCCAGAGAAAGAGGGTTCTTAAACTGTGAGCAATAAATCTTACTAATTAATATCCTCCTGTGAGAGGTTCCATCCCCCACAGCTGAGACTCACCTTCCCCCAGAGCACTGTGACCTCGCAGGTGCTGCCCCACGCTGCCCAGCTCAGGGTCTCACAACCTTCCCATTCGCTTTTAAAGCCAAACACAGGGTTTTGGGAGAGCAGAAATAAACCCCGTGAGCTCCCAGCTGTTCTCCTGGGGCAGAACTGAAACCCAGCTGAGAGATCGGATGGCAAAGGCTGGAGGAGCATTGAGGAGAAGAGCAGGCTCTGAGCAGCCCTGGAGGTGACCTCTACAGCTCCTTGAGGCAAAACCACCTGCCGGAAGGACACAAAAATGCTGCCGAGATGTACCTTGAAGAAGAAAGGTCACACTCCTGGAGTGAAGCAGGGGCAAGTCGGCTCCTTAAGCGCTTTCCAAGGTGGAGGTGAAGCACGTCCTGCTGTCCCCCCAACCACCCAGAAGCTGCAGAGGCTGGGACATCACCAGGTCCAGAAGCTGTCCCAGCACAGATTTATTCCGAGTTGTTTGGTGTGGAGCAAATCTGTGCTCTGCAAAGAGCCTGCCAGTAATGTCCTTGGAAACAAACATCTGCCTGTCCCCAGGCAGGTGGGGACTGTCCCACCTCTGGCCATCGGAGATGCTCCCCTGTGTCACCGTCACCAAAAGAGGCAGGGGAACTGCTCCATGGCTCCACAGCTTCCTCCTCTGCTCCAAACCCTGCCTTGGCATCACCTGAGCGCTCGACAAACTGCTGTCACTCCCTGAGGCACCAGAAAACTCTGCTGGGTTTGTGACTCCACGGGCTCATGCCTGTTCACAGGTGGGTGAACAGCCCTGGCCTGCTGATGGGGCAGAGGAGAGGGGAGGGTGGGCACAGCTGGTGGGCAGCACCCTCAGACCAAGGGTCAGGCATGGGAACCCCTTTGGACACCTGCACCTCCCACACCGCCCAGCCTCCTGTTCTGCCTCACGCCCCACCTCGCAACAGCAGGTCCTGACAGCCCCACCAGCACCTTCCACCTTGGCTTTGCAGGGCCATGAAACCCTCGCCACAGCACACAGCCAGGGTGAGGAACCCTCTCTGTGGTGCCAACACACAACCGGGGCCATGAAATCCTCCCCGTGGTGCCAGCACACAGCCATGGTGAGGAACCCTCTCTGTGGTGCCAGCACACAGCCAGGGTGAGGAACCCTCCCCATGGTGCCAGCACACAGCCAGGGCCATAAACCCCACGGGGCTGTGCCCTCATGGGAGAGGGAACGAGGAGGAGCTGGAGCACTGTCCGTCAGGACATGGAGCTGGGAGCTTCCCCATCCACAGGGCTGGGTCCCACCGCCTGGACTGCGACCTCTCTGTGTGCCTTGGCAAACTCTTCTGGCCACCAATAAAAGTGACAGATGGCTGCAGTAAATGCTCTTCATTGCCCTCCTGGGGGTTGTCCACTGGACCCGGCTGAAGTTAGAAATCGCTGCAATAAATTGTCATCATCAAGTGATCACCTTTGGGTTGTTCAGCAGTTCCACGGCGTTCCAAGGATGGACAGAGGGAGGGGAGGAGGCTTTAGGAGTCCTCTTCTTCTGATTACAGAACAGGCAGCGTCGACTCCCCTGCACTCACAGGTGTATCTGCACACCTGGCCACCCAGCCCTTCACAAAGCACAACCAGAGGGAGGAGCTGGAACCACAGAATGGTTTGGAAGGGACCTCAAAGCCCATCCAGTGCCACCCCTGCCACGGGCAGGGACACCTTCCACCAGCCCAGGCTGCTCCAAGCCCCGTCCAACCTGGGCTTGGACACTTCCAGGGATCCAGGGGCAGCCACAGCTTCTCTGCCCGACCTGTGCCAGGGCCTGCCCACCCTCCCAGGGAAGGATTCCTTCCCAGTATCCCATCCAACCCTACTCTATGACATTTTGAAGCCATTCCCACTTATCCTGTCCCTCCATCCCTTGGAAATAGTCTCTCTCCATCTTTCTTGTGGCTCCTTCAGGTCCTACAAGACCACAGTGAGGTCCCCCCAAAGCTTCTCCTCTCCAGGCTGGACAATCCCAGCTGTCCCAGCCTTTCCTCCCAGCAGAGCTGCTCCATGCTCTGACCATCCTGGTGCCTCCTCTGGACTCTCTCCAGCAGCTCCCTGTCCTTGCTGTGCTGCCCCCAGGGCTGGAGGCAGCTCTGCAGGTGGGGTCTCACCTGTGGGGGCAGAATCCCCTCCCTCAACTTTCAGGTCCCTCCTCTTCTGATGACAGAGCAGCAGAGGTGGAGAACGTGGCTGGGCTGCCCCTTTTGGGTGCCCTCACAGGTTTCAGGAGGTCCTCTGCTGTCTCCCAGTGCCTGCTCGTGTTCGGAAGGCGGTGGCTGGTGGCCCGGTGCAGATGGCCAGCCCTTGCCCCCGCACTCCCTGCCCCAGCCAGCACAGCTCTGCCCTCCAGACGAGGGCTCAGCGATCCCCCCTGCCCGGGGAAGCACTGCTGGGTTTCCCCGCCGCGTGGCACGGAACTGCTGCCCTCTGGCCAGGGCTGAGCTTTAAAAATAAGAACTACACCACCACAAACTGTCAGGAGGCAAATAAACAAGGCAGCCAGACATCGAAACGTGTCCAGGAGCTGCTCTCCCGCTGCTTCTCCAGCGCTGACATCAAGTCCTGCTACCCTGGATTTGTTCCAGTTATATTTGAGGCGAGTTTTAGCCTCAGGTTTCCAAATCTTTTTATTGAATTAAGGGCAGAATTCCTGTTTCCAGAGTCTCCCATCAACATGACAACAGTGGAGCAAACAAGAATGGTCTATTTAAAAGCAAGCGAACACTTCCCAGATGAAAGGCAAACACTGCAGGTATTTATTAAGGCCCTGATCCAAGCAAATCTCTAATCCACTTAGCAAGAGAAAAAAGCTTCAAACATCCATTTCCAAGATTCTCAAGAACTCCAAGGCATCTGAAATGCTTTGTTACATCTTCTCAGGAGGGCACAGAGTGATAGGACAAAGGGCAATGGCCTTAAGCTGAGAGTAAGTTTAGACTAAATATTAGGAAGGAATCCTTCCCTGGGAGGGTGGGCAGGCCCTGGCACAGGTCGGGCAGAGAAGCTGTGGCTGCCCCTGGATCCCTGGAAGTGTCCAAGCCCAGGTTGGACGGGGCTTGGAGCAGCCTGGGCTGGTGGAAGGTGTCCCTGCCCATGGCAGGGGTGGGACTGGATGGGCTTTAAGGTCCTTCCAACCCAAGCCAGTTTGGGATTCCATGACCTCTGTGCTCAAAGGAATCCAACCAATGAAGCCTTCTTGGGTTTTCTGAACTCTGCTGGGATGGAGGAGCAGAGGATCTCTTTGGTTTTCACGGTGTCACAGACTGGAAGCCCCTCTTTGCAGCTCCCCCTCTGCACTGCTTGTTCCTTTCCCTCTCAAATTCAGGTTGGTCTGGAAAAACTCTGCAAGTGGTTGAGTTCAACACCTGATTTCACAGACTTATGGAATATCCTGAGCTGGAAAGGACCCCCAGGGACCATCCAGTGCCACCCCAGCCCTGCCCAGGGCACCCCAACAATGCCCCCTGTCCCTGTCCCGGTGTCCAAAGGCTCCTGGAGCTCTGGCAGCCTTGGGGCCGTGCCCACTGCCCTGGGCAGCCTGCTCAGTGCCCACCACCCTCTGGGGGAAGAGCCTTTTGCTGAGATGCCCCCTGAGCCTGCCCTGGCACAGCCCCAGCCCTTCCTGGGTGCTGTCCCTGCTCACAGGGGTCAGAGATGGAGCTGCCCCTCGGGAGGAACCTTCAGGCTGGTTTTTTGGAGCTCTCATGCCTCAGTTTTTTTCCATGCATGGAGTTTTCACAGAGAACACCTGGAATTTGGTGGCTGAGAAGGTTGAGGTGACTCCTGTCCCAAGAGAGCGGTGCTTTGGTGGCTTCAGACATCAGCACTGTAAAATATTCCCCTGTGCAGGATGGGCACAACGTGCCTGGAGATCCCTCTGCCCTTGCCTCCTTCCTTGGGCTTCCTTCTTTTCCATCGTGTCTCCTTCAGAGGGCCTGGCATGAAATCCAAGTTCTCCTTCTGTGGCAAAACACAAAACGTCCCCTCTCCTGGAGCTCAGGGAGCCGTTCCCCTCCGTGCAGCTGCCGTGGTAAAGCAGCTCATATACAATGCAAATTCTTTTTCATTCCAATGACTGTCCCCCTAACAAATAGCAAAATTGAAGTTTTAGAAGGAAAGCTGTTCAAAGGGCTGCCTTAAAATATGAAGTTTTCCAGAATTGCCCCATTTCCAAGAAGAAAAAGAACATTTGCCTGTTTTTAGATTAGCAGAGGAATAAATACAGATGATTAAATATATCATGAGTCTGAATTTATTTTTATTTTTCTGATGTGCAACTGGCTTTGTCGGGCAAGGTTTTTCCCATTAGTTATTTTTAGGGGTTTTTAGATTGTATTTTCCCCTAACGGGTGACATAATGTCTTGTTAAGACAATTGACCCAGATAAGGCCGTGCCAACTTCATCAGAATTGCTCGGATGCATCTGGATTTTTGATATTTTGGTGGGTCCCAGACCAATAGTCTCTGTGGCACGGAAAATATTTCTTTTTTTTTTTTTTTTCTTTTATTATTATTATTTTATTTTTTTTTGAGACTGCCGGCTTCAGCAAAGACTCCTCCAAGGCGACACTGGTCAACAGTGCCCTCATTCGAGCTCGGTTGGACGGAGGTGCCTGGCCCCGAGGGACGGAGAGCGAAGTGACCCCCGGAACCCACGGGGGAGGCAGAGCAGCCGCGTGTGCTCTGCGCCTGAAGAGCTTGCCCTCCGCTCCTGGGTTTAGTGGCCTTCTGGGCTGGATTTTCTGCCCCTTGGTGTGTTTTCCCGAGGGCACGAAGCTCCAGGGGCGGGCGATGCTGCTCACCCAGCTCCGGTTCCCGCGGCACCGTTACGGAGCGAGTTCTGCTCGAGGCGGCCGAGGGAGGGAACTGGCACGGGGCTGGGAGGTCTCTACATCCTTTGAGCCCACCAGAGGAGAAGCGTGGGCCGTGGGCACAGGCTGAGAAGGAGGGGGGAAGGACCCACAGGAAGCAAAGCTTCTTCCTCACAGAACTGCTCCTCTCACCTCGCACTGGCACAGGGTGCCCAGAGAAGCTGTGGCTGCCCCATCCTTGGGAGTGTCCAAGGTCAGGTTGGATAGAACTTGGAGCCACCTGGGCTGGTGGAAGGTGTCCCTGCCTATGGAATTAAATGATCCTTAAGGTCCCTTCCAACCCAACCCATCTGATGATTCTCTGGTTCACCAAAACCAAGGGGGACCCAAAGCTTTGAGCTGAGTTTGAGAGAGCCCGCAGACCCGCTCGGGAAGCTCTCAGTGCAACCACGTGGCTGAGCTTCCCAGCAGAGCTGCCCATTCCTCCTTCTGGGGCCGAGCTCAGGATTGCCTGGAGCTCGCACTCTTCTGGTGACTTAGTTCTTACTCAGGAGCAAGATTGATTTGCTTTTCATTTCATGAGGTATTTTAGTCATGGATCGGGGTAGTTTCACTAATAATTGCTTCATGCTGATCATGTGTCTCTTGGTTTTATTTTGCCTCTAAAAAGCATTTTAACAGCACTTCTAAAATAAATGCTGGCACTGAGTCACCTTTATTTCAGAGTCTAACACGGGTCCAGGGCCCGCTGTGGAGACCAGGTTTCCATGTGCCCACAGCCCTCAGGGAACTGTGGCTTTAGGATGTTGGTATATTCTGCCCCTACATTTCGAGTAAGTTTTGGGGGGCCTGGTCCCTCCTGTGGATCCACTGGATGACCTGCAGTGCTATCCCACCTCAGCCTTGCCTCCTGCCCGTAAACTCACCCCCAAAAGCAGCCTGGTGGCTGCTCATCATTTTATTCATGGGGTTCCGAGTTCCTTCCTCAAGCAATGACCGAGGTTAGAGGGAACACAAAGACACTTTAATCCTACTGAACAACCAGCCTGTTAATCTGATCACTGCAATTTAGCCCCCAAACTGTTGAGCTTTTCAGCTTAAAATTCAGCTACAGAGCAAATCAGAGGGATCATCATGTACTGAGAGTTCTGGAAAACCCTTTCCCAGTTTTCCAAATTTGTACCTGGATGAGTCTGCTCAGAACTTGACTGGACACAGAATCACAGATTGTTCTGAGTGGGAAGGAACCCCCAGGGACCATCCAGTGCCACCCCAGCCCTGCCCAGGACACCCCAACACTCCCTCTGTCCTGGTGTCCAAAGGCTCCTGGAGCTCTGGCAGCCTTGGGGCCCTTGAGACAAATTTTGCAAATTTGGGACCCTTTTACAAAGTAATGGCGATTAAGCATGTGCAATCTGAATTCTTTTTGGACCTTGCCAATGCAGAATGTGGCTGTGGGCACTGAAGGGAAGCTGGGCAGGGTCAGGGTGTCCCTATAGGTCAGTTGCACATGGCCAGTTATTCCAACAACCCTAAAGAATCAATGGTCTCCAGGTCTCAAACCCAACCTGCTCCCTTCCTGCAGCCTGAAAGAGCAGTGGATGTGAATGATGGGTGTGGGTGGTCCTGGAGATAACCCTGTTCCTGGCTGACCCAAAACCGGGAGCAGGGCAGAGCCCAAAACCTCTGAGCAGGGGATGTCCCTCGATGGTGCCCAGAGGTTGAGCTGGCCTTTGCCCGGAGCTCCTTCCCTGCTCCCTCGTGCATTATCGCTGCTCTCAACCCTCTGTCCTGGGCAGACCCTTTGGCTTTCAATCACACAGCTTCAATTCCAGCAGCCCTCACTCGATGAATCTCCTTCCAAGTGTTTTTTATGACATCTCGTGTTGACCACCGGAGCCCAAAATCACAGATTAGAACTGAGGAAGAGCAGTTCCGGAGGGTTCAGGACTCATTTGGTTCTCAGGGGAAGCAATAATGAGAGCTCGCTGCCAGGTTCCTTCTGGAGCTGGTGGGGGGACAGCACAGCAAGGGGAACACAAAGCCTTGCTCTCGAGCCCGGCCCTTGGCACTGTTGTTTGTGCAGCTGAAGGAAAGAGCAGGAGAATTTCTCTAAATGCCTCGCTGGTGTGTCACGAAGCGCTCGGGGATGAGTGTAGGTGAGTCACGTGGACCGCTTGGGAAATCGGTGTCTTCTTGTAGCAGATAAAGGCTCTGGGGCACCAGAGAGAGCCCGAAAACTCAGCCCCAAGGAAGATCTCTGGGAAGGCTCGGCAGCACTTTCCAACATTGTTTTCTATAGGACAACTCTGCAGTGCCTTGTCTTTCAGACACCATTGACCTTCCTGTCAGTTCCCCTCTCCACAGCCATGGGAAGAGCTGTTTATAGACCCATGGAATTGTTTAGGTTGGAAAAGACCTTTAAGATCATCGAGTTCTACTAACCCCTGTCCCCCCGTGCCACATCTACGCATCTTTTACATCCCTCCAGGGATGGGGACTCCACTGCTGCCCTGGGCAGCCCTTTCCAGGGCTCAGGAACCCTTTCCATGGAGAAAATTTTCTTAATATCCAATTTAAACCTCCCCTGGTACAGCTTGAGGCCTTCACCTCTTGTTCTACCCAGACACTTCCACCACAACAAGGGGGATAACTGGACTCCTACTATTGCCCATACCTTTATTGCAACAATCCCAAACCATGCAGACCCACATTTCTCACTGACACAGTTATTTGGGCCAAAAAAAAGGTAAATGTAGGCCAGTCCTTAGCACTGATAATGCTGGAACCCTGGCAACTTCCAGAAGAGATGAACGCTCCGCTGACAAAGCCGTGACTAAGAAGGCTGAGGGTTGTGAGTGTGGCTCAGTGGGATCTGGCTGGCACCCCACAAAACAACATCACACTTCCCTTAGAAAATCCCTGCCACTGAAATACCACCCAAACATTGGGAATGAGCAATGAGGGAACCAAACTGCTTCCCTCCTGCTGCCTGGAATCCTTCATCACTCACTCCCACCTCGTTCTCTCAGTCACTCGTGGCCGTGTATGAGCTGCTCCTCGACCGCAGTTAAATCTCCCTCCTGGGCTTTCCGGGGAGGTTCTGGATCTGCTCTTTGATCCTCCACTTCCCACCACACCCAGGACCTCCTCCTCGAGTCCCTGATGTTCCCTCGTGCACTTGTTTTGGCTGCAAGCTCTTCACAACCACCACCAGGACATCCCAGCAAGCTCCTTCCTTTTCCACCTCCCTCGACCCACACTGCTCCTGGTTCGACACCTCTCAGGGGCTTCAGGACACCCAGAGGTTCATACCGAGTTCCCACTGGAGCCCGTGGGCTCCTCCCAGCTCCTCCTGCTGCCCGTGGCGGAGGATTCCGAGGTTCTCACGCAGGAGTAGGAAAAGCTTTGCCTTGGGAAACGCGACACGTTCGCTGAAACATTCATGAAATGCTTAGGAACATCAAAGCGCCCGCCAAGCGGTGATTAAAAATGTAACGTGGCTCCTTGGGAAGAGCAGAAATGTCTGTGCTCCGTGGAGAAGCGTCACCCTGGCATCGAGTGCGCCCGTTCACCGGCGCTTTCTGCAGCGATCGACGTGGGGAGTCACAGTCCCTTGCCTTCAGTCAGGAAAAGCTGCTTCCTCTTGCATCCCCAAGCCTGTTCATCGTGGGGTTACACCCCGATGATAGGGAGGGTCTAAGAAACCCTTTCCAGGCCCGTTCCTGCCCAGCTGCTCGACCCCACATGAGCAGATGCACCGTGAAGGTGACACAGGAGCACTACCACGGCTCAGGTTCCCAATTCCAGAACTGCAGCCCGGATCGGCGTGGAAATCACTGCGCAGTGAAGCCGTTTGCATGGACGTGTGCCACCTCTCAGATAACATCTAGGACTTACTCACAACTTACTCAGGACTAAGCTAATCTTAGGATAAAAACTGACTATGTGAGGTCAGGATTATCTACAGTTTAGAGGGACTTTGCAGCCCCCGGCAGGCCTGGGCTCAGCCCAAGACAAACTCAGGACTCCAGGGTTTCCAGACACATCTGCTGAACTCAGTCCTGTTTTTGAACATCCCCACGTTAAACAAATCAACAAACCCCCCTCTCAGTCTCAGGCCACGCGGGCCACCAGTCTTTCAATAAAACCATGCAGGGCTGATCACGATTATCACTGGGAAGGGCTCCGTTCCCCGTGGGTTCTTGGCTGTCCGTCCCGATTCCCTGGGATGCTCCACTCCTGGGCACAGCTGAGGGGCTCCAAGGGGAGGAACAAAGGTGGCTCCAAGCCACTTTGGTGTCTCAAAGCCCACCCAGTCCCACTTCTGCTGAGCTGGCTCGAAGGCAGCCCCTGAGGGCAGATAAAAGTCCTGTTTGCAGGACATAAAACATCACCATCCCTGAACAACAGTTCTAAACAGGACACACAGCGCTGCAAAATGATTTCCAGGGCTAAGAAAGCGGAGGAAGCACCGGGGTGAGATAAGAGAGGCACTTTGAGTCTCACTAGTCCTCTTGTCCAAACCACTCAGTGGGTCCAGCATCACCTTCAAGAGGCCCAGAGAGGTTGTGGACTCCTCATCCTCGAAGGTTTTCAAGACCAGGCTGGAAGGGGCTTGGAGAAACCTGATCTGGTGGAAGGGGGTTGGAACTGGATGATCTTTAAGGTCCCTTCCGACCCAAAGAATTCTGTGATTCTATAGCTTGGGTTAAGTTCAGAAACATCAAGAAACACCAAAAACCAGTTTCATCTCACTGCCCTTTCCCCACCTCTGTCTGCTTGCTTGGTAATTATTGCCTCGACCATTTGTGTTGCAAAAAGTCACCAATTTTGCCTTAAGAAAAGTATTTAACAATGATGGTTTTGTATGAAATCGCGGGCCCTTCCCTCCCTGCTCTCTCCTGGGGTTTGGAGGAGTTCCCTCCCCTCTTCTGCCACATCACCTTGTCCACACCATGCGGGGCAACGCGAGGGAGGTGCTTGCATTTCCCTGAACATAAACTGGCAAAGTGAACCCAGGAAAGAACTCGGGATATTCCAGTAGCTCCGACGGACAGAACCATGTGCAGATGCAGTGCCCTCATGAGTTTCCCGGTGCCTGGATTAGCCCTCCGAGCAGGCGGAGATAGCGCTGGCACAGCCCCCTGTTACCTGTGCAATCAGCTCCTGCACAGGACGATTACAAAGCCTGTGCCCAGGATTAGCAAGACTCCCGATTTAAACGTCCCTGATAGCACAAAGCTTTGCTAAGCCTTTCTGGGGGCAGCAGGAGGGAGGGGAGAAGCTGGGGAAGGGGAAGGGGCAGGAAGGGAGTGGGGAGGTGGCAAAGCCTCTGGAGGTCTCGGTTTTCTTTGGTCCTCAGCCCAACCAGAGCTCGTTGGAATAAATGGAAAGACTCCCACTGATTTCAGTGGACTTTGGACACAGCCCCAGAAGCTCCAGAGTGTAAACAGACAGAAATGGGTATGTGCCTGCCAGGCTCATTTCCCCCGAATCAAACCACTCCAGCTTCAGAAGAGCCTCTCAAACACATTTGTGGGAGGAGAACTCGGGCAAGGAGAGCACGATGCCTGCCTGGTGCTGGAAACAAAGGATCACCAGTCTGGGTCCCCCAGCTCTGAACAGGGACATTGGCACTCAGGGGTCATGGACTCATAGACTGGATTGGGTTGGAGGACCTCAAAGTCCACCCAGTGCCACCCTCTGCCATGGGCAGGGACACCTTCCACCAGCCCAGGGTGCTCCAAACCCTGTCCAACCTGGCCTGGGACACTTCCAGTGATCCAGGGGCAGCCACAGCTTCTCTGCCCAACCTGTGCCAGGGCCTGCCCACCCTCCCAGCCAGCAATTCCTCCCCAATATCCCATCTATCCCTGCCCTCTGGCAGTTTGAAGCCATTCCCTGTGTCCTGTCCCTCCAGGCCTTGTCCCCAGTCCCTCTCCAGCTCTCCTGGAGCCCCTTTAGGCACTGGAAGGGGCTCTCAGGTCTCCCTGGAGCCTTCCCTTCTCCAGGTGAACCCCCAGCTCTCCCAGCCTGGCTCCAGAGCAGACTGTGCCCATTGTCCCTGTGTCCTTCACAGCCAGAGTGAGGGTGACTCAGAATTTAAGTCTTCTCTACAAAAGCCATTGTGCAATCAGAGCCAACACAGCCCCTCTTCCAGTTGCTGCTCCTCTGACCATTCTGCATCCGTGTCTTACAAGAAGAAAGGAGCAACAGAGACCCCACAAACCCTTCGAGACTTTCCATGCGACTCTAACTTGAATTGCGTGATTTCTTTCGGAATTTCAAACATGTCCCACTCAGTCTATTAACTCGAAATATTATAATAATGAGCAGAATATTCGCAGCATGAAAACAGTCCTGACCTGGCATTAAAGACATAATGATTAATGGCCACATTTAGCTGTTCATAGTAAACATTTTTCTCCTACTTTCAGAACAGGGAAGTATTTCAGCACATGCCAGGATTCATTGTAACATCATTAAACATGATGAATTACCCCCGTTTTCATGTGGATGCAAAATGCAATTCCTTGGGAATTTCACTGTAGCTTCACATTAATTTGTATTTACTCTGTTGCAAACTCCCATTCCCTTTGAATCCTTATTTTTGCAGTTCCCTCAGGTTCTCTTGTGCAGCCACAAACTGCAACGTTTCATTTATTTAATATTGCTTTCCTAACGTTTGTATTTGTTTGTTGTTCTTTCACCCGCTCAGCCATTCATCCCTTCCTGTTGGAAAAGAACAGGCAAAAGCAACTTGTCCTCGGTGAGAGCCATAAATGCCCTTCACCAGGGACGCGTGGCACGACAAACACCCGGGCACAGCCCCCTCCCTCCTCCCAGCTCCTCAATCGCCTTTTCTGCCCTCAGTCCAGGAATTCTGCCCTGAGTTAAGCACCTGAAGCTCTCAGTCCTGAGCTGGCTCGTGGGTGTTCTGCACTTCTGGAACTCAAGCAATACAAGTTCTCAAACTTAACCCATTGTAGATGTTAAAGTGAGGGAGATCCACAGGCTGTGATCAAACAACATCTTGTCTTCACAAGTGATTTCCTCCTCCTTCAGTTTTATGGGGAATCGCAGAATCATGGAGTGGGTTGGGTTGGGGGGACCTCAAAGCCCACCCAGTGCCACCCCAGCCATGAGCAGGGACACCTTCCACCAGCCCAGGCTGCTCCAAGCCCCGTCCAGCCTGGCCTTGGACACTTCCAGGGATCCAGGGGCAGCCACAGCTTCTCTGGGCACCCTGTGCCAGGGCCTGCCCACCCTCACAGGGAGAAATTTCTTCCCAAAATTCCATCAGACCCAACTTTCTGGCAGTTTGAAGCCATTGCCCCTTGTCCTGTCCCTCCAGGCCCCTGGAAATAGTCTCTCTTCATGTTTCTTGTAAGCTCCTTTCAGGTACAATGAGGTCCCCCCAAAGCTTCTCCTCCCCAGGCTGGACAATCCCAGCTGTCCCAGCCTTTCCTCCCAGCAGAGCTGCTCCATGCTCTGACCATCCTGGTGCCTCCTCTGGACTCTCTCCAGCAGCTCCATGTCCTTGCTGTGCTGGCCCCCAGGGCTGGAGGCAGCTCTGCAGGTGGGGTCTCACCTGGGGGGGCACAGGGGCAGAATCATCTCCTTGACCTTCTGGAAGAGTCCTTGAAATTAGAAAGAGCCACGAACCCTACATATATTTATGCTTAAACAAGCTTCCCGAGGGCAGCTGCTGAAGTAATCCGGCTGGAAAGAGCAAAGTGCGGGTTTGTTTGAATTTGCATGAGGAAAAGAGAAAGGAAATTTCCACTCCCTCCCCCAAAAATTTCCGCTGCCCCAGTGATTCGTCCTCCGACGATACCGGTTCTGTTTAACATGAAGCCCCCCCTCTTTATTCCTGGCAGCCTTAGATAATATCCCTCCGAATATTCCTTGGTGCCCTCTGAGCGGCTGCTGGAGGCGTCCTCAGGCACGGGCTCCGCGTGCTTCGGACGTCACCCTCTGTGCGCAGTTGTGCTGCGTGTCCTACATGTGTGATGCACGGAATATTTATTTCTTTGGGATATTTCTGTGAGAGGATGCTGGCTGAGGCACTGCCTCTGCCATAACAGATGAGGCAGCTTGTCCATCAAGCCCCAACACCCGGCCTGAAAGGAAAATATTCCCTATTGGAGCAGTAGGGAAAAATTACTGTCCACGAGAGGTCAGAACCAGGATTGTGGGTCTGAAAACAGTCACGTTTTGGAAAAGTGGGAGCCATCCCCAAGGCACCTTTTGGAAGCTATTCTTAAAAGGGTGCACATTCTAATTACAAGTGCCTCTACTGTGTTCCCTTAAATATCAGGAAAGATTGATCATGGAGTCAGGAAACAACCTTAAGTTCAGCTTCTTGAAGGCCCTCATGAAATCACTGTGTTAGAAAAATCAGACACAGAGAAGGAAAACATCACAGGGGGAAACTCCCACGTTCCTGCACAGCTGTGGTGGGAATAAAGTCAGGTTTTCTGGAAGTGTCCAAGGCCAGGTTGGACAACCTGGTCTAGTGGAAGGTGTCCCTGCCCGTGGCAGGGATGTGGATGTTCACAGGATCATGGAATGGTTTGGGTTGGAAGGGACCTAAAAGATCATCCAGTTTCACCTTGCCCCTAGCAGGGACGCTTTCTGCTATCTCAGGTTGCTCCAGCCTGGCCTTGGACACTCCCAGGGATCCAGGGGCAGCCACAGCTTCTCTGCCCAACCTGTGCCAGGGCCTGCCCACCCTCCCAGCCAGCAATTCCTTCCCAATATCTCATCCATCCCTGCCCTCTCTCAGTTTGAAGCCATTCCCTTGTCCTGTCCCTCCATCCCTTGGAAATTGTCTCTCTCCATCTTTCTTGTATCTCCTTCAGCTCCTGGAAGGCCACAGTGAGGTCCCCCCAAAGCTTCTCTTCCCCAGGTGAGAAGCTGAATTGCCCTTCGCTCACCTGAGATGCTGATTTTCGTGACGTTGTTGGGAATGTAATGTTTGAAAACCCATCCCCGCTGTCTCCTGGAGCTGAAATCAGCCGAAAGGAAGAGGAGATTGGCTGTGACCACGCCAGCCTCAGCCCCTCAGCAAATGAAGCTACAGGTGCTGAGGACCAGTGTCACTCCTGCCCCACACAGGTCCTGTCTTCACCAGGTGGCACTGGGCTCTGGAATGACCAGCAAGGGCCGGAGCAACCATTGCAACGCAGAGGCTGGCAAAGGAATCCTGCTCGTCCCCAGAGGGGCTGGGTGGGATGGCCCCTCTGGAGAGCACCTGGTCCTGCTCCGACCGCCTGCTCAGACGGGGTCACCCAGAGCTGGTTCCCCAGGACTGTGTCCAGAACTTTGGAATATCTCCAGGGATGGAGGGACTCCAACAGCTTCTCTGGGCAACCTGTGCCAGAGCTTGGGCACCTCACAGGTTGAAGCCATTTCCCTTGACCTGCCCCTCCACCCCTTGGAAATAGTCTCTGTCCATCTTTCTTGGAGCTCCTTCAGGTCCTGCAAGGCCACAGTGAGGTCCCCCCAAAGCTTCTCCTCTCCAGGCTGGACAATCCCAGCTGTCCCAGCCTTTCCTCCCAGCAGAGCTGCTCCATGCTCTGACCATCCTGGTGCCTCCTCTGGACTCTCTCCAGCAGCTCCATGTCCTGGCTGTGCTGGCCCCCAGGGCTGGAGGCAGCTCTGCAGGTGGGGTCTCACCTGGGGGGCACAGGGGCACAATCCCCCCCAACCTGCTGCCCACGCTGCGGGACCAGCCCAGGGCACTGGGGGTTCTGGGCTGGGGCAGGTCCAGCCTCTCCCCCTTAGGAGTCTTCAAGCCAAGGTGTAACTGGTGTCGTGGGACGTGGAGTGGGAACAAGTGGACAGGATTTTCTTGCCTTGACACTTTGTTCCCCACCCTGTCAGTTGAAGGATTGGTGAGATTTCAGTTTGGTCCAGCCTTTGAATTTCACTGAAGACCTTGCAAGAAACACACCTCAGATGGTTGGCTTCCCTTCTGGTCAAAACCAGCAGGGCCAGGTCACCAGAGCACTGAAAGCCAAGGTAAAGGCACATTCCATGTCCCTCTGCTACACTTGGAGCCTCCACATCTCCAAAGCAAGAACACCCCGAGGCCCCAGTATTGACAGGAGTGGAACTTCTCACAGCAACAGCCTCCAAAGGGCAAAGTCTTTCTCCTCGGAGATATAATCACCCAAAACAGGCCTTTTTTTGAATTTAAATAGGCTAATGAGCCACTGTCTGGGTGGATCACAGGGCCACTGGATGAGTCAGACCTGGAGATTTCTGCAATTATGAGCCCATTAAGACAAGCTGGCAGTGAAGTCAGTGGGAGGTTAATCTGCGAGGGGAATTGGGGAGTGGAACACTGGAAACATTTACCCCCTGGCCATGGAGATCTTATTTCAGTCTTATTTGATGTCTGAGAAGCACTTCAGGTGGTCCCTAGGGCTGAAATGTGCTCTTCTAAACAGCACCTTAATGATCCCAGTTCCTGGGAATACAGACGATCCCAGCAGATCCCGCACGTGTTCCCATACATGTTCCATTCTACTGAGGAATCGAGTCCAAAACAATCAGAGTTGAGTTTAAGAGCCGTAGGATGGCCTGGCCAAATGGCAGCATTTTATATTTAGGGCTATTTAGGCACGGCTTTTTTGGCTCCAAACCGTGGTTTAAATCCACATCACGTCTATTCTTCAATTTTTTTGAGTCACCTCTTCTTGCCATTGTGAAAGAATTCTGTCCTTTAAATGTCCGGCTGTGCTTGCACAACAGCCTGGCTTGGCTTTGCCCGGAGAGGCAGAGCTGACCTTAGTGCTCCCCTTCATCCAGAGTGATTGTGTGTTAAAGTAAGTTTTAAAGGTCAGAAGGACTAAGGAGCTTCAAATAATTGCACGGGCAGCTGGCAGAAGAAAGGGTGAGCTCACTGGACATTTCCTCTGGTGAAGCTGGCAGGGTGCACCCAAGCTGCACCTCTGCAGCGACAGTGTCCAAAACAAGCAACCCCTGCGTGGCTTGGTTTGTTTTCGTGTTTAATCTGGAGCAATCCTGTTTAAAAAGAAAGAAATAAATACATTGATCAGTGCTCAGTGAGATTCTGTAATTAAAACCAAAAAAAAAAAACCCAAAACATATTAGGTCAACTTTCCTCCTGATGTCATTTTACTCATGTCAGTAGAACAGCTCCAGGAATCCTGGGACTTGTGGTACTTACTGGGCACCAAGCTCTGATGAAGGGATTAGTAAGAGAATAAAAATAATAACAGAACAGCAGAGAGGCCTCGCTCCTGCTCCCAGGGAAGCCAAGGACCTGCCATTGCCTTGGAGCAGCCAGCGAGAACAACAGGAATATGATTATTAGACCGACCCACCGTTTCCTCTTTCACTTGTGGAGTTTCACGACGTAAACTGCCCCTTTTGTCTCTGGTGCTTCTCCACAACGCATAAAAACCCACAACCCCGCATTTTCCCTCTGGAAGGGACTGTGCTCTGTCCCCACTGCTGGGGGGCTGCAGTGGAACCAGCCCGTGTTTACCCTGGCAGGAGCATCAGGGAGCAGGAAATCCCGGGCTGTAAACACACGCTCCGAGCAGGGCATGTGGAACAGCTCCTCGCAGCTGCTCTGGAGCACACACTGGGGTGAGAGGCTGCACTTCCAGCCTCCCTGGAAAGCCTCCCCTGTGTCCCTGCCAGCCCTCCCAGTGTGAGCACCGGGACACCACGAGTGCCTTCCCGAGCTCTGCCACGGACTTTGGGCAAGGTCTTTCTCTTAGTTCTCATCTTCTGCAAAACACAGAATCGGGGAGTGCTTTGGGTTGGAGGGACCTCAAAGCCCATCCAGTGCCACCCCTGCCATGGGCACGGACACCTCCCACCAGCCCAGGGTGCTCCAAGCCCCGTCCAGCCTGGCCTTGGACACTTCCAGGGATCCAGGGGCAGCCACAGCTTCTCTGGCAGGGCCTGCCCACCCTCCCAGCCAGCAATTCCTTCCCAATATCCCATCCATCCCTGCCCTCTGGCACTGGGAAGCCATTCTCCTTGTCCTGTCCCTCCACCCCTTGTCTCCAGTCCCTCTCCAGCTCTCCTGGAGCCCCTTTAGGCACTGCAAGGGGCTCTCAGGTCTCCCTGGATCCTTCCCTTCTCCAGGTGACCCCCCCAGCTCTCCCAGCCTGGCTCCAGAGCAGCCCTGGGATGATCTCCGAGGCCTCCTCTGGACTCATTCCAACAGTTCCTCCAACACCTTCCCCTAAGACGTGCCCTGAGAGCCCCAAAAGGCAGCGTTGATGTCAGAGCTGCCTCGTGCAAGCAGCGACTGCAGTACCTGACCCCTCTGCTGCCAGCCAGAGCTGCTGTCAGGGAGGACCAGACCCAGCCACGCTGGAGCCAGCTGTGCTCTGCTGACCTTGGAGGGGGCACGGAAAGTCACCCCGTTTCTCTTGGCATTTGTGCCAGGCAGGCGCAGCAGAGGAGAGGGAGGCAGTGAGAAGTCGTGTCACGAGGGAAGGCTGGCGAGGCTAAAATGGGAGGGTTGGTTTGGTGTGACCCAAAGGGCTCATCCGCCCCAAGCATCCAAAATCTGCTCCATCCTCCTCCGGGAGAGCAGGGAACAGAGGAGGGCAAGGCTTTCCAGGGATTAGGGACCAGCTGGCAGGAGCCAGTGGCCTGAGACACAGGGAAACCCATTAACCCCAGCTGGGCTGCAGAACATCCCCTGATGTTCCTGAGATGCTCCGAAAGTGAGGAGAAGAAAGAAAGAAAGAAATCAGGATGCTGGTTTGGGGTGGGCTTTGAGGAGCTGCTGCTTCAGCTGGGCCATCCTTGCCAAGCAGGGACCCGCAACCCCTGGGAACCCTGATCTCTCACTGTGCTCTCCATGTGTCACACAAGGAATACGTGGGCAAAAGGTACACATGAAACACAATATCAATTATTGTAGCAATAAAATATAAAGTAGGATTATAAATTATACTTTTTATGGAATAGAAATTAATAGAAATAATACCATTAGAGCACATAAGCGATTACAAAATATGATTTTATTATATGGAATACTGTCTATGCAAAGAAATAAATAAGCTTATATAAGTGAAGGTATGTGTATATATGTGTGCATAAATACGTGCATGTGTGTGTATGTATGTATATGCAGATATCAGTGACCTATATTTACATATATATATATATATATATATAGAGAGTTCTCTTCAAACTCGACAGAAAACCACATCAAACTGTGCCAAAATGGGAATTCTCTGAAGAGCCACCACAAACCTGCCCCCTTGGCTCACTGCAGCACTCCCCACTCAAAATAACCCCCATTTTCAAGGGTTTCCAGTTCGCAGCCCTTGAAATCTTCCTGTGGAGCTGCAAATCCCTCCGTGGGGATTCCATTCCCACCCAGCGCGGTCGCCTCCCTGAACCACCTTCCAGTGCCGGGCTGGAACTCTGCCGGAGTTCTGCTGAAAACCAAGGGATTCCCTTCGAAGCCTCCTCAGATCTCACGCAGTCCCACCTGTATTTCCTCCCTTTGACCCTTATTTTAACAGCCATGTTTTGCTGCTTTCTCCCCTCACCAATGGCCATCTAATTAGCATTAGAGCCATTACCTGCCCCCCTAATTAGCCCTGACCGGGGCAGTTGTACCCAGCCCCACGCTGCCAATGCCCCCGCAAGGTTTGGAAGGAAACCGAGGCACTGTTTTCTCCCTCCTCCCACTTAATTCCAGCTGCAGATCCGAAACGTCTTCCATCTCCCCGGCCCGTCCAACACCAGCACCACAAAATATTTAACGAGATTTGGATCCTGCAGAGGTTTATTTCCAGACTTAACTTTCAGTAAATAATTACTGGTGTTCTTAAACCCGGGCTTAGTTCTGTGTGGAAAGACGAGTCCCAATGCCAATACATATGGCCAGGGACATTTGAGCTGATTGAGAAATACAGGCCTTTGTTGTTTTTTTTTTTAACTCTGGAAACCAGATATGTCCATTCTAGAACGTTCTGTTTCTAAATTAACCCCGTTTAAATTTAAATCCTCCCACAAACAGGGTCTCTATCTCTCTCCCTCGCATTCCAAACCTCTGGCCAGCAGTTTTACGTGCTGTGCCTTGCTTTCCCTTTGCTGGCACCTCCTCACGGGGCAGCAAAGGCTCGCAGAGCTCAAGGGGATTCTCAGCATTTATTGCAATACCCACCCCCCCCCTCAACGGGAACCCACATGGGAATGTTTAATCCGGCCAGTTAAACATCAGCTGGAAAAAGCATTTGACGATATCCTGTGGAGAAGCAGCTCGGCACTGACAGGGCTGAGGAGCAAAGAGGTTTTCCCAGCGCCCTTTCCCGTGCCTCGCTCCTCAGAACTCTGCAGTGAATCACAAAAGGCAACCCCTAAATATTAATTATTATTATTTTTGTTCACGCCAAGGCGGTGGTTTGGAAGATGTTTCGAAGATAAATTAAATGAGAGTCCTCTGAGGAGGTCGCTGTTCGGAGGAGATAAAAACACCTGGGAGGAAGGAATTCCTGCCTGGAAAGGGTGGTCAGGCCTTGGCAGGGGCTGCCCAGGGAGGGTTGGAGTGCCCAGCCCTGGAGGTGCCCAAGGCAGGACTGGCCGTGGCACTGAGTGCTCTGGGCTGGGGGACAAGGTGGGCATCGGGCACAGGGTGGGCTCCGTGGGCTGGCAGGGCTTTTCCAGCCCCAGGGATCCCGGGATTCTGGGATTCTATGGCCGAATGTCTCAGTGACAATCAGGTGCAATGAGGAGCTCTTGAAGCCTGCAGAGGAACAGGAGCTCTCCAGCCTGCAGGCAGGGATTTCAGTGGGCTCTCAGGGGACAGACAGGACCCCAAAGGTCCTCAAGGGGAGCCAAGAATTCAGCAGCAAGTTTTAGTCTGTCTGTGCGACAGGGAATGTGGGCAAGGAGTGGGAAACTTCTGCCCTCCTTCTGTCCTCCTGCCTGTCCCCCTGGTGTCCCCCCAGCACCAACAGTGCCCAGAGTTTCAGGAGAGTGGCTCCCGTGTGAATTAAAGCATGGATCAGCTCCCAAAGCCCTTCTCCAAGTTCAGAGCAACGCAGCTCCGACGGGTCCGAATCCCCCGTGACATTCCTGGGGCGTCTCAGCCCCGTGAGCCCCACGAGGTCAAGGACCCAAGTCCACCTTTCCCCTCCATGGAAGCCGAGGAGAAGCCTGGCCTGGAGAGCATCTCGAGGGACATTGCGGAGCACGAGGTGACAGCGGGGCCGGCTCTGGTTCCAACAGGTCCGTGGGCAGCAGGAGGTGCCGGGGCTGCTCTGCAGGGCTGGAAGGACACCCAGGAGGGGGTCGCTGCCGCTGATGCAGGGCAGAAAAATGCAGGCTTAGATATTTCTGTCACGCACCTTCCTCTTCCAAACCAGATCAGTGGCGCTCCGGTATTAAAAGGGACCAAACAAAGGAAGGAGGTCGGCTATTTTTGTTTTAATTTTCCCTTCATTTAAGGGAAAAAAAAAAATTAGAAGAAAAAGGAAGAACATCTTGAAATGTCTACGTTTACCAAAAAATCCCTGGTTTCTTTTTCTTCCCTGCTCAGGAGTGTTCCTTCAAGCAAACACAAAAAAATGAACCCATAAATTTATGTTCTTTTCTCAGTTCACTGCAAATATAGACATAAAAAATGTTTTGGTTAAATTAAAAGTAAACATAAATAACAGTAAATAGGGCCCTCAATAACCTGGTCTAGTGAATGCCCTGCCCATGGCAGGGGCCTGCAGCTGGATGGGCTTTAAGGTCCCTTCCAACCCAACCCATTCTGTGATTCTAACTATGTCAAATTACTCTAGATATATTAAATAAAATATACAACTATATTAAGTTAAATAAGTATATTAAATATGCTTTTAAAAGCCATTATAAATGTGATACTGCTCGTAGCAATATTTCAAATACAGCTTTGTTGCCCCTTCTCCACCCAGACCGGGCAGATGCAAAGAAGAGGGAAACATGGCAGGAGCTCTGGGGGGAGAAGAGCAGTGGGTTCCCTTCCTGCGGATTTATCTGACGAGTTTGTTCTGTTGGAGTTGTTTTTTCAGATTACATCGACCCTGAGTCATCTGGAGCGAAAGAAGACGGTGACATCACTGGCAGCACGAAGCAAACAAACCTTCTTTCTTGCAGGGGAAAGCGGAGCCGTGACGATCAGTGGAAGGAGGCAGAAATATTGTCTCCTCTTCAAAAACGCAATGAGTTTTCCTTCAGCTGCAGGAGTTTGTAGTGGCCCCCTCCCTCGCTCCTCACAGGAGGTGCCTACCAAGGGGGACTCATGGATGCTCTCCTGGAGCCGGGTGGTGATGAAAGAATGATGGGTATTTCCAGCTCCGGGCACAACCTGCAGCCGGGGAAATGCTGAGGCGTGCCCAGAAAACAGAGCCAGTGGGTGGAGCTACTGCTTAATAGGAGTCATAATGATCAGGTATTAATGACACTGAGGATGGAGTGGTATTTACCATGAGAGGAAAAGTCCTCGGGGTATTTTTTCTCCCAGCATAACTTTAATTTCCCTTCTGTGCTGCATCTGGCACCGTTGGGGTAGGGTAAGGTGTGAGTTATCCTTAAATTCTCTTGGGATGAGTCTCAGCCCTCGGGAAAGGCTGAGGTGGGTCATTGTACTAATGACAGAATCATGGAATGGGCTGGGTTGGGAGGGACCTCAAAGCCCACCCAGTGCCACCCCTGCCATGGGCAGGGACACCTTCCACCAGCCCAGGCTGCTCCAAGCCCCGTCCAACCTGGCCTTGGACACTTCCAGGGATCCAGGGGCAGCCACAGCTTCTCTGCCCAACCTGTGCCAGGGCCTGCCCACCCTCCCAGCTCCATCCATTGCCAAGTGCTGGTGCTGAGAGAAGTGACAGCAAGATTTGATGGAATTCTGCACCTTTTCCACACCATTTTACCCTCAATGTTTGTTGAAGCCTTTTACGTAAGAAATATCTCCCTAAAAATCTAACACTGAAGCTGAGCAAACATTCCAATTTAAGTCTTTTATGGCAAAAAAGAAAAGAGAAATTATATTCCTTTATTCTTTTTTATCTCACCTGACAGAAATGGCTGCAAAAGCAGTACTTGTAGATGACACTTGTGCCCGAAGGACGGGGACAAGCAGGGTGGGATTTTATGTGCCCTTTATGTGGAGTTTTCACTGCAAAGGGTTTGGTGCAAATCCCGAACCTCTTCCCCTAGGCTGCAAGTGGCCCCACGGACAAAGGAAATCGAGGAGCCTGATCGAGGAGGGGCTGAGCCCTGAGCGCAGAGTTTGCTTCAATCCGACGCAATTTGGTGAAAAATGGAAGTTCTGTCGCCGCCTTTGTTCCGCTCTTGGCCAAATGCCACCGAGAACAGTTCCCGTCTCGAGCTGCAGTGGCTGAGCTGCTCCAGGGGCTGTGGTGGGAGGGCTCTGCCGGGGGAAACCCGACCTGCCTGGTTCCACCACGGCCCCCTGGCACGGGCAACAGGGTGGGCTCAGCGGGCGAGCGCCTGTTTTGCTGGCCCCGGGTGCCAGCGAGAGCCAGGGCAGCAGCGCGCGTGGCCCAGGCCGTTGGGGATGTCGACAGTGTGGGTTTCCTCTCTCTCCTGCTTCCCCCTTTGTCCGTCCACGACGGGCAGCGGAAAAACACGGCGCTCCAGGGGCTGTGGCTGCCTTTCATCGGCTCTTCTGCATCCCCCCTTCTTGCCACCTGCTGACAGGAGCGGCGGCGATCTGTCCAAAAAATGAACATCTGAGCAGCGGGGATTTCAGAATTGTCCAACCCTGGCCTTTGCAGGGGCCTCTTTTGCCCTGGGATGAGACACCTGCAGTGGGATGCAGGTGCCCCCCGCTCTGTGGCTCTGGGGACCCGGCTCTCTGCTGTTCTCTCTCCATAACAACCCTCCAGCTTCCTCCAGAATAGGACTGGCTTTCTTTTCTCTCTGAGTGTGCAACAGCTGGTTATTGAACACTTGGAGGAGGGGGCTTGGCAGGCAGAATCCCCCAAAATCACGCTCACCAGTGTGAAAAGCCACCCTGCTTTGTGATGAGAGCCCCCATCAGATGATCCCCTGGGGTTGAGGGGCCTCAAAAGTACCCCAGAATGTCCAGTGAACGTCCCTTTCTTTGTGTACACCTCAGGAGGAATTTCTTCATGGGAAAGTGGTGGAGTGCCCAGCCCTGGAGGTGCCCGAGGCAGGGCTGGCCGTGGCACCGAGTGCTCTGGGCTGGGGGACAAGGGGGGCATCGGGCACAGGGTGGGTCCGTGGGCTGGCAGGGCTTTTCCAGCCATGATGATTCCGTGGTAGAGCACGTTGCAGTGGATCCCTGTCACACGCATCATTCTGTTTGTCACAGCCCGTCACTGCCTCGCTGTTTAGTCACGTTCGTGCCAACCTTTCTCCCACCTCGGGCACGGCAGGTGTTTGTGTCTCAGTGATCACACAGCCAGGGCTCGGGCTGCCCATGACTCCCAGCCCATGGGAGCCGCACATGCCCACCCAGGGGACAGCATCCCTCACCCTCCAGGGGAGCAGAGAATTCCTCTTTCACGGCAGGGAAGAATCCCTGGAAGCAGCGCCGCTGCCCCATCGTCGCTGCAGAGATGCTGCCTGGCAATGTTGCTTAGCAACGCAGCATCCGAGAGCACCCTGCCTTGTAGTGGCTGCTGGGGTGGCACAGACGTGACTCCGGGCACACAGAGGTGCCCCTGCTCCGGGCTCTGCCACCCTCTCCCGTGGCCGATGCGATCCCTGTTGCTCTTGGGGCGCCGATGAGCCACATCGCAACGCATCGATAATTTTCCGCCGCAAAAAACACCTCCCCCCTCCCC
>VWZF01004178.1:0-46384 GCA_013396755.1 Sclerurus mexicanus
GCCAACCCAAACCTCCACAACCAATTTTATGCCCCTGTTCACATTTCATCTTATCTAGCAGTTATTTGCATGTCTCTCCTGAGCCCCTTGCATAATGCAGCCCCACAGGCATCCTTTGTAATAAGGCTTTGGTTGAGACCATGGTGTCACCACCTGTAGCCTTCCTAGCCACATCATGCCAGATGAACAACATGGTCCCTAGACTACAGTAAAACTTCAGCCAGGATCTCTAAGCTATTCTTTTCACTATCTTTTTGTCAGATTCATCAGTGTGTGCAAACTGTGTTGGAAGGTGGAAGGGTTAGCCCCTTGGGTCACTCTTGACAATTTTATTATATAAAATATGGGTACTAAATTGCACAAATCCTATATATATACAACTATTTAATTTTCTGTTCTATAACCTGGGTTTCTTACTTTTCCCAAGACTTTATGCACCAGATTTTACAGATTCCTACCCTAGGAAACATCAAATAACAGATATGTTTTAGGTATGTGACAAACCCCATGTATCATTTAGATTTTGGTAGCCAAATGGTGGTCTTGACAAGAATTCTTTAAACATTACCTTGTTTATATATGTTCTTTTCAAGAGATGGTGGACTTATTCTGAATTAGGTTACAACAATGTTTCTCTCTCATTTGCCATTCAAATTGCATTATTCAAAATTTTTCCAGATGCCATTTTTTTGATACATGATCTGTTGTGACCCTGGATTTCAGTGATATGTTGTACTGAAAACAAATGTACCACTTTAGATAACTCTTAAACAATAAAGGGAAAAATTAAAGAAAAAGATGCCAGTGACATACCACTTGAAACAAAACTCAGTAGAATCCTAGCAAGCCTTGATACTGTTGTCAAGTAGAGCTAAGGAAAACATTTCTCAGCACATTATCAAAATGGGTATTTTGACTTTGACTCACAGTTGCCTTTCACCAATCTGAAGGTAAATGGAGGAAGCAAACACAAGTTTTCAGGCTTGAGAGCTTACAATCAAGTCACAATTATTACTCTGTTGGCACAAAGCAGGAGTGGAAAAGCATTCAGACACGATACTTTACAGGAAGTAGGTACTTTCTTTTCAACTCTTTTGCTTTTTCCTGCTCATGTCTGGTCTGAACAAAAAGAGCAGATGCACTTCCAGGAAGAAGGTGGAAGCATCACTGAGCTAAGCAGGGGAAGAGAGAGCGGCCCTTTGGCTTTTGTAGTTACTCCTGCAGCAAGGAGAACAGCAGCTCTGCCCCCAAAACCTTACTTTGTAAGGACTGGATCCTTCAACACAACTGCATGAACAGCTAATCCTCTCCTCCCAGTGCAGATCTTGCTTCTCTGGCTTGACAGAGACAACATGAAGGAGAACATCCGAGAAAGTCCTGTGCTGTTAGTTGTTTTCATTTTTGGGAGGCATAGGGCAGAAAGCAGAAAAATATTTTATTCCTCAAAAACATCCTGTGCCCAGTTGCTTTAGCAGACACATAGCAAATCTCTTATAAATCTGTTTTTGAGAAAGAAAATTTACTCATGCAGTAAGTTACATCTGTTTTAGAAACACTCCCATGAAGTTAGGCATTACAGTATTTTATTTCCTAGGGATCTTGGTGTTACAATAGTTTGGAATTATTATAATCTAGGCTTAGCTGTGTAGTTAGCATTTTTCCCTCTCTTAATTACCCAGAGATTTTTGACATTTCATTTTCCTGAAAAAACAACATCCAAGTTTCATTGTCCACCTAATGCAATGTTTCAGTCCAGGAACAAACAAATAAATAAGAAAAACACAACTAAAGTATAACTTAATGATTAAATTCCTGAATTAACCAGGAGTGTAGTAATAATGTACAGATTTTTCTTTTTTTCTCATAAAAAGATGGTCCTATTGTATTATCTACAGCATACTTTCCTAACTGTGAGTAACGAGGTTCAAAATATCTAGAGAATGAGCGTTTCTGAAGCCACTGGAGTGAATGATCAATTTGAAACAGTGTCAGGTAAAGCCTGATTCAGCTATTGTGAACAGTGTAAGAAACTGTTTCTATGCACTTTTCTTATGTTTTAAACATACAATGCTGTCGGGGGGAAGCATGTGCAACTGTGTAATTATGCAAGCAGCATATTTAAAATGTCGTAATTCAGCAAATCTGAAATCCTTTGACAGACCCTTATAGAACTACAGAGATTTCATATCTCTGTTTTTAGGTATGTTTATTCATTAAAAGTTTATAGCATTATGTAAGTCAATATTTTTTCAAAAAAGTTTTAGATTAAGTATTATTTTCTGGCCTATATTGCTGCTTTGATGTAAAAATCACTCATGCAAAAACTGGCAGCATATTATATTAGACCAGTTTTTTTAATCTAATTTAGCTCATAAGAACTTTCTGTCATCCATGTATCTTCTAGGGCCAAGAGACAAGGAATTATCTTTTTTTTCATGCCAAGGAATTTACATTATCTTTCTAGTTAGCGTCACAACTACACATGAGAACTTGTAGGCCTTTGTCTACTACACTGCAATATTGTTCATCCAGGTTGCATGTTCCAGTGTTGATCACTGCTCTTTTACTCCCCTTGGCAATGCAATCTTGGTTTTTCTTTTTCTTTGTCAACAGTCTATACTGATTCAACTTCAACCAAGAAACAAAGATCATTGTGACTACTGCTATCAACTCTTGTCCATTTCAGATGAAAGCAGACTATCTGAACCAAGAGCCCTATAGGATTCTGAAAGGAGGGAAATTTCAGAGAGTTACAAACTTTCATGACTACTCTTCTGAGTCAAATTAGAAGGAAAATAATAGCTTTGAGACAGAAAATTCTACTCAATCACAGACTAAAAAAAGAAGAAAATCACAGAAAATATCAATTATGTAGGTACTTCTCTTACTTCTTGTTAGATCTGAACAGAGAGCCTTACTTTAAAAGGAATGATTAAAAAAATCAGCTAGTATCTCAGTTTCAGGAAGTTTGAAAGTTGGTTAAATCTGCTGAATCCCTTAAGGAAAAGACAATATATTTTAGTCTTAAATTCTTGTGTAAGAAATAACTTTGAAGGTGATCTATATCCAAATTTAATCATATTAACCATTTGTGTATCAACACATAATTGGATTTTCCATTCTATTTTAATTTATGGAATTACCTTTGTTTGATGTTTCAAAGCTTGACTGAAAGGCCTTCTTTCAACCTCTTCTGGGTTTGACTTAACAAGGCTATTATGACAGTCCTACAGTTTAATTTCTAATCCCTGATTTAATATTAGGATTACAATTTTACAGTGAACATGGGTGGGCCTCATTAAATCTCAAATTCTGCAAATTCTTCCTTGTGGGCAACCCACAGTTTTATGACTTTAAAAAATTTCATGGACTGGAGCCTAGCAATGAGGAAAACAAGCCCCATGCTTTCACATTGCTATAATACTACCCTGTGCTTTTAGCCACAAGAGCTGATTTCTGTGTACTAGTTTCATGTAACAGCTGCCAGAAATGGTCAGCAAGAAAGTGATGCTTCTTTTGCATGTAAAATCCCTTACATGCAATAACTCTTGCAACTGCAAATATACATGTATAAGCATAAGACACAATTGGGGTGGAGGATCCTCATTTTGCATCAAACTAAAAACCAAAAGCAAGCAAGAATACACTAGTTTGGAAAGGGACTCTGACTTGTGGGCAAAAAGTTGAAAACTTTCATTTAGTAACCCCACTCTCTGGGACTGAGTCCCATTGCCACAAAATTTGAAATGAATAGTCATGACTGATATCCACCTGCAGAGGATTAAGATTACTTTTGCATCATCACAGGCAAGAGCCTGGAAAGCTGCTGTGAAGGCATTTGAACATGAGGACAGGAAGAAGAGAACTGTCTCTACTTTTTGAGAGATTTTATTTTCTGTTTTTTCCTTCAGTACCTAGTAAAATATTTTCATGTGAATAGATACATTTTGTGGAACAACTTTCCATGAAGTATTTTCTACAGGCTAGTCAGTCCCTCTTCCTTCTCTCTCATAAAGGCTAACTCATTTCCTTAAACTACCCTTGACCTTCAAGCTATAGGCCTATAAAATAAGCACAGCTATGAGTCAGTCTGGGTAGTCATAGCTGACTCTTCTTACTTGGAAAGGTATACAGGAGAAAGCAGAGCTGCGATATGACATGTCTCAGACCATGCAGTGCAAAATGTTAACACTGTCGGTATGGAAAATACAATTTTCCCTGTGACCCCACAAAGTGTGGTGGATGGGGTAGGTGACTCACTGAAAGAGTGCCAAAATTGTCAGTCTGCTCATCCACTGACAACAGAGTTGGAATTTGAGTCTCTAGACACAAAGTGATTGATGTGAAATCTTCTAGCAGGCAATTCAGTTGTTTTCCTGGGGGTGTGTGTTTTGCTGAGATTTTTTTTGCATATCTGAAGACCCTTATTCTTTGAGCTGGAAAGACATTGCAAAGCACGATGATATGGGTCTTTAATTAAATGAATATGAATAAAATATTGTATGTTAAAAGACAATGCAGTGCTTGTGGTAATAATATTGAACTCTGTGAAGTTATTTGATTCTACATATACACAAATGTACATATGACTGAGCATAAAAATCATTGCTGCTTTCCAGTGTGTATGTTGAGTGCAGCTTGCAATTTTCCAGAGGATTCTGGAAGCAATTAAACATGCAAACTGTGATTAATTAGAGCTTCTGAGTTTAATGAATTATCATAGTACAGAGATGGGGAAGAAAACCAGTTGAGAAGCAGGTCCTACTATTGGCAAAGCTGCATGATGGAAGTCATTCACAAAGAGGGCATGCAAGCAGTTTTAAATTACTTTCTTGTTTTGACCTGACTTTGAAATAAGGACTTTAATGTAATTGTTTTTTTTAATATGTTGGATATTAGGAAGAAAATAACTCAAACACCCTTTGCTTAAAAGAGGCTTGAGCAATTTTCTTTTTAATCTTTGGGGGGGGGTGAGGTTTAAATCTCCTGGAATTTGATTACACAGCACATTCCAGGTATCTGCCCCAGCAGGCCCCTCTGTCAGAACTTGCTGATTACTACTTCTGCATTGTTTCAAAGTGAGCCTGTGAATGCTTTCATTTAATACAGATTAGTACCTTTATTAAACAGTGGTTAATTGAAGCCTCAGCATTCTGCTAAATATTGTTCAGTGAAGTGAATTAGTTGTTTTCATGTGTGCTCTCTCACACAAGAAAATGACACTGAAAGAAATAAATACCTTTTTCATTGGGCTACCAAGGGTGACAATATCATAGGGGTTTTGTCTTACGTATTTTAAACTGGCAGTTTTCTAACTTACAGAGACGACTTTAGTTCAGCCAACTTAGAAACTAGGTTGATCCTAACAGCCCTCTCTTAGATGAATTTTTAAAAATAATAAATTAAGGCCACCATTAAGATTGTCTTATCAAATGTATGACTAAAATCTGGCTCTATTTTCTCTGATAAGAAAAGGAGAAAAAAAAGCAGAATAAAAATATGTGTTTATTTTAAGCTTAATTGTTTCCCTGAGGGTTCCTGTAAATAGATTTTTATCTGACAATATTATTCTCAGTTGAACAGCAATATTAAAACAGATTATAAAAATTTCTAGAATAATCCTGTACTCACTCCAGTCAATAACTCATTAAAGAATGTTATTGATTCACTGAAGACCAATGTATTAAAAGATTATTTAGAACATTCTAAGTTTCTAAATGAAAATGACAGCCTCATTACTTTTCCCTGTTAACTTCTCAAGGAGTGATAACTTAAAATTCAATTAAAAGTAATAGGCCATATGAATTTTACTACACTGTCTGTACACAGGAAATTCTTGCTTAAAGGGAAAAGACTAATTCTTAGTAAGACTTGGAAAAGAGACTAAATAAAAGAATTTAACTCAGCCAAAGCAATGGTATCTAAAACATGTGGAAAAATACCTCTGCTTCTACAAAAGTTGTGATAACAAAACAACTCCTGTTTTTGCCAAGCTGAAGAATTCCAAAGGGGCAGTGAGGAAAGGCTCAGTTCAAAGTCGTGCAGGGATACCTCCGATTGCTCTTTAAACATAGAGCCCTAGCTAGATTTGCAAAGCAGAGTGCAATAAGATTGCTGTGATGGCTGCATACCATGGGTATAGTCTGCAAAACCACAGTGGCATTCTGGTTACCATGAAAGCTGTTCACTATCAACTTAAAGGAAAAAAATAAATACACCTAATTTGTTACTATTGCTCTTGGTAAACTCTGTTATGTTTACCATATCCAAAATACTTCCACATAAGTAAACTTAGTATAGCAAGGTAGGTTTAGCAGTTTCATTCATATTCAGCTTAGTCTATATAAATAGACTATATATATAGACTATATTAGTCTGTATAAATAAAACAAGTATAACAAAAAATAGTAATAAAAAAGTTTTACTAGAAATGATTGACATTTTGCACTACTGTTAGATGCAAGAGAGGAAAGAAATACTGTAGCAGAGATGACTTAAGTGAATTTCAGAGGGAAACTCAGGAATATCCAAATTTTACTTTTTTTTTTTTTTGAAAAATATGATATGAGGATTGCATTTAGCCAAACTTTACTTCTGGCTTCTGACAGACAAAGCCATGAAAATAAGTGGTATAACATCACTGCAATGCAGAAGTGAATGTGGCCCTGAACTTGTCTACTCCTATGTCAGTGCTGGAAATACTATTATTTATTAGACTTCATTTAATGAATTTAGTGCTTTCTAATGTCACTCTCTCCAGCCTTGCCAGGTAACACTCATGTGTATTAAAGTGGCATTAACAGCATTAATCTGTCTGCTACTTCATCCTCAGAAGAGGATCTGCCACAGAACACATGACAACTAAAAATGAGTTAATCTGATCCAATCTGCTGAAAATCACAGATTTACAGCATGAATGAGGCTCTAATCAGTCACATTTGTTTGAAAAATCTGCATACAGAAGTGGCAGGTCAAGCCAGAGGGGCTAATGCTGTGGAGGGAAGCCCAATTTCTTAGCAACACAAAGGACTGCGCTGTAACACAACTGGAAATGTTATTCTCTTCTATGTTTCCTCAGTAATTTTAAATCATTTCAAAAGAAAAACAAATATGCAAACATTCCATCTCTGAGGATTTAAAGTGTTCTTGGTACTTCTTAATTATGCACAGAGAAATCAGAAGAACTCACTGACAGTTTGGGAAAGTTGCAGCTCCAAGGGCGAAGATTTTTGCATCAGAATGGGCACACTAGATCAGCACTCCAAAACCAACAGTGGTGGCAAAGATTAACCAGATAACTGGATTGGGCTTTCTCTTCTCCTGCAGCTCTTTGACACATTGGGATTGAGCTAGTTGTGGGCATGATACTGATGAAGGTGGCCCATTTTCATGAATTGGAAATTTCTTAATACAATCACAAATTTGCTATGGATCTCCTATTCTCTATGTTTACCCTTGAACGTTACTAGAGCACTAACCACTGATTTACAATAAGTATCTGCACTATGCCGCATTCTGCAGCTCCTATTGTTCTTTAATTACTCATCTGCATGTTATATTTTTCAAAAATTTAATAGCAAAGGAAATGTGTAAGATTAAATTCAGATACCACGGCTCTAGGTGAAGCATGTTTTGAAGAAAATATTTGAGATCAACCTCAGAGAGTTGGGTTCTTCGCAGGAGTTCCCCATTGACTGGGGATCCTGAGTGTCAGTATTCTATGGTTGTCCATGCCTGCAAAACGCTCAAGGTAAGGAAGAATCAGTAACCTGCATCTATGAAAGTCACACTGTAAGCCTCATAAGCAGAAGCTCTGCTTATGAAAAATGCTCATCTCTGGGTTATCCTCTTGTGAAGTCACTTAATCAAGACTGGAATTTTATATGTCTCTTCACTGCATTGCAGTATGTAAGAGTCTGAATGCTGCTGGACAGTTTGCTTGTCTAGAAGAAGAGTACGTAAAATAGCAACTATGATGATTTGGAAGAGCAGCTTCTTTGCTTTAGACTTCCTTTTTTGGACAGATTGCTGGATTCTATAACATAACTTGTATTTCTCTCATTTATATCACACAAAATAAAAAGGTAAGATAGCTCTAAAAACTCAGTGGCCAAAGGACTTAGTAAGTTTAAAACCTGGAAGATACAGACTCAGAGCAGAGTTGCTCTTTGGTTTAAATCTCTCTCTCTCAACTCTGCCTTATTCTGTGTAGCAATGCTAGCAGGATCTAGGTCACCTGGCTTGTATTACATTCATATGCAGACAGCTAGCTAGCTAAAAGATGTGAAAACTACTTTTTCACAGGGAAAAAAAAATCACTAGGGTGAACACCACAGAATAAAAAATGAAAGGATGTCAGAGGAGTTGAAAACTATCACAATATATCTTAAATTCCTGAATAGTTCAGATTGTTATTACTCCATTTCATCTAGAGCTTCCTCATTAGTGTCTTAGACTTCAACTGTAAAAGCCATTTAAATGTTGTGGGAAAATAAAGAGAGACAAAGAAGAGAAGAGGATATTTTACAAAGATATATGCCCAACAGACTTGTTATTTTGTAACATACATCTGCAAAGAGAACAATTTGTTCTCAGTTTAGCTATTCGATGATAACTTCAAGTTTACCACAAAACACATACTGACATTTTAGCTAACAGAGATGAAGACACCAAAGCAAGCTTTTTGGGAGACCGTAACGAAGCAGACTTTCCCTGTAACATCAGCTTGGGAAAGGGTTCTAATTATAACAATAACAGAATTATAATTATAATAACAGAAGAGGTTCTGTTTATTATAATAGTTTCCAATACCTGAAAAACTGATAAATCAGTATATCTGTCTGGATAAAAATCTTCTGGCTCAAAGCACAAAAGCAGAGCATTCCCCAAAATACCTTTCTGCTAAGAGGGGATGGAGCTCATCTATGGGAAGCAAAACAGATTCTGCATTTTCTTCTAAAAAATGACCCAGGAAATCTTGGCTTACCAGTTCCCATGCAGTCCATAACTGCTTTTTCAGAGGGAATAATTCTATGCTGCAGAAGACAGGAAATGCCACAACTATAAAACCTACTTCCACCTTCTCTTTTAACAGTTGTGTTTAGAATTCATTCTCTTTCCTAACTGCCTCATTCCTTACTCAACTGCAATCAGAAAGCTACCTAATGCTGGCTACCTCTTGCCACTGTTACGAGCTTTCCAAACTGAGTCAGAGAAGACTTCTGAGTGGTAATTTGGAAGTTCATTTACTTTTTGTTAACCATTTTCCCCATGTCAGTATCATAGAAAAATAAGATTCACTATGAAACTTTCAGAAGAGGATTGTGTGTCCCATGGTATACTTCTAAGCAAGCTTTATGCATATTTCTTACTATTATCCATAAATTCAACTTCTCTTTTACTGCAACAATGGAGAAGGAACAATTCTTCCAGTAGCATGATGGAGTTTTGTTTAATCTGCATCTTTTCATAGGCAAGAAAAAAAATGTACGTGTCCTCCCTTCATAATTATAGACACTGTTATCGTTAATTTATCACCCCTAAGTTTTATCTGTAATTATACTACTTAAATCCAGTAACCTGCAGATTTTTTTAAATAGGTTTTTGACACTTGGTCCTTCTCTGTGCAGATATAAATCTACCAATGTTGAGTATAAGCTTCGGATACCAGGATACTTAAGTCTTAAAATTAAGAACAGTCTACTTCATTCTCCTTAATTAAATGAATGCAAAAAGCAAACAGTGGAAGAAGTAAACATCACAGATTTGAAAAAGAATGTCCCTACTCACACATATTTACCTTTGTTATAACTGAGTGGCATTTTATTAGTGTTTTGATACTTGAAGATTTATTCTTTTAGGAAAAAAAGGCCACAAATTGCTATGAAAAATAGAGAACATCAACCCCGCACCAAATATTTTCAAAAATGAAGAACCTTGAATCTGATTTGAGTTAAAAAAATTTGACTGGCTGGAGTTGTTAATACAAAGTACATTTTTTCACCCTGAAATATTTTGTCAATATTGAGAAGGCACATTGCTGTTGCTGTTTAGTATAATTAATTGTTTTTGTCATCAGGAAGACTATCTTGCTATCCACTTCAATGAGCTGAGAATCTGCGATTAAATTTTATATGAGGTGTTTATGGCACAGAGAGGAGGACGATTAGGGCTGTGATTACTATCTGCAGTTACTTTTACACAACTCTACAAAGATGAGCTGTGCCAGAAATTAAAGGTACCTACCTATTCTATATCTATCTCAGGCACTTGCAGCCAATCATGTAGATTTTTATTATTTTCTTTGAAGGAGCTCAACTACTGTTAGCAATAAATCAACATAAAAATGAATTGATTTTATATCTAGGAGGACTTTTTTCAAGACTTAAACCAATATTGGTTCACTGAAGTCTCCAGTCACTATAATCCACAGCTTGAGAAGTACTATTTTAAGGAAGCATCTATGGTCCTGTCATTTTGAAGGACTTAAAATGCAACAGTGCAGGTACAAGTGGCATGAAAGGCAATGAGGTGAGTATATTTAGTATAAATCCTTCAAGATATGTAGCATCTCCAAAAATAGAAAAATCTATCACTAATTCATCTCATCCACACATCCTTAGGTAAAAGCCCAAGAAGGACTTTTCTAGTAGCAAATCATTGCCAGAGCATTATGTATATGGCAACACAGTATGCTTGTGAACACCATGAAGTTTTGGGGGTTTTACATATATAACACATACATATTTAACCATAGGTGATTCAACTTCATATTCCCAAAACACTAACTGTCATAGATTTCAATGCAAAAGGCAGGCAAGATTCTATAATTTCTTGATATCTGACATATTCTTTTTTTTTTTTTAAAATTTTAAGTTCATATTTAGCAATTAGTCATGGCAGCTTCAGGCTATAGCTTCAGCTGTGTTATACAGCAAATATTTGTTCTGCCATACTAGTTATCCATTTCACTGCATGTTAAAAATGTTTCATATAATGATTCAAATCTAAATGCAATACGAAAAGTTTAAAAAAACTTCAGCTAATTCACTGTAATTAGAAAACATTGAGGTTGGCTACAACTAACTCTGGTTTTCAAAACACAGTTTTGCAATTAGTATCAATCAAAAGACTGAAAAGTTATCCTCAGCCTTCAATCACAGATTTTCTTTTGTGATTAAATCTATAAATGATTGGTATCGGGATCTAAACACAATGAGTCAAATTCAGCTTCATTCTCTCTTGACTGAACTGAGATTTTTGTGTTTACATCAAAGGTGAATTTGATCCAAAATACACAAAACACAACTGTGTGCCCAGACAGGCTCAGCATCTCTAAAATTAATTTTCTTTGTAACCAAATGTACAATGTTCTTCCTGCAGTATTAAATCTTTCAGGCCTGAGTTACAATATGAATGATTTATACAATCTTTGTGAAGGGTCTTTCAGGTAACCTGCTTGGGGGGAAAAAAAAAGCTGTATGCATTTAATGTAACTGCATCCAGGAATTAATGATCTTTTTGTATCTGTGTCAAGGAAGACAACTGAAGGTTATTTTTAAACATTAAATGTTTATTTAGTGGCGGGGTAAAATTTTTCCCCATGGACTCTGCATGTGTCAGGGCTGTCCCTGGGTTCCATAATTGCTGGCGTCTCACTTCCAGGATGTGCAATAAACATATTAGCACACTTTCAACACATTATCAGAAAGACCCAAAGGGAATAGTGGTGAACCCTGCAAGAAGACAACTTGAACACCAAGTGTCTGTAACTATTTTTGGAACAAAAATCAACTTAGTTGGCTTAGGGTGATGAAAAAAATGTAAAACTTCCATCGAATCTGGTTCAAAATTTCAAGTGGCAAAATATTTGGGATGCTTTAGCTCAGAAGTTTTAGTTCAGCTTATTATATATCCATGTTACTCATACAAACAACACCAACAGCTGTTGAAGGGGTTTCTGGAAATCACATAAGAATTTTTAAAATTAGGTTTCTTTCGCTTAATACTTTAAAAGCAGCATAGAAAAACCAGCCAACAACAAGACAAACAAAAAAAAAAGTCAAAAAAAGAAGTTGTCCAAAGCTGTCCTATGGTGAAGACACAGATTTCAAAAGGAGTGGAAAACTCTGGAAAATTGGTATGTTGTAGTAGATATTTTGCTGCAGATACAGCTAATTCTACTACTGAAGAGGGTCTTCTGCAGTTGTAAAGGATGGTTTCTATCCTATTTCTCATTACTCAATTTCATGCCGTGTAGGTGCACAGCAGATCTTTGTGCTCTTTGTGCCCCGCTGGTCACAGGAGCCAAGCTGAAGGAGGCCACCTCACATGTTGGAAAAGGAAGATATGTGAGCTTCTTGTGAAAAGGAAGTAACATAATCTGACCTCATACAACCTATCCCTACCTAGCAAATTCAGTGGAATCACTATGTTTAGTTCCTACCTATATTTCTGCTCAGCTATGGCAATTTAGATAAATGGGTTAAATTGTCTTACAATGTGCATTAAGATTAATTCAACAGCATACGTGACTTCAATAGATACCAAGACTTTCCCACTTCCCTTTATTTCCGTCTACCAGTCTCCTCCACCATACAATAATTTAACAAATAAGCCAAAGGACACATCAATTTCTTTTACTACAAATGAACTGTACTGCAAATAATTTTCTGAAAAAACTGACTCTAATGCAATTACAGGGACATGATCTGGTGCTTTAAGATCAGATCTGAAATCATAACAAAGGCATCTCTTAAAGAAAAGTCTACTTTAGTGGTGCCTTCAGAGAGTTATGTATAAAAGAATTTCAGCAACACTGCAATTAACTAAGCTCCAGTTTATCACGGCCTCACCGCAGCTTCTATAACACCATCCTGCTATTTTTTTAACAATCTCACACACTGAAAAAAATTTGTTTCCCTCTTTTCAGATTGTTCAGAAAATTGTAATTGTTTCATCATAAAACATAGTCTTATAGGTGGGAGTGTTGGCCTTTTGGAAAAAAAAGAAGTAGGTTAGAATTTATGCTGAGAAATAATAGCAATTTTGCTCCAAATTCATTGTCAGCAGGATGTTTATATAATGTATACAGTACCAACTTCAGGCTTGTGAAATAAAGTTTCATGAGTACAAAAATCACATTTGCTGCTTTTCTAGCTTCAGTGGAGTTCTGAGATATAGTTTACCACTGACAAAACAACAAATGTAATTGCCAAGCATGTGAACAGGAACTTCTATCTCAAAGTACATACATTAGAAAATAGTGGAGATATATTGTAAGCATTTTTATCTTGCACATTCATCCTCCTCTTCCTAAACCACAAGATTATTTAAAACACAGTCTGCAATAAATGAAGTAAGTTATTGTGAGACAAAGAAATTGCCTTAGAGTTGAAGAAAAGACAAAATAGTAATCCAGCAACTGAAAAACTTGAAGATATTAGATTTTCATTTTAAATGCTGCAAAATACAATAATTAGTGGAGACTGTGGAGTGCAGTTCTAGAAAACCTAATTCCGTTATGAAAGGTACGTATTGATCAAACAGATGTATAACTAGCCTTGGCAATACTGAATTGGTCAGTCTTACAAAGATAGTTTTACTACAGTGCATGTATGCAGTTTGGTTTTTTTTTGTTTGTTTGTTTGTTTTTTTAAGTTGCCAAAACATGATAGCTAAAAAGAAACATGCAAAATCTGAACAAGGGGCTATTTTAGATGCTTAAGCATTTTAGTGAATGAGGGATCTCTTTTGGTTTTGTGATTTAGAAATGCCTTCAAAACTACAGGTAACCCAAGGAACAGATCTTACGCAGCAAAATGTAAATTAAGTCATTACAGAAGACCAAGTTTAGACATCTAAGTAACAAACATTCATTCAAATTAAGACCACTGGAATTCAGTGATTTTATTTTTACTGCTGATATCTTTGTCACCAACTTCAATTTTCTCTTTAACTTGATTACATAAGGGAGTATGTGAAAATTTCTTCTTTTTGTATGTCTTAAATACATAGCTTATCCTTCTCATTAATTCTCCACATCTTCACAGGTTTTTCCACATGAAACACAGATATTAAAAGGCTTCACACAATACTATATGGCTTTCTGCAAAGCAACTGGGAGAAGTGATGCCAACGATTGTGCAATCATGAGTTGAAAAATGCAAATATCTCAATTGTTCTACTGGACCAGTAAGATGAACCCATTTTCAGCAGTGTCACTTCTAATATATTATGGCAGTAAAGAAAAACTGAACAGCTTATTTCCCATAGATATTTTCAAAGCCTTAGAAACTCCCATTTGAACCATTCTTTAATTATCTCTAGTGCAGACTTCAGAAAGCTCTGTGCAGTCAAAGGTCAGAATATTAACTGAATTTTGCTCTAGTCCAGTAACAGTAATTATGATTCTTATAAAATGTATGAGCCAACTTTGTGCAGTATGTACTGCTGAAGTGAACAGTAAATAATACTGGAGATTAGTTGGAAGGTCACCGCTTTTGTTATCCTAGAGTTCCTGGTCTGGAAAATGCTGAATGATCTCAGTTCTTATTGAAATATATGGGTGTTACAGTCAATCCATGACCTGTGGAACTGGTATTTCAGCTCTGACCCAGTGCGACACTGCTAAGCCATCACACAAACACTGTGTTGCGTTGGAATCTCACTACTGAGACAAGTTTTCACCTCCAGTGAAAATTCAGAGGACGTGTGAAGTGGGGGCTGCTATTTCAGACACCAGACACAGAGTTTATTTTCTCATCACATCTTTGGCACAATACACAGGCTTGCAGTTTTTCCCATAAGGGCAAAACCAAATTCTGTTGAATCAAAAATGATACTCAAAGGCAGTTGCTTGAGTTTTTGATTTGTCAGAATGTTTGATACATACTCAAATTCAGTAGTCATATCATCTTAAATCTAAGCCTCAAAATAGCATGAATTTTATCTTAGTACTTTTCCAAATAGAAATACTTTCCTAAGGTACTCAGTCTGCCAGAGTGATTAAGCAATACCATACATACAATCTCAGATTTTACAAATTATTTCAGAATTTAAAATGCACTAACTAGTTTTAACAGGTGACAAATGCATCATTTAAAAGGAGGAAAAAAAATATTTTCCCTAGACAGAACAATAATTTATTGCCATAGGAAAAGTATTTATGCTAATCAATGAAACTGTAATGGAGCATGTAAGACACAAGGGGAAAGAAATAAGCACCCTTGCTTGGAGTAATCTTTAGCTTTTCCAGAAAAAAACCTGCTAAAACATTCCTACAAAGCCTAAATCTGAACAAACACTAACTTGTCTCCCAAGTTTGAAAAAACTCATTTGGCAACAAGTAACAAACCTGTTTGAAAAAAACAAGTTTGTTTTGGTGATTTTGGATTGACCACACTTCTGCAGTTTAAAGAAAGTAGAATAGGATAATGCTTGATATACTCTGTAACAAAGTAACTGTCTCAAGTTAGATGTCTTTTTAATTCACTTTTAGCTAGCATTTTTCCCTCATTCTGGTTCTTATTCATTCCTTTCTCTATAACAACAGATTGTGCTTCATATTTACCTACACAATTTTCATCATCTTTCTTCTTTCCCCTCACTGGTCTTCAGTAGGTTAAACTACCTACCTCCTGTTTCCACTTTTTTCACACTGTATCCATTCTGCTCTTTTGCTAACTAGTTTTGTCAACCTCTAACATGGCAACACAGGCAGCTCACACCTGGCTGAATGTTGCCACTCATCAGTGGTCCCTGGTCATGCCCTGCATCATTTGCTGGTGGGTTAGCAGGTTTCACTGAATACTTAATAAGCCAGAAAGAAAAGCTTCAGCTAATGACTACCATGGAGGATGGCGGTACCCAAGGAATGCTGAGTATGACTACGACTTGAGCAGCAAGCCAGCACTACATCATCACTAGTGCACAAGGGTTATTTTGTCTTTCAGCTTTCTTTCAGGATTCTCAACTTTCATATTGCTATAGTTTCAGTACCTCGTTGGAATTACTCCCAAAAATTGGAGTCAACACCTGAGTTTTGTAAAGATTGTTAACAAAGGCTGGATGAATATTCACATCCTGATGTTAATGCCTTAGTCCAGAGCCTTTTATTCTGGTCTCTCCCCAGGCTGAGAGGGGGAGGGAAGATGGCTCAGGGTGGGGGAAGTGGCCAGGGTTTCTGCGTTTTCTGCACAGGCTCAGGAAGCTTGGCCTCTCGGCGGAGTGAGCGAGGACGGGGCCACAACAGGTCCAGCATCACTGGAAAACCAGAACTGTGTCTCTGCCTCTCTCACTCAGCTGATCGCTTCTGAGAGCCGGAGCCGACTGCAGGAGCTGCCGGAGCCGGGAGAGGTGCTGAGAGGCCAACCGGCTGAGGCACGACATCGCCACCTGCTGTCCACAAATATAACTACAGCCCTTTTTTTTGGCGCCAAAGATGTTAACTGTTTGGCCCTTTTCATTTAAAGGGTTTATTACAAACTTTTTTTGTTTGGTCCTTTCTGGACATATATATATATATGTATATATATAATGTATTGTGTTTAAGAACTGTTATCCTTTTCATATATATATTTTCTTCTAACTAAAGTTCTGTTTTCTAAATTTAAAGGAGAGGGATTCTTTCTTTTTTGGCCAACATAGATATCTTAGTTCTCCCCTGAACTATGACACATATCAACCGCTTTGGTCATTCATATTGAAATCATTAGGCCAGAGGTATGTCAATGTACTGAGATTCTATCACATGTGACAGGTTATAAAGAATGAATGTTGTCTGTCAGAGATGCTGCCTCAACTATCAACAACTTCCAACATACTTCACGGAAAACAAGCACATAGACAAGCACAGCTGTGCCTGTCTGGATTGGTAGCCCATAGAACAGCATTGGCAATATGTAATGACAGGACAGTCAAACCAGCAAAAAGAGCAGTGTTCGTGTACGACAGTAATGGAGTTTTACTCTGGAAAGCTGGATACCTACCTACAAACATATCTCCATCCCTGCATATATTTGTGTAAAAGAACATAATTTCTTTAAAGCAGAATTTTTATGGCATGATGTCAATAACAATGAGTTTTGAACAGTAGATATTTCCTCAGGTAATAAATATAGGCCTTGGTAACTTGTAGCCTCCAGTCCTCACAGAGGCAAGACTCTCACCAGTGACTGTGAGACGGCATCGTTAAACAAAAACCCAGATTTTTTGATTAGGCAGCAACGAGAATCAAACTTGAAGCACATAAAGGAATTGCAATGTTAGTCCTACTAAATGCAAAAGGAAGTTTATAAATATGCTGCATTATCAGTTCTTCTTTAACCAACAGACTTTCAACTGCCTTTTGTGTCTTCCTTTGGCTATATTGTAGTGTTAACTTTGCACACTTGAAAATAAATAGCAAACCTACGGTCTCTTTTGCCCATCAAAAATCTAAAGGACTGAATGCTGCTTGTGCTCTGGTTGTTTCCCTTTTATATTCACTTGGTAAGGGAGTTGTATGTCAAATAAATTTAAAATCCATGGCTTGAGAGACGTGATGCGTAAGAGCTTATGCTCAGCATACCAGTCAGAAACCAAGATTTATAAACAATCTTTAAATACTCCTATTAAGTCAATCTAGTTCTCTTGCATGAAAGAACAGTCTCTTTAGGTAAGGGCATTTCTAAATCAGATAGATCACTTTCTGAAGAATATGTCTTCCTGACTAAAATTTCAGCTATTTTGAAAACTATTTTCTAGCTTATCTTTAAGCAGACAATGGATACATTTCAAAGTACCTTAAAAAAAAATTATGTTTAGTACTGTTGAGCTGATTTTTTTCCACAAATTTTATAAAACATTCATCCTGTCTCTTTCCTCTTTAGGTTCTATGAAACTTAAATCATATAATGTGCTGTCTGTTCCATTACAGTGAATGACCCAAATTGCAAATTAGATATTTACACTGGCTATTTACATTTGGCCTTTTCTATTTCTGATAATTTGTCTGCATTTTAATAAAACTAGATGCTCCGGTTATTTTCCCTGATGCACAGTTTCAGTCTCTCTGTTTACCTAGAAGAAGAAAGATCTGAAAACTATGTTGGTAGTCAGATTTATTTGATGAAATCATGTAATACTCCTTATGTATTCCAGTTTGCCTTTAATTGCTACCAGGATTGTAGTCTGACAAACACAGGTTTGCCCTGTTTTTGCTGGCAAGGTAACCCTTTCAATCTGCAGCATTTGTTCCATTGTGCAGAAAATGAACAGTGTATTTCCATAGGAAAATTACTGCGGTGCAATTTTCCCACCAGCTTTCACCAGGGATGGTATTTTAGGCAGAGTTGGAGGGGTTCAGCTAAATTAATTCTCTTCAGAAAAAATCTAGTGTTCAATCAAATCAACTGATTAGAGCAGAAAATAAAAAAAAATCTCCAAACAAATCTGGGATTTTAAGCATCATTATAGTTACGTTCACTGATAAAGATGAAGGTGAGCACAGGGAAGGGATTAAATAAAAATTAAACAACTTCTATACAAACAACAATCACTATGGATTATCATAGCTCTGCTGCTCTACTTTGTGGATTACAATATACTGTCCTACACATTAGGCATAGTTCTGGCAATACACAGTTGACATTTTGCTAGAAGAACAGTGATGCTTTCTGATGTGTAGAGGATAGTGGACAATCCACTTCTGATGATTTTGTCTCCAGCCTTTCTATGATGGTGCAGACTCATCTTCATATCTACCCAACACATCTTGGGAGGCAGCACTATAAGTGTGAGGATTTCTATTACACTGCAGGAGAGGAGTACTGTGTTAACAAAGATGATCAATTGCAAAAAAACCCTTCAAATTCAAAAGAAAACTGTCACTTATGTTTTAAGCAGAATTTTCATGGGCATGTAGTCCTTGGTCTCTAGAGAGATATACACGAAGATAACTATTGGGTTTGATGTGACCCAACAAACATATTATATCATGAAGTACACATACTGCATAAAAAAGAGAGAGACTTATAAAGCCATCTTAGATTTGAGAGAACTTGTAGAACATATTACTTGAAAAAATTAGACTGTTAGAAGATAGTGTAATTTTAAAGTTATTTTACCTTTCTCAAGACTTTTAACTAAAAGACATTTAATAAACACAAATCGTGGCATCACCATCTGTATAATGTTTTGTTGAATTACTAGCATACTCTATTAGACTATGTCTATCACTCAAAATTTAGAATAGCAACCTCAGTACTTACAGTGTTGATATAATTAGGCTGTTATCCCAACTGTTCTTGAGGTAAGTTAGCTCCATTAATCAAAAACACATGATTAAAACAACCTTAAGGTAGCTCTTGTCCCACTGCTACTGTCTCTTAAGTCAAAAACTAAATTATCCTGGATCAGCAGGAACGCCTCATCCTACTCGGAATAGTACCACAAAGCAGCTGGTCTTTATGGCTGTTTACTTGCTTCCCCCAGGCAGGGACCACCTTGACCTTAGCTCCAGTCTTGATCAATACTGGTCTGCCAGAACTGTAGCCAGAAGTTTCATCTACAGTCAGGAGTCTCAACAGGAAAGGGTTTGGTCCTCTCTTTAGGCTGACTAAATGATGCGTCTTCATTATCAGAATCTTTACAGTAGGTTCCTGACCCAAAGAAAATAAAAGACTCTGTGTGCTCCTTTAACTGCAAAATTAATTTCTTAGTTAATAGGAACCACTTAAGACACTTCTGTTCAACCACAGCAGAGACAAAAATCTTTGCATTTCCAGCAGTCCAGAATACTGAAATAACTAGAAGTTTGAGTCTTCTGAAAGTTCAGCATCTTACTACCGCAGACTATATAATTCCTAACTTGAAAATTAGGATTTAATGGTCACAACATCAGAGACAAATACTGGATGGGGTTTTTTCCAAAATTTTTAAATCCCACTCCACATACATTTCTGTGGTTAAGGTTTATATTTTTTCTCATTGCTGTGATGCACTTTTTATCCTAAGATAACAATAACATAACAAGAACTACAATATAAATGTCACTTTTTACAAATCCTAAGTATCCATTACTATAAACTCTTTCTCCAACACCAGTTAATTCTCAGAAGTTGAAATATATCTGGAGGACATATTTGACATAATATGATGATAGTGGTTTAGAAGACTGTCCTTGAAAAGCTTTGTAAGCTTTGCATCAGGATTTCTTTTAGCAAAGAGATACACAGCCTGGACTTGATTGAAACAACACTGTTATTGAACATTGTTAACAATGTTATTGAAACAACACTCAAGACTTCCTTACAAGATATATTAAGCCCCTCCCTCACACTACCCCTTCAAAAAAAAGGAAAAAAAACAAACCAAAAATGGTCCAGTGACTTCCTGGAAGAATTTTCTTGTGACACTTCCACCATCTGCTTGCTTCCAGATTTTTCTCTCCACAGGAAGCATTCCAACAACAGCGTATCACTGACACTTTTGACCAATGTTGGCAAGTCTGCAAGCATTTCCATCCTTACATCACCTCCCTTACTTCATGACCAGCAAAGTGCCCCTGTTTCCATCATAATTTGTACAAAGTGGAACTAATGACTTCTATCAGCCAGAAGTGTACAAAGGTAGAGGAAGAACTGGAAATGAAGGAAAGATTTCTGCCACCCAATCCTTCAGTTTTCTGTACCATTTTGGTATAGAGGCTAGAATCTCTGTGAAGACTAATAATTTTCTGAGAAAATAAAATAAAAATATAAGAGCCATTATTTAAAATGAAGATGGGGAAAATATTACCAAGTTTTAAGCTGCACTTGTCTTTATAACATTTTCACTATCTGAAGTGTTATGCAAACACATTCCCCATCATCTTTTGAATGTCTACCGTGTTTCTGTATAAATCCTTTCTCATGGAAAAGATAAGCAAATTTTTCCTTGATATTTCTTTATTTTCTTGAATTTTCTAATGGAATAAAGTCTATCATTAGCTGCTATTGAGACAATGGCACTCTTCTACTGAGTAAATCTGTAATTTCCTGCTTTTTTTAGCTGAAAATCAGGAACAGTTTGTGCCTCAATAATTAACAGCATTCAAAGACTATGGCCACAGCAATGGAAAAAAAATCCCACCTTTCTCATTATATATAAAACAGGTCTGTTGGTCTGTTTTTGTTGCCTACTCAATACAATACATGTAAAAAAAAAAAAAGGCACTGAAAACTGTATACAAGAATAATTGACTCTTATTCTCTGCCAGTGTGCTTATTGAGATGAGAATGCTTCATTTTTCTTCCTTTGCACTTTCTTTTTGCAGATTCCATTTATGTACAAAATAGATTACAGGAAAGCATACATATAACATAAATAATAATTTAAGAAAGCATCTAGTATCTTGAAAGTATTCAGTGCCTTTTTTATTTGGCCTCTACAATGATAATAACCAAATAAATACAACAGTTTAAAAACAGCATTTGGAATTTGGGGTGATGAAAATATGGTGGCTAATAATAACACCTGGTATAATCTATTATATTTTACATTTACCCCTGAAAATGACACCCAAAATAGGAGTGATTCTGAAAGAAAAAAACCTCATGAGAGCTGTTTTATTTTCCTCTACCTCACAGTATCAATTTTCTCAGATTGTTAAAAGAACCCTGCAAACTTTTTCTTATCAAATATATATTCTTCAAAATATGTAATACTCTAGTCATTATCATCATCTGAAATATAGTAATGAAAGCTGAAGATGGTCAGTGGTTCAGTGATATTTGGTTCTACAGATACTATTTCCACTACTTGAAGAGTAGAAAAAAGTAGAAACATACTAGCTCTTTTTAGACTGCATCAAAATTAAAGTAGTCTTGTCAAGGAAGGAATATACAAGCAGTACCTTCTGAGAAACACATCTGTGCCTCTTGCCACTCACACAATAGTGCTGGGAGCCAGTTTCTCTGATTTCTTATGCTACACTGAGCAAACCAGCTTGCACCCCTGCTTCCATTTGTTCTGTAGTAAGCTGGGGACTCTATTTCTCGAAAACCTTCCAGACAGGAAGCATCATGTCTAAAGTGTATGAATTTAGTTATGCAATGTTAACTGAATTATTAATAACTTAGATTTCCTGAACTCATGGGACCACTGTCTGAAATCAGAATCCAGTTGTTGCAGGCACTTCGCACAGAAATACAGGGACTCAGAGCTCAGACTAGTCCAGATTGTGAATACAAAGACAAGCAAATGTAGAGAGTAGGAACACAAGTTTGTACTAACAACACCAAAATGAATATTAGAACTCAATGTTCATCTATTTCCATTGATGCTGTATTATAAGAATGTTATCTTGCAATCTGATTTCTTTGTTAACAGCCATAGCCTGTTTTGAGCCACAAATCTGTCTCTGAAAACCTCTTGGAGATAGCAATCTTTCTCAATTTCTTTTGCATCTTGCTTTCTTCTTGCCAGTCCCTGTATATTGTTGTATAAGTTGTTTGTTGTTACAGATATTCACTGCTTTAACAAACACACAGTCACATCCATCCACACAGTTTATTTCTAAATGGACCTCATTTATCCTGTTCTTTAGCCCTGGATTCCTATTAGCTCAGCAACCTTATGTTATAAAAGATCTCAAGTTAGACAAAGGCTTGGGGTTACAGTCAGTTTTCAGGGACTTCTAGTATGATACTTGTATATCCTTAATGTTTATGCCTTGGGCATGCATAAACATTACTAATATACTCTTTTTCATTTGCTGTTTTTATAGATCATAGCAAAGCAAAAGCTCAGTCTACAATAGGAATCCCACTGGTAGAAGGAAATATTTCACACAGATACATTAGACACTGTAAAGGCCCATATCATGGGGGCCTTTACAGTGTCTAATGAAATGTGCTCGCATGAAATACCATAAATATGCACTGGTATGTATGGCTTTTCTGCAATTTGATATTTAAAAACATTTTCTTCAACAGTAAGTAACTTGGTCAGGTAGAAATCTGCTCAAACACTTTGCTAGGAGTGGATATGTCTTCAGAAAAAACACATATATATACTATACTACAATTATACAAATATAATATGTATTATACATATACATATAGTATACATATACTCCATGAAGGGGATATTAAAATGCTAAAAAATCTAGACATATTGCACTTGAATAAAGAGATTAAAATATGCAATCTTTGAAATCACTCCAGATGAAAGTTGCCTAATGACCTTAGGATGCGTTTTGTCTACCCAAGTTCTGAGATTAATGACTGTATTATCCTGAAAAGAACATGGAATTCAGATAATCCTACATCCTATACACCTTGCACACATCCAGGGCAACTTTTGTGACAGAAGAAAGCTTGCTATGCAAGCATTGCATGGATCCCGTATGCCAACAAGTAGAGCCTAACATGAGTCCAAGAAATAGTCACTGTATATGGTTCACTGATTCTTTAAGAATCTAGTTATTTTCTACAATTCTAGGTAATAGTAACTTTTCACCTATTAGCTCATTAGCTTTTCACCTGTTGCCTCCATCTCCTGATAGGTAGAATTCCACTGCTCTAAATAATTTGTGCTGGAGCAGATTGACACTGAAGTGTGGAGCTTGAAAAAATTCTGTTACCTGGGTACTTCAATTCAGTGTTTCCTTCACTATTCGTTCTTACCAGGACAAAGTCAGAGTATTTTTTTCTCACTAGTCAGAAATTCAACTCCATTCATATACCATTTCCATGTAATACAGAATCAACACCACCAAATTAATCAGAGTATGTTTACAAACATCACATACATAGCAGAGTATGATCAGGTACTCATGGGCATTTTATTTCTAACATGGGTGTTTTGTACTGCCCTTAGGCATACTCTTTCCCCAGTTGGTATATATGGCATAAAGATTCTTTGCTTAAGTAATCTGAATTGTGTCTGACATGCGTAATGCAAATTAAAATTCATTTGTCTTCATCTGGTGAATCAGTTTTTAGGCAGCAGTGATCTATACACAGAGATTGAAATGCAACAAAAAGACAATAGACAAAAAGGAGGGAAGGGTCAAAAGTATTCTTCAAAAAAAGTGAAAAGGAAATGATAAATAGTCAGAGATATCATCTTACATATGATATTTGAAAATTTTAGGGGGTAAGGCCTTTATGGATAATGCTATAAAATATGATAAAAAACATTCAGCATCTTCAAAAACACCAGTAGCTTCTGAACACAAACATGATAGAAAGACTTTTTCTACAGATTGGACTAAAATCTTTCAAAAAATCTTGCCTCTGAAAAAAAATGTTGCCAATTACGCACACTGAAATAGATTGTTCAGAGCGGTTGTGGAGTGTCCATCCTTGGAGATATTGAAATTCTGACTAGACTTGGACCTAAGCAACTTGCTGTAGCTCACCATGTTTGGGTGGGAGAATGGACTAGATGATCTCTACAGGTTCCTTCCAACTTTGCCTGTCTTGTAATTCAACAATAAGCACATATTTTCCATTAACTTCTGTTCATTGGTGTTTGCTTTGCAAAGTGTCATCATTTTATAATTCTGGCTTAGCTGCACAGACTGTGTGGAACATTCAGACTTTGTCACAGATCTGCATAGATAATAATTGGTGATGTGATAAAGGTGTGATATAGTTTGCAGAGTGATAGCAGCTCCTCTAAGCCATTACAGGGAATTGTTTGTCTAGTAAACAGAACTTCTCATCTGTAAATGTGAAGAAAACTGGGTAGCACAGTAAGGACAGCTATAGTTTCAAGAAGACTTCAGGCGCTATAGCTAATTTTCTTCATTACCTTTTTTCTTTCTATTCTTGAGTCCACAAATACTTCTGGGGACATGTTGAGTGTGCAGAATATGTCTCGCTGTATCCTTTTCCAGAGGTCACTGGTTGTATGTCCTCACCTCTCTGGATAAAGCAAGAAATTGCCTTGACGTGATGGATAAAACTTTGTGAGACCAAATGCCTTGGAATAAGAGCCGCCTAAGGCTGTGGCACTTATTACAGTCTCAGAAATTCATCTGTGGTGGATCTTCGCAAGGAAGAAATATTCACTGGTGGATTGTAGTGGAAGAAGCAACATAGGGCCAGTGCTGTGATTAATGAACAGGCAGTAGTGGGCTGTACAAGCACAAACTTCTCCAGGACATAATACAGAGTGCATGTGACAGCTGACATCTTTCAGCCTTCCACTTCCACAACAACAGGTGTCAGTGCTTTATGTATACATGGCAAGCCAAACTGCACTGGTTATTTCCTATTTTCATGTGACTATCTATACCATCTCATAACCCTTGTAATGCCCATATCTCATTAACACACAATCCCGCTCACCCAAAAGAAGCGAGAAACTGAGCATGCAGACTAATTAGCATGAGAAGTGAGAAAATCATTAACCAAAAGAGTTAGAGTACCAATTAATAAGAGAGCTATGTAACTTGTAGCTAATAAACATTTGTTTGCTAAAATGTATAGTTAAAAGGTTTGATAATTGATGTACATGTTTTGTGGAGTAATCTCCATGTAACTCAGTAGTGAAAAAGTAATGTTAACTTTCTTATGCAACAAACCAGTTAGAGAGCTTATTTCCTGGTTTTTGGTGACAGTTTCTGGTGACCCAGATGAGACAAAGCCAGAGTGGCACAGTGGTACACTCCAGCACCCATGGAAGTATTTCCAGGGAGATCTTCCTATTCCCTGGTCTAGTGAATACACCACACCATCCTTTCTAGGAAAAAGAGTATGCCATTACTTAAGGTACTTTATTTTAAGACATTTTGCCTGTACAATAGAAAGCACACAATGTGAGGATGAAAAGTTTTTGTAATGGTTTGCCAGTTTGGATAGGTTTGTGTGTTATTTACAGAGATGCCTGTGTAATCTCGCTCCTGTGAAAGGTTTCAAAAGGTTGTAAAAGGTTTTAAAAGGTTGCAAAAGGTTTTTAAAAGGTTTTAAAGGTGTTAAAAGATTTTTAAAGGTGTTAAACATGGAAGCAGGGTTGTATTCCTAATTTCAGTGAAAACAGATCCCAAAGACTCCTCTTTGGGTTGTATTTTAAGGTACTGGAAAAGGCTGGGAGGTGACACTCTGACAGGAAAACAACTTGTTGAATATTGTAAAAATTGGTGGCTGATGTACAAGCTTAATGATCATAAAAAGTGGCTTGTTAATAGGACTGCAAGTTGTAATACTATTTTGGAACTAATGCTCGTAGCTGCATAAGTGGAACAAAGCTCAGAAAGGGGAGCACCATGAAGGAATTAGTAGAGGCAGACCACAATGACAAAGATCAGTGTGCTATTGTGTGCTATGTCAGAGAAGGGCCACTGAAAGTCTGTGGGGAAAGGGACAAATAGGAGCTGCTGAACACTGGACTCCACTCAGGGCTCCTGATTAGGCAGTGAGGCTACTAACCTTAGAAGATGTGTGATGGGGACAGGAAGTGTCATCCACAACTGAACCTCTGGTTTCACTAATGGTGGGGAATGAGAAAATGGATTTCTTAGTAGATACTGTGTATTCAGCTTTAAATATGTGTAAAGAAAAATTCTTTCGGAATTAGGAAACGATTAACGTAGTTGCTGCCACTGGTGAAAGGCAAAATCGACCTTTCTTTCAAACTTTATTTGGAATTGGTAAAGGGGTGTTAGCCCAGCAAATTCTTTATATACCTGAATGTCCCATACCACTGCTATAAAGTGATGTACTGAATAAAGTAAATGCACAAATTACATTTGAAAAAAAGGAAAAATCCAGGTTCACATTCCTGAAGAAAAGGTGTTGAAGGCCCAAGTCTTTCTGTTATAGAATCCTCAACCTGAAGCAGAAATACCAGAGGAAGTGGACAACACAGTCAACCCATTGGTATGGGCCGCCAGAACGACCCTGGAATGCAGAACCAGCAAAGATTCTTTTGAAACGAAACTCCAGACTGGTAAGATGTAAACAATACCCTTTGAAATTGGAAACTAGGAAAGGACTTGAATCATTAATAGAAACTTCACTTGAACACAAACTGCAAGGGCTCTGTGGACAATACAGCAGCACTTTTAGATAAAGGCAAGGTCATGCAAGTGTCATAATCACCAGTACCAAGTTTAAGCTGGCTTCTGGCTCCTCTGCTACAATGAGCTGGTTAAGTTTGTCCTGCAGCTAAAGGATTGGTGCAGCACAGCACAGGCCCAGCCCTGTTCATGTTAACTCTTATGTGGAAAGGCTTTACCCCATAACTGGAAGGGTACTTGAACTTTAGAAGATTTACTATTTCACAGGGACAAAGGAGTCTGGGCCAGGAAAGAAAAAAGGCTATCTGTCAAACTCCTGATTACCTTTCTAAAAGAGGAATTAATGCAAAGGAAAAAGTCCTCTTCTGGACTCTTGAATGCAGGAAAGCCTTTCAAGAACTGAAACACTCTTTAGTAACTGCTCCTGCACTGGGACTACAGAACTTAAAACATTTTGAACTGTTTGTGCATGAAAAGTCCCATTTGGAATTGTGGGTTTTGACTCAACAGCTGGGATCCTGAAGAGACCTATTGCATTCTTTTCTAAACAACTTAGTGATGTCAGCAAGGATGGCTATCCTGCCTTAGAGCAGTAGTGGCAAGAGTCCTCCTAGTTTAGCAAGGAAGAAAATTAATCCTGGAACAGCAATGGTTTTGTGCTCCATACAGTTACAGCAGTGTTGGAACAAAAAGGAGGACACTGGTTATCACCAAGCAGGATGTTGAAAGCAGTATTGTTAGAACAAGATGATCTGCAGTTAAAATTAACAAACCTTCTGAATCCAGCAGCGTTCGTAACAGCTGACCAGGAACAAGGGGAGCTGGCCCATGATTGTTTGCAAACCATTGACAATACTCCAGACAAGATGACCTACAGGACAATCCCTTGGAAGAAATATACTGGGAACACTTTGTGGACAGGAACAGCTTTGTAAAAAAGTGGAATCCAAAAAGCAGGGTATGCAGTGGTAACTCAGCATGGGGTAGTAGAAGCCAAAGCACTAACCCCCAACACTGACTCAGAAAGAGAACCAACTGCACTGATGAGAGTGTTAGAGCTCCCACAAGATAAGACTGTAAATATATGGACTGACTTGAAATTAGATTTTGGAGTGGCCCATTCCTCTGAAGCCATTTGGAAAGACAGAGTGCTGTTAACCTCTCAGGGTTCCCCTGTGAAACATGGACAACTAACACAGAGATTGTTAGAGGGGGTGTAGCTACCTCAAAAGGTGGCAATAGTGCATTGTAAAGCTTATCAATTTGAAGAGACCTCAGTAAGTACTGGAAACCACCTGACTGACAAATGGCCAAGGAGGCTGCTGGTGGGAACATCCTCTTCGTTTTACCCCAGAAATACTGGTATTTGGACAGAGAAGCTGCCAGTTATTAGGCCAAAGATGAGAAACTAGCAAAGTTTTTAGATGTTGGAAAAAGCCCTGAGGGATGGTGCATTATACAGGAAGTAATTTCCCAACATCTTATGAGGAAAATCACAGAGGAACAATATAAGGTAATCCATTGGGGAATAGAGTCAATGGTGGAAGGATTGAAGACTCAAGTTTTGGGTGTACAAATGACTGGTATCATAAAAACTACTCTTAAAAAGTGTCAAACCTGTCTAAAGAACAATACGCATCAAACTAGGCGGCCTACACCCGGGACTGCTAAAAAAAGGAAATTGTCTAAGAGATTATTGGCAAATACACTTTGCAGGGCTTCCACCGCAGAATGGGTACAGGCATTTATTGGTACTGGTAGATACTTTTTCAGGATGGCCAGAAGATTTTCTTTGCTGCACCAACAAAGCGAGGGAAGTGGCAAAAGTTTTGTTGAAAGAAATTATCCTGAGGATTGGAGTGCCAGTGGGAATGTCAGCAGACAGAGGTTCACACTTCATTGCTGAAATAGTGCAAAGCCTAGTTAAAATGTTAGCTGTGAAATGGGACTCGCACATTTCATAGAGACCTCAGTCAAGTGTTAAGCTAAAAACTATCCGAGTACAGACAAATGAGCAAGATTTACCAGGGATCATAATTAAAATGGCCAAATGCCCTTCCTTTGGCCTTACCAAGGGTATGAATAAGACTTACATCCAGGGAAAACGTGAGCAACACTATCAAGTTATAGAAAGCAAAGGGAATATCCAAATCAGTGGGGATCAGAGTCTAACAGAACATGTTATATCCCTAGGAAAGGTGTTATCTTCTCTCCACAGATACATTGTGCTGGCAGCATACATGATGTGATCGTCTATCCCTACCAAACCGGAGACTGGGTATACCTTAAAACCTGGATTGAAGAACTTCTCTGAGAAACATAGAAGGGACCATACCAACTGCTGCTAAGCATCAATACTGCTGTGAATGTGCATGGAATAGATCTGTGAATCCACTACAGCCAAATTAAGCCAGATTTGAGTCCAGGAGAACTGCACTGCATAGGGCAAACAGCAAATCTGCTGCAGATAAAGCTTCAATGGAACCAGAAACTCTAAAATGAGAGACATTAAATGTCTTTTTTGTTTACAAAACAATGTTTCCAGTATTACAATATGACTATTTGTTCCTGGTTTAGTCAACCATCCTAGCAAGACCCTGCAACTAATGACTGTAATATCAAGTATGGCTTCAAATGCCAGAGGGTTAAGTGGGCAAGAAGGGAAATGGAGTGATGTCCTTTTCCCTAATAACCACTCCAACATGGCACAAGTAGAACAAATACTACCTGATCATTAGAAGAAAAATTCACACTTTAATGCAAGCCATAACACTGATAACAATTAGCAGTAATTGTTGAATTTGTTCTCAGTTTGTTCAGAGAATAAGACTTCCAACATGAGGTGTACTCTCCAATGCTTTTTCTCCAACTGGAGTCATGCTTCTTTTTGAGGGAGAAACAGCCTAACTCCCTATAGATCAACCAATCCTATCAACAGAGAAGCAGAATAGCAGTCATTGAAACCTCCTGTGTTAAACAATGTCTAAAAGGACCAGAAGCAGCCCTTCCTCAGAAAATGGAGTCACCAAGTTGTAATGAAGGAATGATGGTAGGAGATTATCTGAAGAATCATATGTACTCGGATGCAACAGGAATGAGTATTTTAAACACATGCTGGCAGCCTATTCCGGATAATATGGGATACTTCTGGCTTTGTGGAAACCAGGCTAGAAAGTCTTCACTCGTAAACCACAGGTGCAGGCTATCTTGTAGTATTGCCACAATGGATGGGTAGCCACATTTTCCAGATGATCTTGTCACTGCACAGAGAGGAGGTGCCAGCATTCTCCTTTAAAGTCAGCATGATGAGCATCACAGGCACCATGGATCATTCCAGCACAGGCAGTAGAGCTGTCCCTAAATTTTCCTTGGTGCTCTCCCAAGGCCTGCAAAAAGAAGCCATTTTCATATGTGCAAGCTACCCTGAACTTTTTAGCCACTGACTTATACACTCCAACAGTGCCAGTGTTTTACTGCCTAGGTGGCAGCAACTTTCTTGGACACAGATACAGGCAATCTCTTGAAATATCATCAAGAGTACCAAAGTCAGGGCACTGGCTTTTGGCAAAAGTTTTCAGCTGTGCTGCTCTACATCTGAAAACTTTGAACTAACTGTTGATTATTCAGTGTTTCAAGGCCAAAGTAGTACCTGCATGTTAATACTTTTCCTGCCTCATCCCCCTTTTTCTTTACCATTTTTCTTTGATCTCAATGGAGTCAGCAGGAGATTCAGGCCACAAGTACTGCTGTGTCACTTGGAAACATGCAGGAACAAACAGAAACAATGTGAGAAACTAAGCAGGAACAAGAATAAATGATATGTTACCATGGTTGCAGTAATATGAGCTCCCATCTGTAGGAGACAGAAGAAATGTAGTGTGATACTTGGACCACTCAGCATTCACAGTCAAGAAAACAATTTTTGTTTTCACAGTTTCAACCCTGTTCATGACAAATATATTATATGGAGGGTACTGGTCTAAACTTTGGCTTAAGTAAAAAGTCCACAGTGCACATTACATTAAAGCAAAATCTAAGCACCAACTGCAATAGTGCACTACATTTCTTCCTAATGTAGACCTAGTTCTAGTAGAGCTGTATCTCAGGAAGATCCCTCTGCTCAGTCGTTCCATGATGATACAACATTTTCTTTAGTTATTCCAAACTGCCTGTTCAAGCAGACAGACAGAAGCTAAATACAAAACAATTTTAAAACTTTTGCCTTTTCCCACTCAGTGTTCCACTTAATTATGTGTAGATTATTTTAATCAAAATGTTTAGAAGAGTATGTATGCACATTTGTTTATGTACATTGTTTTCTTGATCACCTTAAAAGATTTAAGTCAATTCTAGTCTTATGACACTCTTAAATTAAATTATTCATTGAATAGCTGAGCAAAATAACTGCTTTAATGGACATAAGAAATTGCAGACTAAAAGCAGAAGAAAGCAAAATGAAACTGAGTGCAGTAGTTCACAGCTCATAGCAAACTAAAATTTAAAATGTGAAAGCAACTAAAATCCAAATAGGAAAACACCTGGGAAACTGAAATTAACAACACTTGTTTCTCTTTATTTTGAATCTATCCATACTCATGTCAGGATATACAGAACCCTTACTGACCATGCAGCACGATTTGGAAGCATAGTGTGCTTGAAAAGTAAAGCCACATAAGGATGACAATTGAAAAAATACAGAAAGAGTAACTCTGTAGATGTCTTGCTTCTGGAAAGCAATCATATACTTTATTGGTTATGAGCAAGAACTTTTCTCATTAAGATAATCTAATCATAAAAAATTCTCCACTACCTGAATGCTCAGAAAATGGGCTGTTAGCTTACTGAGCAAAATATATGTAACTGCATATAAAATAAACAAGGATCAAAGATAAGTAGTTATCTAGATAAGTTTCTAAATGTATTTTACCAAAACTGATCAAGCCACATCTTTACAAAATAAGCATTTTGACCCTTCAAGTACTACCTCTCTCACCTAAGCCTTTTTCCACTGCTCTTAAAATTACAGCTTTTGAATAGTGGTAGGACATTTTGTAAGCTGAGTTGATCACCCCAGTATTAGGGTCTGACGTGGTGAAAGCATTTCCTTTTTTAATCAGATGGTAATTTAATCAGAACAAATTGCTTGCTTTATTGACTCCAGCTCTATGGGGTATACAGCATATGAAGTTTGGATTTCTTGAATTGTTCTTTTTCTTACTTGTTTTTTAAGCTCTTGCTGACAAAGTTACTAAGTTGGGCTTAGTACTCTGCCTGAGAAGGCTCAGTTACAGAAACTTTCATAGTTCAGATAAGGAGTCCATTGATGTGACACACATTCGTCACAATGATCCATTTTTATGGATCCCTGAGCAGCAAAATGAAGTATTATTCCAATGCAAACAAGCGAACATCAGGCAAGCCATTTCAACCAGCACCAGAAAAATATTAGGCTCTGAAAACAAAATAAATTACAATGACCATCTGACAAAATATTTTAAGACAATGCTATAATGGTTCATGGATATATTTTGTTAACTTTTGCTGGCAAAGTGTGAGAAGAAATCTCCAGTTCTGCAGGTAAAAGTACAAAAAGGTGACCTGGAATCTGGCTGACCTAATGTTAATTCACCAAGGGAAGGATGAGGAAGCCCCAAAGCTTCTTCTGCCTTTGTTATCTCCTGTCTCTCAAACAACACTGGGAAAGGATGTGAACATCCATTGTTTAACACAGGAATTGGGACTTTCGTGACTAGGGTTGATGCTAACACGTGTTTATTATGCTTATGGAAAGAAAATTCTCCCAGTCCAAAAGGGATAAATTCAAGATCTGGAACGTGCAAACTAACATGAAGTCAGAAGATGGTGTCTCCAGTCAGTCTAAGCCATAAAGACACCTGGAATATGCCCTTCCATAAGATATCAGCATGTATATACATCCCAAGGAATCAATACCCACTACAGCTGTTGATCCACCTCTACATATATGTTCTGTTGTTTGTGACTTTCCGCATTACTGTGTCTCTAGTCATTATTCAGACCCTTTGAAGACACTAGTACATTTTATCAATGTGTGCAGGTTTGGGTTGGCTCCCTGCCAAACCCGTCTGCTGGCCACACAGATTCCCCCCTCCCGAGAGAGAAGAAAAAAAGGCACCAAAAGAAAATTGTAGTAAAAGTATACATATATTCACATATATTACAATTATATACAATCAAACACTATGAATATACAGAACAAGAACCCCAAAGCAACCCCAAAAGGGAAAAGGGGGTAAAGGGAAAGGAAATGGGACAAAAATGGGTAAAACCAAAACAAAACAGATACACACACTCACAAACTCAGGGAAAAGCTCAATAAGTAACTAATACAAAAAATTCTCACCAAAACTCCCCTTAAGAGAAGCAGGTCCTTCCCCTCCACGCAGCTGGGACAACAGCTTCTCTGACAGGCCTCAGCTCATATAGATAAGAGCTAAGCCGACACAGAGACCTGATGTCCTCCAAGCACATGAAAGGAAGAAGAGAGAGAAACTTCCTTGTCCTTCTCTTATATACACCTGATTACATGAAGGAATAATGTGGAATACTTCCTTAGTTATAACCCAGTTACCAGGGAAGGCCTAGACCAAACCCAAGAAAACTAAACCACCACACAATGTTCTTGCTCTTTGCACATATACTGAAGGAGAATTTCTAACTTCACATCAGTATTACTATTATTACAACAAAAATAGATTAAACACTGTTTTCTGGTCCTAGAATATACATATTTGGCCACCAGACTTGTATCCTCTACTGTCCTTTAGGATGCCTTTTATATTATATTGTTTTCTATGCTAATGTTCTTGCTATGATTCATCCTCTGCTTCAGCACTATTACATTTAATAAAAAAAGTTTGCAGATGTAAAAGTCTTGAAAACATATTGGTTTCATTTCTGTTATCAAAGAGGCATAAACATTTTTCTCAGTAAACTGAAGGTTACAGTCTTATGTTTCTGTTTGACAAAGCAATGTTTTCCTTACAGATATATTCATCTGAACTGATACAGACAGAAACAAACCATTCTGACTGACTGGAGATTAAGATTGTCAGATCATGAATAGCAAACGTGCTGCCTTTTCCTAATTTTTAAGACCATCAACTTCCTTTATTAACATTGAAATATATCACCCACCGTCTTGTTACAAGCATGTATTTCACTCTGTTTCTTTGTAGCCTTCAACAATTTTATTCATCAGCTTAAAGCCTACTTTTACCTTGTTGAAAAGAATATCATGGCAGTTGTCATGGCCAGTGAGAACAATGCCCTTTGCCAAAACAACTTTTGAAGCTCTGAGTAAAAGTGATCCACAGCTGTTCCTATAGGACTGATGGTATCACTGCCTTTAGGTTCAGAGAATCCACTAAATGTCATGCCTCAGAGACACCTTTATAGCTATGCTATCTACCACCCACTGGTAACGGTTGTGTCTTTTGTGACACAGAGGCTGTTTTGAGAGGATGGCAGTCCCTGCTGTCAGGAGGGTAGTGCTGATACCCAGACTTGCTCTGCCACTCCTGACATTGCACTGTGTGCTCCCCTGCCAGGCTGTAGCTATGTTATTTGGAGGAGAGGTAGCAGTGCCCAGTTGCGAAGAAAAGGGTAGCAAGAATGGAGTGCAAAGGCTATGAAAAAAAATGAATGCAGACCTTTTCTTTGAGGCAGACAGTGCTTTCATGGAGCACAGACAAACCTTCCCCCCATAACCAAACCAACTTAAGAAATCTCCAGTGATGGTATTAAACAACAAAACCAAAGAAAACACAAACCACTTCTTGATATACCTTGCCCTAATAAACCTGTACTTGGGATCTCATAGTACAAGGAAGTTATAGAAAAAGCTTTTCTGACAGATTATTATGAAATATTTTCAGTGCCTTAACTTTTATGAGTTTGCTATATAAACACCACTGAAGTGACCACCCTGCAGCAGAAATGATTTTATAATTGAGACCACTAATGAGATTCAGTATAACAAGAAAAGAAACAATACAAAATGATAGTGATAACTGTAGACATGTTAAGAAGTATAAAAGAAGTGAGAATTTGACACCCAAGATAGAAATGTTATTTGGAAGTCTCTGCTCAGGTACCAGTTGGTCCTCCCTACTTTTCAGCAGATGACACTACAGTCCTAGTATTGGACTTCATAATGAAATTATGTGCCAGTCACGTGGATTTCCAGAACAGGATCGCTTCCCTGTTTATGCATGTGGCTTCACAAAGGGATTTTACACTTTGTAACTCTTTGAAAAACAATGGCTCAAGGCTGCCAAGCAGAACTAACCTCCCCTATGAATACAGACTGTTCTTAAATTGTGGAAGTCAGCAGATGTTTACAGTCATAAACAAATTACCAATCATTTTGCAAATGTAATCTGACTATGCTATATTTAAGAAACACATTGTGAAAACAGCAATGTCAGATATCACTAGTTATTTACTAGAACACTGTTTGTGAGCTGTCAAACAATATAAAAGCTCTTGAGAAAGAATAAAATCTCTTTTGGTATACACACCTATCAAGACTGAAAAGCAAATGCAAACTGCATAAATTCTATTAGGGTCTTACAAGTTAGACATCTTTTTTAAAATAAAATAACATAGTCTCACTGAGCAATGAGAAAATGCAAAATAGCATTTTTCCTTCTGAGAACGATAGGAATTAAAATGGAAGAAAAATCACCCTTAGCTTGGGCAAGGACACACTACAACTTTCAATGGTGCAGACAGGAAATTTCAAGCAATTCCTTTTGACTGCATGAGGCAACCTCTCTGTGCAGATTTTCATTTCTTTAAAAAGCTTGCTTCTTGAGGTAAATACAACTGTTTAAGGAAAAGCCTATTAAGTACCCAAACCTAAAACAAAAAAAACCAAAAAAGCAATCCCCTAGGAGGTTTAGCACAGATTAAAGTAATAATAATAAATAAAGGTTAATATAATAATAAATATATAAATAAATAATAAAATAAATAAAAATAATAAAAATAAAGTTTAACTTTAATAAATAAAGTTTAGAATGCCACCTAACCAAAATAATTCGATATTTTACAGAAAAGGTACTCTCTGATTCACAGTAGATCATTCTTCTCACTCCTAATTTAGTTTTTCAGATACTTGGGACTACACTGGATGTCAAAATTGCAATATGAACTCTAGGTGCATCAACATTGACTCCTAGAAGACACAAAATCCTTATTTGAATCAACTCCAAGAAAGTAAGAACTAAAGTGACAACTAAAAGTGACCCAAAAAACCCCCAAAACACAACTGCTTCAGTTTCTTTGTATTCTAAAATTCTAACATGAATTCTAAATGAAACTTTTCACTCTCTCTTCCTTTTGAGACTTTCATGTTTTTTTCTGCTTCTATGGAGACCAGACTCTCTAAAATGCTAAAGTAGTGAAACTTTTATAAAAAGCAAATTCCAAATTTTATCCCAACTCCAGTCAAGATTTATGCAGAGAAATTTACCTTAGATGAGAAAAGGAAAATTGCTAGAGAACAGTTTCAAAAAAAAAAAAAAGAAAAAAAGTGGTACACTAGGGCAGCTTCCCAAATGAGGTAGGTGATCAAAGAAAACACATTATGACTGTGTATGCCAGAATAAGTTGAAAGTCCTAATTATAGTAGCATACAATATGCCCTACATTTATACTCTGATAAAAGAAGCCTTAGTATTCTAACATGACTGAAACACAGCAGATATATTTCATAAGGGTCTGATAATCAAGTTAAGAGGAGAAATGTTTCTGCTTATGCAGAAAACAGGACAAGTAAATTTTTCTACTGCATTCATTTAGATTTTAAACAGTTTTGCAGATTTTACCAAGTAGTTAATGGGAAGCCATGGTTGAGCCATATGAAATACTTAGCACCACACCATGTTAAGATACTTCCTTATATTCCAAAGTTGTTCTTTACTGCATTTCATGGTTCAGCACTCTTTTCCTATGTTATTTTGTTGCTAAAACTCTCTGTCACCACAGCAGGATTTCTATGGTTAACTTTCTGTGGGGAGACTACTCAGAACCCAGGCTAAGTGATATTGATTTTCTCTGTATACCAGAACAAAAAAGGGAGGAATTAAAACAATTTAAGCCAATATGACACTTTTTAGGATTTCAACACACGTCACATAAAGCATGAGAAGAAATAATTTGATCTTTGGAAAATTCTGAAAACCTTTCTTTTCCTTTGCTTAGATGAACTCTTCCGAGCACAGCAAATAGGTATAGTAGTGTATATTTCTATGGTTCAGCTTGGATATTGGTTTTGCTTAGTGACAGAGCACAGCAGAAGATATAACCAGACAAAAAAAGTTCTCTTTCATACAGAGCCATCTTACCTTGGAGTAGTTTAAGGCTGCATCTTAGTTCCTTTCAGTATGGTCACCCTGTTTTCTCAGTTTTCCATCATCCAGATAAATACAATTTTTATCAACTCAGAACTAGCTAAAAGGAAAGCTGAGACCATTTAATGTTATGACTTGCCTAGTGAGTTGTCATTCTGATATAAGCAATTCACTTTACCTTATTTACCTTATTTACTTCATACCCATTCTCATACAGCAATTCTTTGCCTTTTATTTTTTTTTATTTGTTTTTTAAAGTTTTAGTTCTTTTTCACCTGTTGCCACAGAAATAACAGTATTTAGAGCACAGCCCAGACAGGAATTTTTGTCACACATAGCCTGAGAAAACTTTATCTTTTTCTGTTGTCTTATTCACTGCCTAAGTTATAAAGCAAGCAATAAAAGGATTTAGTTCTGTGAGGCACTTAATGCATTGAGGTCTCACTTCAGTGACATATACAGCCCAGCCCAGAAGATGCAGCTTTTTGACATGCTACTGAACAACAAAATATGACACTTGGTATGTTTTCTGTGGGAACTTTCAGAAAACACATTCCAGTTTTAAGCTCTATTTGACCTCAAAAGAAATTCACCTTTAACAGAACCCAGCTGTTAGAAAGAGTACTCTAAAACACTACTTTCAGATGCTAAAAATAGGAAGTGGACTTGACACAAAACAGTATAAAATGGGAAATGCTGGTTTACAGATTGGTAAATATTAAATAACTCTGTGACCTTTCTGCTAACAGAAAAAAGTCTGAATTACATAAGGCTGGCTGTGTCTGTTCTCTGAAGTATGTGGAGAATCACATAGGTTTTATATTATTTTTTATTTATTTATTTTTATGTGCTGAATTTCTTCTGCATCTGCCTTGCTATCAGTACATTCTCCTAAATAATCAAAAGGTTATTTACAGTCATGGCAGCACAAAAATTAATCTGGCCAAAACCTGAATTACTTGTTGAAGGGTGAGTGATCATTGATCAAGGTATTAACCTTCTAGTACTAACCACGAAAATATCTCTAGGCTAGGTGGTACAGCTGTAGTATAATACATGGTTATAGTTTTTCCTGAAAAAAAAAATCCTATTTACATTGCTTATTTTTTAAGTTAGAAATATCTTTTCTGCAGAGTAGTAAGATAAATAATTTATAAATAAAATATATGGCAGAACAAGATATAAAAAGCCACTGAAACTCGATGGCACAGTCAAAGGCATTCAAAGACTTGTTTATATATTTATGATCATATATTTTTGGTTATTATCTGGTAATTAAAGCAGTTAGTGTACCAGAAAGCTTTGAGATTTTAAACAGTGAAATAAAGCAATCATGGAATCATAGACTGGTCAAGGTATGAAGACCTTCAAAATCACCAACTCCAGTCATCAATCCAGCACTACCACTGAAAACCTCTAAACTACTAAGCCACATCACCCAGTGTCAGATCCAGATGCCTTCTAAACACCTCCAGAGTGGTGCCTCCACCAGCCTCCTTGGAAAACCTAATACAATGCTTGACCATTCCAACAGTGACATTTTTTTTTCTAATATCTGATCTGAATGACCCCTGTCCCAGTTTAAGGTCATCCCCTCTTGTTCTCTCACTGCAGACATGGTAGAAGAGACCTGCTCCCACCCCAGTACAACCTCCTTTCAGGTAGAGAGCGATGAGGTCCCCCCTGAACTTCCTTTTCTTAAGACTAAACAAACCCAGCTCCTTCAGCTGTTCCTTATAAGGAACATTCTCTAGTTCTTTCACAAACTTTCTTGCCCTTCTCTGGCCATGCTCCAGCACCTCAATGTCCTTTTTAAAGTGAGGGGCCCAGAACTGAAAACAGCACTCAAGGTGCTGCCTCACCAGTGCCAAATACAGGGGGATGAATGCTCCCCTAGTCCTGCTGGCTACATTATTCTTGACAAATGCCAAAATGCCGTTGGCCTTCTTGGCCACCTGGGCACACTGCTGGGTCATATTGAGCCAGAAATAAAATAAAGAATTAAAAGAAAATACATTTGATTAGTGGAAATGAGTTTGCTCCTTATTCACTGTTACTTCTGGACAAGGACCTTTAGTTTGACTGTTACACAGGACTATGGTAAAAAAACTACTTACTCTAACTTAAGGATAATCTGTAACCATTTCTGCATACTTATAGCAGGAAGACTTGATGATATATGAAGATGCTAGTATAGGGATAAAAATTTTTGGCTGAAAGTAGGAGAAAAGATTTACTCTACCCAAGCAGAAACTCTTTGTTGTTAGAGCACACACACATTGACTGAGAAGTACAAGTCCTCAGCACTTCATGCAACCAACCAGCCAAGAATGAAAGATGGTTTATCACACTTCCAGATGTGAGGTTTTGAATTTTAAGATGCTCAAGCCTACTTCATGAAAGGGAACCATCAGTTTTGCAAAAGTCAGGGTAATGGAAGATGATTCCATTAAAACAGTAAATAAAGCACACTCCACATTACTGCTTCCACTGCATATACCATAGATAGAGTCACACAGAAACAGCAAAATGCATATGAAATTTCTCAGTGAGAAATGAATATGTATGTGAAAGTTGTACTATGAAACCCTCTCCAAATGAAGGTATAGTGCAAGAGAAATAATTAGGTCAATATGTGTGAAAAAAATATTGTTGCAAATTGTTGTAATAGTGATCATAACAGAAATTGTGTTGTGTGTGTGGAAACCTTGAAAAATTTGAAAGGAAATGTTTGTGGCTTTTTTTTTCCTAGATAAACAAGATCACAGAGATAAAATTATCTAAAAGATCCATCTTATTAACTACACTTTCCAAATAATTTCAAGACAAGATTAATGATTTCAATAAAACTTATAGAAGACAAAGTGGCAACTCTCCTTGCAAGACAGGATTATCTTCTAAATGAGTATTTTGTGAAAAAAAGAATTACAAGTGAGTGAGCATTACCAATTTCTCTTGCACTTTGCAAATATATATAATTTATCATGTCATTGCTGTTGTGACTGGATGGCAGAAACACAGACCTTGGAAGCTAATATCTTGTTATGCTGCTAATGAGCATTAGGCAAGATTGGAAAATCAATTGCAGTAGACAGGTTCACATATTTCTTTATAATACAGTGCAACAATATTTCTATGTAAAATACAATAACTGAAAAATAATAAATACAGTTTTGAATTTTCCTTCTTTGAAGTTTAACTGAAGTGAACTCTGAATTAGTATATTCTGGTATAAGACATTTAAATCTCCTTAGTCTTTTGGTCTAAGGGGAATTATACATAAGGAAACCTCCCATAACATTATTCTGTACTGATCCACTAGTTTTCTGTGATTTTCAGTGTTAGTAAATCACTAATTAATGATTTTTCTAATTCCCTGACTAACTTAGGGCTACCATAATTTTGAATTAGCATATTATAAACTACTACAGTAATTAAGAAAATTTTCAATTTACTCTGCACATGTCCCTATGGAGATTTTGTATATGTCAAGAAAATATATACTAACATACACTTAAAAATCCTGGTAAAATAAAAATGCCCCATAAAATACTTAATATGATCATCACATTCTTAATGGAAAGAATAGACACAATGCTTAAAAAAGCCTTTCCAAAAAGAACAGATAGATAGATAGATAGATAGACAGATAGATGGATGGATGGATGGACGGATGGATGGACGGATGGATGGATGGATGGACGGACGGACGGACGGACAGTCAGATAGATAGATAGATAGATAGATAGATAGATAGATAGATAGATAGATAGATAGATAGATAGATAGATAAAAACCCTAGATACTGAAGAATTATGAATACTATTCTACAGCCACAGTGGCTTTTTTTTTCAGAAACTTTTTAAACTGATCAGTGGAAATGTAGGTTGCAGGTGAGTGTGACGAATTACATTTTTCACCTCTCAGAGAGGAACTGCTACCTACCAGAGTGTTTAGGAGGAGGCTGGCAGGACAACTCTCTTCATATGCAAACACTCACTGATGCAGAGAATGGAAATCCAGTGCTGCTACTGCCCAGAGTGCATTTTCAGGAGCAGTCCAGTATTTTATCTTTTACCCTCAGTATTTTGTCTTTGTTCATTAATAAAGTAAAGTGAGCCTAAAATTGTGGAAGAAAAGTTCCTTCACCTCTAGAGCTTAAGTGTGTTGAGGAGCATCTGTTTCTCCAGTATAAATTCTGACCTGTTGGCACATGTAACAACAATAGCAAGAACGACAACAATGCTCATCATCAGAATGGCTTACTGAAACTTTGGACAGTTTTCAAGGGGGATAGTAATGGAACACTAGTATTACACTTCTGACTCCAAGAAGTACTAAATTATTTAGACTAACAAAACCAATGTTGACTTCTCTTTCCTATACCGTGAATAAATAATCTAATCAGCAGGCAAGTAAGAAGGGTGTACCAGCCTTTACTTTGCTTTGTCTGTCTATTGTCCGCAACAACATACTGCATCTTAAGTCTAATGGAACAATTTCCTCAACATGAAGCCATATTTTAAAAATTCTGCTCAGACAAATTATATTAAAAAAATGGATGTCCAATGTAAACATTTTTTTAGAATATTTTTTATTAAATTGATGATGCTTTCATTTGAGCTAATTAAATCTCACCAACTTAATACAATGAAATGTGAAAAGCAAACACAATGCAGTATGCTTTAAATATTGACTTAGCACTTGTTTACTCAGTACAAGATCTTACACTATTAAGTTTATGTCATGAAAAAAATTTAAACATTAAATTATTGAAGAGTCATTAGACAAGAAATTCTAAATTCTGGAGAAAACAGTAATTTTGGAGAGAAATAACTGAGGGGGACCTCATCAATGTATGCAGGTATCTGAAGGGAGGATGTCAAGAGGATCGAGTCAGGCTCTTCTCAGTGGTACCAAGTAATAAGACAATGGGAAGAAATAAGGCAATGGGAAGAAATTCCACCTGAATATCAGGATGAATTTCTTTACTTTACAGGTGACTGAACACTCAACAGGTTGCCCAGAGGGGGTGTGGAGTCTCCCTCACTGGAGCTATTCAAGAACCATCTGGATGCAATTCTGTGTTATGTTCTGGGGATGACCCTTCTTGAGCAGGAAGGCTGGAACAGATGACTCACTGTGGTCCCTTCCCCTTTCCAATTCTGTGATTCTGTGAAATTATGATTCTTGCTAAAGATTTCCTCTGTACCGATCTTTTTCATTAGCATTTATTTTTATCTAAAAATTTTTTGTTCACAACTTTCCTATTTTCCTTCTATAGAAAACAGTCCGTTTTAATGAAATATGCCACTTTCCCCAGTTTTTCTTTAAAGCATGTTTATCTCCAGGAAAGTTAAACCTTAAATGATCATTTTTCATTAATATACATACTACATTTTTTGCACATTGTTTGGGGATGTGATAAAGTGTGTTTAATTTCTACACACAAAAGACTTTATTTACAAATAAATATCAAATATACTTTATTACCAGCTGCCACAAATGCTCTAAATAAAGGATTTTTGAGTTAAGATTAGAGCCTTGCAGTAAAACCAATAAGAATTCTTGATCGTCAGTGAGGTATGGTCTATTCCATTTGTTTCCAAGTACATCCCACTTACATGTATGCTCTGTCAATAAATGCCTATAATAGTAGCTCCATTTAACCATTGATGCATGGATTTTTCTGACCTATGGGTTCCATAGGCACTGTTAAATATGCCTACAGATAATAGGCATAACATAGAATAACAACCAAATTCTATATGACTGATAAATATTTGTTAGTATTGGCTTATTTGTCAATTCTCTGGAGGTCTGACAACTGTTAAAAATTCATAATTTAAACTATATTCTGCATCATAGATTGCAGTTTTTCCAAGTGTTCTTCTGCTGTAATTCTCTTGACAAATTTGTTTAAAAGTCTATACTTAGATCCATATTTATCAGTTTAGAGTATTTGAGATAGTTCCTTTACATAAAAAAAATCAAAACTTCCTTACTTCTGATATCAGCATTGGTTAAGACAATAACAGTTTTGTCTGCTGATTTGTCAGCACCTGTAACAGCTGAAAATAATGAAAAATAATATGTAAATATGCTATTTGCAAGAAAATAAAACTAGAAAGACAAATAGATCTACTCTGCATAATATGTCAACCTGAGCAGACTGGGAGGGAAGAGGGAAGAAATCGAAAACTGCAGCAAGAAAGGCATCAGAGTGGTCTGCATATGGCAAGTATATGTCCATCCTGAGCACAAACACAGGCTGGGGTAGGGAATCAATGGAGAGCAGCACTATGAAGAAAGAATTGGAGGTATTGGTGGACGAGAAGCCTGACATGAGTCAGCAAACCCAGAAAACCAACTGCACCCTGGGCTGTATCAAAAGTAGTGTGGCTGACAGGTCAAGGAAGGTGATTCTCGCCCTAGTGCTCCACTCTGGCAAGGTTCCATCTGGAGTGCAGCAACCAGCTCTGGGGCCCACAACATAAGAAGGACATGGACCTGTTGGAACCAGTTCACAGAAGGGCAACAAAGATGGTCAGAGAGTTGAAAAACCACTTCTATCAAGAGAGGCTGAGAAAGCTGCAGCTGTTGAGGCTGGAAAAGAGAATGCTCCAGGGAGATCAAGGAGCACCTTCCAGTACCCAAATAGATCCTAGAAGACAGTTGGAGAGGGACCTTTTATAAGGGCATGAAGTGATAGGAAAAGGAGGAGTGGCTTTAAACTGGAAATGGATGGGTTTAGATTAGATATTAGCATGAAGGGCTTTACGGTGAGGGTGGGGAGGCACTGGAACTGGTTGCCCAGAGAAGCTGTGGATGGCTCATCCTTGGAAGTGTACAATGTCAGCTAGATGTGACTGAGCAAGCTGGGATAGTGGAAGATATTCCTGCCCCCAGAAAGTGGGTTGGAAATAAATGGTCTTTAAGGTCCCTTTCAACCCAAATCATTCTATGGTTCTATGATATTGTGATCTCTAACTGGACCACAAAAAGGACCTGCACATTCAAAGTAACAATGATCTCAACGTACCAGCAGCAATTCAAACTCTGTTGAAGAACTAGAACACTATTTCCTGCTCTCCTCTTTCCTCAACCAGATTCCTCAAACCAGGTTTGGCTTTGTGAGCTTCTTCTGTTTTCTTCTCTGAAACACCTTTAGGTTTCATGGATTCACTTTCATGCACACAAGCATCCAGACTGATTATTTTAAAATGGGATGAACACTACTGATTTGGTGCATTTTGTCCAAATAGGGGTTCCTATTCTTTCACATTATTTTAAATTCTTTTCAGACTGCCTGCACTCTTAATTTTCCATCTCATGTCCCCTCTCAGATGACATGGTAAAGAAAAGCCACAACATCTCTGTTTATTTGTTAGTTGGGCCCACTAATTAGAGCCCCAAACACTCAAACTAACAGGTTTGACATGTCATCAAAATATGCAAAGGTTCATTACCCTGATGTCTATTAGAGTTGCCATGTTTATCTGGAATTCAAACTGAATAAAGAATACAGGAGAAATGCAGAAAACAATTTACAACATAACATTTAATGAATTTTAAGAAATAGAGAAATGTTACTAAGTACTCAAGAATAGAAGAAAAGCAATACATGAAAGCTATATTTTACATCAAAAATCCTGGAAGGAAAAAAAAAAAGCTATAAGCAGGATTCTTTAAGTAAAAGTCTGGTGTAAAAGTCTGCAAAATATTCTCCAACATTTTATTCTTTGTATATAAAGGCTTCATACCACCCATTGCTTAAGGCTGACAGAAAATCAGAGTTTGTAAAATAAGGAAATTTGATGACTCTTGACAGAAATACTCCTGGGAGTAGTTAACAGCTGTATGCTTTGCCTTGCACATAATTATTCCTTATCTTAAAAAAAGAAGTGTTGGCCTGATTTTTAGGAAGAACATGCAGTGCAGCTGCTGGGAGAGGACATGGGGGACCACTCTGTTCCCTCTGATATACAGCTGCTCTGCAGAATCTCTACATTCAGCTCTACATGATCCAGAGATATTTCGGCAACAGCTCCTTTTACCTGTTAACAATATGACCAGCAAGAAGAAAGCAGAAGCCACTGCAGCAGTTGCTCCCCATGTAAGGATTTGCTTACAGAGCACTGGTTGCCACTGCTTGCTCTGTTGGCCACACACCAGCTGCTGGCGGGCACAACAGCTGCAGGATCACTGAGGACAATGTGTAATACCCCTCTCTAACTTTGTTTCCTCCTCAAAAGCCCATGCAAAATCCACACAGAGATCTCTAGTTACGTCTCTGCTTTTAACAAGCTGGTGCCTAGTTAGTTATGCCTAGTTATAGTTTCAGAATCTCATTGGAATTCCTTCCAGAGCTTGGAGCTAATGCCCAGCTTCGTGCTGGTGGTCAACAAAGGGAATAATGAATATTTGCATTCTTATTTGATGGCTGAGTGGAGACTCTTTTCGTTCTTTTCTCCCTGCTGTCTGGAGGGTAAGGGTTGTGGCTTTTGGGAGAGCAGTTCTTTTTTTTTTTTTACTTTCCTTCGCCCTTTCCCCCCACACAGTGCCAGGGGAATTGGGGGAGGGATTATTGCTTTTANGGGCGTGATTATTGCTTGTATCTCCTTCTGCACTGGTTTCTGGATGGGGCCAACTCGGATAGGGAAGCTGCTGCTGTTTCTGCCCTCCTGCCTGGCTCAATGGCTCTTCTGTCGAGCAGAGTATGGGAGAATCGGGGTTGTGCGGCCACTGCCTCCTCTGGCCTCCTCCTGCCTGCTCCTGCCTGCCTGTGCCTCCCTCCTGCCTGGCCGTTTGCCTGCAGGGCCGGGGCTGCTGTGGGAATGGCTGTGAGGACTGGAATGTGGCTATACTGCACCTCGGAGAGGGGGTGCCCTGTCATCTCTCTGTCCATTGATGCTGGAGGAACCGAGTCGAGATTTGCTGCGGTGCCCAGTGAGGGGACCTGCAGAAGGCCAAGGCGCGACATCGCCACCTGCTGTCC
>VWZF01004178.1:48710-64274 GCA_013396755.1 Sclerurus mexicanus
TAATTATCAATATTGCCATTGAAATATAGTGTAGAAGCAGAGGGTGAAACGGATTCTTATTGGGAAATGCCTTTTGTGAAAATTCATTCAAACACAATTAAGGTTTTGCTTACTAGCTTCAACACAGTGAAAGTCTGGCCTTCAAAATAATCTAAAATGCACACTTGTCTCCTATCTCTGATACAAGGATTACTAGGAGGCAACGGATCATTTTAGTATATAAGATCAGAAAGCAGCCAATTGTCCAATATTTAAAAAAATTCTCCCTAAGATAGACGAATGGCTTATACATTGTTAGTGCATTTAAATTGTTTAGTTGCTTTTAATGGTCCATCAATCTACTCTCAGAAGTGAAACAGGGACAACCAGCAAGACAAAGTAAAGCGGATCTTTTGAATACTGGACCCTCAGCTGAGACCACAGGAAGCAAAGTGCAAAAGTGACTGTGCTTTAGAAAGGGTATCACCAGCAGCCACTGCTCATGGAACATAGCCTTTTATGACCTGCCTAACACAGACCTTTTATGACCTGCAGCTCCCAGACAACATTCCCAGTTTATATGCTGAGCATGATGTTGTATGTCATGGAATATTTCTTTGGTCTTCTTAGGACTGTCCTGGCCATGCTCCCTCCCATATTTTTGTGCACCTACACACTGGCAGAGTGTGAAAAACTAAAAGCTTCTTGATTTAGGGTAAGCACTACTTGGCAGCATCTAGAACACCAGTGTGTTATCAACATTATTCTCATACTAAATCAAAACCATGTCACTGAACCAGCTACCAGGAAGAAAATTATCCCAGCCAAAATCATGACAGTGAGATAGCACATATTCTTTAAAACATCTTAGCTAGACCTCATGAGATACAAGCACTGTGTTTTGTCACTGTGTTTTGATAATTTTCAACTAAATTTTAGAATGCACATAACTGATATCTTCTTTGAATTTTTTCAAAGAATTACCTGTAGTGTATGCTTATGGTTATGAATTTCTGCCAAGGAGTCTTTTAAAGATGTAAACTTATTTAAGCAAAGCCTTAGACAATTCATTAAGGATAAGACAATAATTTTCTTTTTGCTAAATGGGTAAAGTGGAATAAAAGCAGAACTCACTGCAAGAAAAAGAAGATGAAACTGTTCTTTCTAGAGTTATTTTTCATATTTACTCCAGCAAATTTTTACTATAGCTAAATACTGGTACTATGTTAAGCTTACATAGCACCAACAAAACACAAGAAGCCTTATGAATAAGGAAGATATATAAACTAGCACTCTAAGAATACTGTTTAAATAGCCCATGCATACATACAAGAAGCAGCAGAGGATAGGAATATAAAAAAAAAACAACAGGAGTAGGGCTAAACTGGATTATGTAATAGCCTTGTAATATCACAGATTATTTAGATTTCTGACTGTCTAGTCTGGTAATATTTGCTACATGAAGAATGGTGCAGCAAAAGGCTTAGAAAAGATGCAAATTTAAGAAAAAGATGTTAAAAAACCCCAAACAATGAAGAGTACTCATGTATGTTGTGAAAAACTCCAAGTATCTCTTACTAGGGTATAAATGCAAAACCTGGATCACAAAGAATCAATGAACAGGATAATTCTCAAAAGCAAATCCCTTTTTCAAACCTAAACATGTGATGTGAGGGTTTTTTTTCTGTTCAGGTTCTTATAAAAACAAAAGCAGGCATGACTACAATGCAAGATTTTTACAGATATGTTTGGAAAACTTACACACTAGACTTACTATTTTCAGTCCAAATTTATGTGGTTTGCAATGGGAAAAAAGAGGGTGGAAAAAAGTATGATGAACCATCAATGAAAACATTTACACTGCAGCCAACACTTTGAACCAAACCAGGACTCAAACCTTCAAGCCACAGAAAGTTAGTACTTAGCAGGCTTCTACTTGTCTTGTCATCAGAGCCTGTAGTGGGAGACATTCACTGAAAGTGTTCACGGAATGAGTATGATCTTCATGGCTGAATATGTCTCAGTTTTAAGACTGAAATTTGATTAAACAGTTTGCCTTGGCTGGTACTGTTAAAATGGTGACCTACCATGAAGACATACAAATGAACTGAAGAAAATGGATTTTGCAAGAGCAAATGGATCTGCAAGAGCAATTCTGAGCAGAAGCTCTTGGGAAAAAAATCCCAACAGAAATAAGAGAAGGCAAGAGTGTGGTGGATGGAAGAAGGAAAATTAACATAAAATGAATGTAAAAGCATGTAATTGAGTAATAAGGAGTTGACTACAACATGAAAGGAGCTGCAGACATTTGGCGTTGCCTTCAATCCAAATTGTTCTTAAGGGATTGCAGAGCACTGATCTAAAATAATTCAGACAAAACTACTTCAGAACTCTGAATTCCTATTATTTCTACACAAACTTATTGATCAGAAAGTAAAATCCACCTCCCCCTGAAAAAAAAAAGGTCTAACAACAGCTAGTCCAAGAACTAACCCTTTCCTGACCACCTTGGGAAAAAGTGATTTAGAAAAGTGATGGTTGGCTTTGCAGACCAGCTGGTGACTGAAGGAGTCACAGTGTAATTAGTGGATTCCTTTCAAAGCTGCACGTCTGGTTAGCATTGATTTTCACTAAGATTAATGCTGACATGACAGGAAACATGGTGCTGTGATTGAAGCATCCCATTGTTTCTAGGCCCTGTGTACCCATGGTGTACATGGTATCAAATAATCCTCTGACTACATAATGGCATATGTCCTTAGAGAAGCACAGTCTTCTCATATACAATTCTTATTGTAATATCACAATATTACTGCTGATAGAGTACTTTTCTACCCTCCTAATATACTATTATTATTCCTCTGCTTTTTTACCATCTGTTTCCCCATCAGTAGCCATAACTGTATTTTTAAAAGTTTCTGTAGACACTCACAAATCATCAAACTTCTTCTGAATGACTTTCAAGTTTGGCAAGGCGATCTGCTTCATAAAATAGTAAAAAAAACCCCAACCAAACACACACTAAAAAAAACCCTAAAACATAAACCCCAAACAAATAAACAAAAACAAAACAAACCATCCAGCACCAACTATCCTAACCATCCTTTTTTAAAAGTTACAATTCTGCATTTTTCTCCTTATTATTAGCTGATGGGATTAAATTCTGGCAGAGAAAAACCTCACCCTCTATTAACTAGAGATACATCTTTATACTGAGTAAGCACAGGCAGAGTTCTGCTGCTCCAACCATACCTCTATCTCTCTTAGAGCACTACATTCTTTACAAAGAAAAACTAAGAGTTCATTGATTAAAAGAGTTTTCAAATGCTTAAGAAAGAAAAATTGAAGTTTACCTGGGAAAGTTCAGTAAAAATTGCTAATACTCAGAATTTTGCACTCTGGGACGTTCTGATCTCTCACTTATTTGCTTCTGACTCATCACATAGACACAACAAAATTCATTAACTTCTCTTTTACATGTGATTCTTTCTGTTCCAACCTTTCTTTCTGTTGATTAATAAAGATCTCATCTAGACTTGCCATTCATAGGATTTACCTCCACATTTATGCACATGTGAAACATAGTGGGGGTTACAGAATAAAGGCCACTGGGAACTTAAAATAGAACAACGACAACGAAATAGAAGATATAAAAGGATAGGTGCTTCAGTTCTAGAGCTAGTTCTACTCTCTTACCCAATGCTTAAAAAACAAAATAATCTATCACAGAGGTATTAGGGCATAAGATTAAAAGTTCATCACATACAATGTTTTCTTTCCTTGGCTAGTGATTCTTGAGACTTATGCAGTATGCTAATGAGACCACCAGCACAGAGCCAATGCGTCTCGCAGGCCACACACACACTGAGCACTACAGAAAAAGCAGCTTTTTTTCACATACTTCCTCTAAAATCACACCATCTGCTATAGTTACAGATATCAGAGAAACAGGACAGAAGAAAGAGTCATTACTCAATGTATATAGAAGCTAAAGATGTTTTAACAGGTTGTAAAGAAATAAAGCAAACAGACCTCAAAATTGGTCTTTGGCTTAGATCAAGAGTTAAGTGCACCATAAAATAAGATGGAAAGTTCAGAAGACTCTGAGTTTGATTATCTCAACTGCAACAGTGCCCAGAGAACTATCTGCAGTGATGTGCATGAAAAATATAAAAGAAGAGAAAATTATGTGTCCAGTCATTCGGAGGAAGCAGATTATCATAGCTGAGATTGCAGCAAGTTAATTCAGTCATTTCAATCTAGAAATTAGTAGCAGGGTAATGCTGGATTATCTCTCGTTTTCCCCAAAAGAGCAGGAGGAGATGCCACCACAGGTGAAACCTCAACAGCAGTTATGCATGGAACAGGATGATTAAAGAAGCGGGCAGCAGCATACTCCAGCATTGAAAATATCTGTGCTGAATTTCACAGCCTGGAATCACCCATTTACTGTCAGCTATATTAGCTGACTCATTTTTGTAGAAAAATCAATAACCAGTTTATTGCTTATATATAGTTTTTCCCTAGTCAGACCTACAGAAAAAAAGTATATAGAGACAAGTGCATTTCATGGCATCATAATTCTTTAGTAACAGGTAGAGCTGTTCACATGAGTCCTTGATTATAAAGACGTTTCCTTGATAGAGCCTGAAATCCGCAGCCTGAACTATGGATGATAACAAGAGGGGGGTTTTTCCATTCTGGAAGTATGCTCTTTTTTTTTTTTTTCCCCCGCCAGATACCAGACTGCCACAAGTCAATATTTAACATCAGCATTTCCTGTTCAGAGCCAAAAATATACATATTCACAGTACTCCTGCCTCCAGGAGAATGACACTAACTTTCCCTAGGTAAGACAGCAGAAAGGAGCAAGCAGCAGCAGGTTGAGTTCTACTGGAATTCCAGTGATGCACAAAGTTTAAGTTTCAATCTTATTTCACCATACCTTTATATTTGATACTTTACTGAAAACTGCATGAAAAGTATAAAAATTAGAAAATTATAAATACAATATAATGCAAAAAAAGAAAAAAGCACCAGAATAAGAGAGAGACTCAGCAGTGAAACATGAACCAACAAGCAGTTAAACCTAAGGTCTTATTTACATCTACAAGACAGAAAGTCCCAGTTATCCTCTTACATACTGATGGAAAAAATCTCCACTCCTAAGCCTATCAAAATACACATCTCTAACAACACTTGCTTTCTGCAGTTTCCATCCTAGTGATGCCTTCTCTCCTGCTTTGAAAAGGCCACTCAATAGCTAGTCTAGAAGAAAGATGCCTGTTGCAGGCCAGAAGTATTTCCTAATAAGTGAGCCAAAAAGAGCAGCACATAAGGAGAGTCAGTAGAGAGGCTGCCTGAAATTTCTGACTAAATAGGGACCACCTGTCAGGATGAGTAAATCAGACCGCATCCAAACATCATGCAGTCCTCTGCTGTGACTATGACTGCACACAAAAGGAACTCCTGCAAAGGAGTTTACAAATGGCTCTCCAGAACAGTGGCAAGACCTGTGTGTTACATAAATGCATCTTATTTTCTGTGGAATCTGCTTTTAAAATACTCCAGAATTATTTCTAATTTCCCGTAAAAGATTTCCTAAGTAATTATGACCAGATCCCTGAACTGACTGAGGAACATTCTCCAACTACATAATTTTTTAAATTGAAGGTAAATACCTTCTGCTCCTAGAGCTGACTATTGAGCACAACACTGTGAGAGTTACAACCTTTCTTATAAAAACTGCTGCAATATACATCAGAGCATAATTTGTCATTAAAGAACATTTTATGGCTACCATTTTACCCCTTCTGGTTAAAGCCTTCTGTTACCATATTTTTCTATCATAAACTCCATACACATTTTTGCACCACAATTATTTTTTTTTTTCAAAGCAATTCCTAAGATGGGTTCAGCACCTTCTGCATGTTTAGGGTTAGAGTATCAAATAATAAAACAGTCTACAACTGCTGACAATGACAGGAAGGAGAAAAGCTGTTAAACATTGTATGAAAATTAGAAGGCCAGACACAAGTGAACTATCTGTTATCACAGAGTAAACACATGACCTGACAGATGACTAGTGAACAAACTGTCACTTAAAAATAAGTAGATCAAGACATACAAAAATATTGATGCAGAGCAGCAATATAACACTTCCCCTTAAGGAAGCAATATCAGTTATTTCTGAGACAGAAATAGGAATTGCAGAATAGGTCAGCTCATGTATCATCCTGATGGTACAAAACTGTGCAACACCCTTTCACGTATGTGAAAGCTCAGATAAGCTCAAATCCCTACTAAAATCACATTTGTTTCCTTGTATATCTATACAAAATATTCAAAATAAGGAAATTAAGAGCAACTAGCTTTTCTAAATATGTACACCTCACAATATATTCTTGAGGGTTACTGTATTCTGCAAAAATATGTAAACACTTTTGAAATTCTATCTATGAATTGCTTATAAAACAGAATTTACAACCTGAGGGAGTGGGTGTCCCACTCACTACTGAGTAAGTATTCATGGCACAGAGAGACTGTGGTTTAATCAGGTTTGCGTTGCTCTAGTTAGTCGCCACATGGACAAATAAAGAATAGGCCTGGGGAAACAGCCATTTAAAGTGCATGGAAACAGTCTGGGAGGAATGCAGAGACATCATGTGAGCATTCGGAGATGAGGTTAGGAGAGCCAAAGCCCAGTCATGATTGAAACCAGCATGGGATGTTAAAAGCAACAAGCAAGGCCTCTCTAAGTAGACAGGTGACTAGGAAGGCTAAGGAGACTGCAGTTCCACTGCTGAGCTTAGACAATACTTTTCAGAGGGAATCACTATTTCTTTACAAAGTGAGTTATACACCTTGAAAAAGCTCTTAGGGTCTTCTGTTATCTCAAATTTGGGGTTTATCTTGTTTCAAATGTGGATAGCCAGGAGTTCAAGGCACTAGTGGTTGCTACATTTTGCACTTGTATAACAGGCAGATTACTACGGATAGGAAAAATAACAACCTTTCATGTAATGAGTCTGTGTCAGTAATTATAGAAATTCCCTTTCTTAAAAAGACTCATTTGATGTTTGTCAATTTTAACAAAGTTAAAAAAAAATCACATTTGTACAGCTTCACAGCATTTAAAAAAAAAATCACTGTTTTAGTTTGCATTGCAGCATTTCTGAAAAACAAGTCTTGAATTCAGCATTTTCCCATTTCTTTTGTATGTATGCATGTAATATAACTCTGGCAAGTCTTCACTCTGAAAACTAGTCCAGTAGATAAATCTTCTCTAAGAAAATTGAAACAAAATCTCAGAAAGGAAGCAAAGAAATTCAATTTTTAGAATGAATATTAAACATCCAACATCCTTTCATTTGATCAGTTAAAGAAAATTTCAGAGACTGCTTCCATCCACCCTGTTTTTCTATTTTTCCAAGATATACTTCCTGAAGAGCATTATAAAGATGTAAACATGTAAACCAATCTTGCTTTCATTCCTACCCACAGGATTGTTATATAAAGAGAACCTCTCGTCCTGCTGGCAAGACATGGGAAAATGTGGCACAGAAATGTGACAGAGCATGTCATACTGTGCTCCTTTCACTCTAAGAAACTGCAGCTTTTCTTGTTAGTTTGTAAGAAATACACTGCTAGTAATACAGTTGCTTCCCACACATGAAGACGAGCACAGGACTTTTCCTCCAGTGTTAAGGCACAAATGTCACAATGTTCCTGCCACTTGCCAAACTTGGAAAAGTCATCCTTACTGAGTCTTCTCTTCCCTATAGCCCACTGCAAAAGACTTTACCAAAATAAAAGAAAGGCTCTAGAGATGAGAAAGGTGAATTATTTTTTTTTCTAGATTCTGCATTTAAGTAGAACATGTCGGGCATGATTCCAGGGAGAGATCCATGTCCAAAACAGACAAAAACTTCCTTTTTTCCTCCTTTCTGCCCTGTCAGAGCAGCAGTCTATCCTTTCAGGAACAAAGAGGGAATTAATCAGCTGTCTAATATTTGATGTAGCTACTTTTCCAAGTGGAAAGCTGGTCATCTGACTTCATAAAGCTTTTGTTCCCACTTTTGTACTCAAATGAAGACATATTTGTACAAGACAACAGCAAATAAAACTCCATGAGTATAGTGTCACAGTGCTGTTACAAAAGCCAGCAACAGAAAAGTCAGGGATAATGTCCAAAACATGTATTTCTCTTGATGACTTTTCACACAAATGTTTCCTTCCTATCTCACATAGTTAAATAGTATGTACTTACTGGTTATTCATGTTAATATTTGTGAAGTTTCATAATTTTATCCTCTGGATACTTAAAACATCAGGTGCAATCGCTCCTTATGGTTTAAAACTATTTTCTCCCATTTCTCTGTCCTCTCAAAATATTTCAAACTTATTTCTCATGAATAGTGATTATCCAGTCAGATTCCTCTTTTATTCGTGCCTGTGAAACTCAGTGGATTTCAATCAAGTAATTCTTAATTTACACTGCTGTTGGAAGGAAAACTGAGACTCATGAGCCCAACTGAAGCCATGAATTAAATATAACATGTTCTTTATACAATTTCTTCTGTTGAAATGCTTTCTGCCTGGAGCTAAAAGAATTTGCTTCTTGTAGTGACACTGTTCTATTTTAGTGCTTTGCTATTGTTCATTTTCTAAAATTAAAAGTATAAGCACAGAACACCAACTTTACTAATAGGACTGCAGATAGCTGTCCCTCTTCAGATGTTTCAACCATGAAGTAGAATCCTGTGAAACTTCCCATATGAAAGTTTTGTATGGCACAGTGAAGACCTGTTGACATTTTACCGAATTTGTAATACTGATCTCTTCTTTCAGATACATCATGAATTATCTTAATTCAGCTTCATAAAGAATGTCCTCAGTAGTAGAACTGGTTTGGCCTATTTTCAACTCAAGCACATTTTTCATCAAAGAATTATAAGCCCCTGAAAAATAAAATTAATTCTGCCACAGGCTTGTCTTTACAATACACTAGCAGAAGGGGAAAAAAATCTGTCTTCTGCTGTTTCCTTAAGCACACACTTACAGATACAATTTCTTTAGAAATTAAATTTAAGTGGGTTCACAGCAGATGATTTGAAAGAGTTTTTGTNTTCATCATAATTTACAACAACTGAATAGTAAAAGATTACAAAAAGGAAAGTGAATGTCATGTAGGTATTAACACATTCTACTGGGAAGTGAGAATTTTTGTTTTAGAGTAAGATAACATGAAATGCTGTGCATGTAAGGACTGTAAGTACAATATTAATCTAATCAAGCAACATTAAAGCTTCTTTTCATATATATGTAAGCAGAACTGACAGATTCCATTTCCTTCCTTCTGGAAGATATTACTGCACTGAGAATGTACGAAGGGTGTTCCCAGTGCAATATCTAGAGCAATACACACAACTTCTATTCTCATTAAACTTGATTCAGCACAACGAACATCCAGCTGCTGCTCTGCAGGCAATAACTCTTGGGAACATCCATGAAGCTAGCAAGCAAACTTCTAAATTTTGTTCTCTTGCTCTGTTTTATCAAAGCCTCCACTAAGTCCTTTATTCAAATTGTAGAGGAGGAGGTGACAGGTATAAAAGAAGTTGGATCAGCTGGTGATGATGAATCATGAGACGAGATGATAATTTTTATAGTCTTTCTAAAAATAAAAAAAGTATCTGGAATAATGCCATCTTAAAAATTAAAAAATGCAAAACAACAAAAAGCCATTTAAAAGCAATTTATGTACATTCTTTTTCTTTCTGTCTTTATCTTTTCATGCTAGTTTGTAATGACTCCATAAAATCATTTTGCTTGAGTCATTCCAACTTAAGAAGAGAAGAGAGAATGTTATAATTATGACTGCCACTGGTTTGTCACTTCATTGTTTCTCTTTTCACTTCTATATTGCTACACTTTTCAATTACAAAAAAATAATCTTTCTTTCTGCAGATTTTCTTATTTATGTCACTTTTTAATACCTCTCCATAAAATTGCCTTTCATAACATTGTTTTTTCCATCTAGCTTTTTCTTTTACTATTTCCTTTGTTCACCTGACTCACTTCTTTTCTGTTCCAGTTTCATGCCCTTTACATTTGCCTTTCCAGACTTTGGATATTTGCAGATAGAAATATGGAGTAAACAAATTCTGCAAGTCTTTAACTACATCTGCACAAAATATTCAGCATCTTTCTGTGGAGCTCAGCACAAACTTTCCTCAATGCTTTGACATTGGTACAAAATATATGAAACCAGGAAGAAGTTCAACCCTTGAGTAAAAAACCTTCTCATTAAGAGACTTTTATTTTCAAATAAAAAGTATTTGTGTGCTTTCAAGGACGGTAGTCCATTAACCTCAGTAACAGGAGGATTGAAATACATCAATCATTGACATCCAGTCTTGAAATACAGTAAACAGTTTAACAATTAAAACAAACAAATGAAAACCTGCACTAAACAAACAACAAAACCCCACCCTAGCTATTCAAAAAGGTGTTAAGGAATTTGGTCAAATTTTGTCAAATGCAATCAGATGAAAAAGACGTTCAGAAAGAACTATGGTGGTAAAACCACTTCATCCGTCTAAATGAACATTCAACTTCAATTCCTTTTTCAGCTTTAGGAGATTTAAATTTAAATTTATTAGTTCTAGGATGCTATAGGATCAGGTACTCCAGGTTCTTCTTAACCTTATATTCTCAGCCACACATCTCCTAGGTGGATGCACTGTAAGCACTGAGCTTGGNAGAGTTTTTGTGATAGCAGAGTTATCTGTGGTACATGAAATACTGTAATTAACAGGTGAACTACAGACAGAACAGACTTGGTTTCAATTTAACAAGCAGTATTTTTACACCATCAATTTTACCTTAAGTGTTACTTCAGGGCAGTAACACATAATATTACAAAAATAATATTTTATTTAATTATATATATTTATGTATATATTTATATTTATTTATATATTTATTTATTATATTAAAATTATAAACATTTACTAGTATAACCTGTGAATCAAATACGTTGTAGCCCTTCACAAGGTATTGTTCCATGAAAATACTTCATCATAATTTACAACAACTGAATAGTAAAAGATTACAAAAAGGAAAGTGAATGTCATGTAGGTATTAACACATTCTACTGGGAAGTGAGAATTTTTGTTTTAGAGTAAGATAACATGAAATGCTGTGCATGTAAGGACTGTAAGTACAATATTAATCTAATCAAGCAACATTAAAGCTTCTTTTCATATATATGTAAGCAGAACTGACAGATTCCATTTCCTTCCTTCTGGAAGATATTACTGCACTGAGAATGTACGAAGGGTGTTCCCAGTGCAATATCTAGAGCAATACACACAACTTCTATTCTCATTAAACTTGATTCAGCACAACGAACATCCAGCTGCTGCTCTGCAGGCAATAACTCTTGGGAACATCCATGAAGCTAGCAAGCAAACTTCTAAATTTTGTTCTCTTGCTCTGTTTTATCAAAGCCTCCACTAAGTCCTTTATTCAAATTGTAGAGGAGGAGGTGACAGGTATNAAATATGGAGTAAACAAATTCTGCAAGTCTTTAACTACATCTGCACAAAATATTCAGCATCTTTCTGTGGAGCTCAGCACAAACTTTCCTCAATGCTTTGACATTGGTACAAAATATATGAAACCAGGAAGAAGTTCAACCCTTGAGTAAAAAACCTTCTCATTAAGAGACTTTTATTTTCAAATAAAAAGTATTTGTGTGCTTTCAAGGACGGTAGTCCATTAACCTCAGTAACAGGAGGATTGAAATACATCAATCATTGACATCCAGTCTTGAAATACAGTAAACAGTTTAACAATTAAAACAAACAAATGAAAACCTGCACTAAACAAACAACAAAACCCCACCCTAGCTATTCAAAAAGGTGTTAAGGAATTTGGTCAAATTTTGTCAAATGCAATCAGATGAAAAAGACGTTCAGAAAGAACTATGGTGGTAAAACCACTTCATCCGTCTAAATGAACATTCAACTTCAATTCCTTTTTCAGCTTTAGGAGATTTAAATTTAAATTTATTAGTTCTAGGATGCTATAGGATCAGGTACTCCAGGTTCTTCTTAACCTTATATTCTCAGCCACACATCTCCTAGGTGGATGCACTGTAAGCACTGAGCTTGGCCTCACTCACCTTTTGGTCAAATGCATACAGGAACAAATGGAAACAGGATAATTGCGGGCAGAGCTACTGAAAGAAGCAAAGAGCATCCCTAAATACATTACTGCCACCTAAACAAAACATTCAAGTGAGAGGTGGTAAGAAACTTCATTCACATGCATTGCCAAAGAACAAATGTAATTCTACATCAGCAATTTTTCCATCCTGCTAACTCAAATGTCTCTGTTTCAGAAGGCTGATATATACCTCAGTTGAGCACTTTATTTTAAGAGTTAATTTTTCAGTTGCTAGGGTGTTGTCTGGACTTGAACTATTCATCCCAAATACGAGTATTAAAAATTTCCCTTTTCCAAAGGCTTAGAAACTGAGCCTTAATTTTCAATTTTATTTTTATATGTCCTCAAGGACATATTTAGCTGTGTATGTATTTCGAGGCAACAATTTCAGTTGACTGTGTGACTACCCTTTTGATCTAACTCTATTTTGCAGGAACTTAGTCCCAGAATCTGTCATCAGAGTGACTTTCCCTTATATTTTTATATTTCTCGCCAAATCCTCAGATCCTGTTAACTCTGAAACTAGTTTCTATGCTCAGCATGAGGTGCAGTGTTCACTATCATAACCTCAGTAAAATTCAGATTCAGAATATGTGAAGTCAATAACCATTAATTTTAAAATGGTCTCCAGTATGGATATGAGGCCAAAGTAAATTTTGCCTAAACCTGGTAATTGATCAGGTCAGATGTAAGATGTTCTGCATTTCTGCGAGAAATCCAGTAGAAGAGAACTGGAGCTGGTATGTGAGATATTGATGGATTTTCTTGAAAACTCCTGAATTGTTCTATTATACAATTTCCATTCATTTCAGACCCAGTCCTGACAGTGACTGAAAAGTGAAAAAAGTCAAGCAAGTATTCTTTCTATTTTTAGCTTGACTTCTCAGACTTACACAGTTAGGTTTTCTGCTTCCTACATCCACAAACCAAGTGACTGAGTTTATCCACACTGGTCAGGATTAGAGTAGTCACAGAGAAACAAGGTCCTAAAACAGCCTGTAGAGAAGAAGGAAGTGACGTCATAGGTATTGGCAACAGTAGGAAAAGTCCAGAAGCAGAATATGCATTACTTGGCACAGTGGTTTCATGGAGAAGGAAAAAAAAAAAAAGACACAGAGAGAGAAATTGTCTCAGAACAGAGAAAGTTTGAACTAATTTTTTCCTCATTTTAAAGGCCAAAGTTAATTGCCAAAGAAAGGCAAATCCACAGGAAAAAGAAAGAAAGGGGAGGGGAGCTACCACAAAGTGCAGATATCCCTATCTCAAAGCTATTAAAAATTTAAAAATCATCAACCATCAACAAAGCATATAAAAGCACTCCTTAGAGGCTTAAGATTGCAAAAAGTGTGGAGTATTTTGAAAGTGCAATAATTTTGTGCCAAAACTGTTTGTATCTTCATTATGTATACAATGTCAGTTTTCCCTCTATCAAACTGACAGCTCTTTTAACAGAAGTAGCTCATTCCCCAGAAATGCACTGTGGGAGGTGTTCCAGAGGGGATCCCAAAAGGCTTCCAAGTATTAGAGATCTGAAAATCAATGAGTGGCAAAATGATCCATGTATGTTTTATGATCAGAAGTTCTCTTCATACTGTCATCTGCTTTTCAATCAAACATCTCAAGGGCCAAAGTTAATTGGATAAACAGAGATTGACACTGTCTACTGTAATAAAGAGTGGAAAAGGGGAGACAGACCTTGAATAAGCTTTTCTTTTTCATGGAAAAAAAGAGCATGATAACTTTTAAGAGCACTCTCTAACCGCAGTTGTCAGAAGTGAAATACAGGCAACGCAAGCATAAGCATCTATACTACTCTACTAGTGACGGGAAGGTGAATTAACAAAGCTCTTGTCAAGACAGTTCTTGGTTTCTGCCAGAACAGATGTAATATAAGATGACTAGGCAGAATTCTTGCTGTCAGATATACACCTAGTACCTGACTTTCAGAACATTCACCCATACTTTCCATGGAAGGTGATTACAGAGCATAACAGATTTCATGATGAAAAAAAAAAAAAGGAAAATCAATTCTGTAATCATTACAATATCAGAAAATTACTAGTTTTATGCTTGCTAGGTCAAGACCTTCAGATTCTAATGACTTTCAATTGTAGATAGATGGGCAGCATGCACTGTTGTGACAGAGTTGAAAATGTCCAATTCTTTCTTGCAATTTCAATGTATACAGAACTCTGCATGGTCCGAAAGTTGAAAAATCTATATCATGGGAAGAATTTATGGAGACCTCTGAATGAGCAAAATCAGAAGGAAGAAGAGAATGGAATCAACATTTCATTAAAAAGCATCTGTGAATGATTTCCTTTTTTTTGGAGTAAGTTTTATTATTTCTAGTTATATCATGTTTGTACAAGAAATTATTTTTTTTTCTAAGTAACTTTTAGTGTTTTAGTATGAGTCTTGAAATTTGTGCAGCTGGTAAATTTAGCCAATGCCTACAACAGCATGTGTTAGTCCATAAGAGATGAGTAGAGTGAAACAGCTGGTACTGAGGGTCCACAATGTATATTTTAAGAAGGGTGTAACTCTGGACTTGTTCTAGTCTGCTACTAGAGAGTGAATGCACAGTAGAAGCTGAAGGACAACATGTATGTCATGCACTTTCTGTTTAACTTCATCTGAAAGAAGATGTTACAGTGTTCTCTGGGATCCTTCCAGAATGGGATGATCAGGATGAGAGGCTGGACATGAGCTGGGGATGTGTGCTGGCCGCCCAGAAAGCCAGTCATATCCTTGGCTATATTAAAAGCAGCATGGCCAGAAGGTTGAGAGAGGTGATTCTGCCCCTCTACTCCACTCTGGTGAGAATCCACCTGCAGAGCCCAGCTCTGGGGTCACCAGCATAAGAAGATGCAAGGACTTAAAGAGCAAAGTTGCCTGTCTCAAACACTGTTAAGGTCACAGAAGGAGTTTGCCATGAGATAAACACAGATGGAGCTAACTCCAGGCCTGGTGGAGGCATGATCTGGCTAGCACATTGTCTCAGTTTAAAAGAAACCAAGATGTCTATCAAGGAAAGTCAGGAACCCTTCTGGACTAGGAAGGGAGCCTCTCTTCAAAAACTACCACAACCTTTGAAATTAAGAGACTTTAATGAGAGAATGTAAAGAAAAAGGGTAAGAGTTCTTTACTTCAAATATATATGTTTAAACAATCCCCCAAAACCAGAACATAACAAACAGCAACACTGCAACCAAAACTTTCCAACAAATCAAGTCCTATCTGTCCCTTTGGTGCAGTGACATTCACAGAGAGCAGGACAGCTGCCTTGGGAGGCAGTGGCTGCAGTGACTCACAGGCTCCCAGGAGGCAAAGATGGAGGGGGGTGGGTGG
>VWZF01004179.1:0-11907 GCA_013396755.1 Sclerurus mexicanus
ATGAATTATAGAACATAGAACAATATTAATGTATTAATTACATCTATTAATAAAAAGAAATGTTTAATAAAAATTTCTGGTTGGTTGTGGACTCTCTGACTTTGGTCCTTCCTTCCCCCCATGAGCATTTCCAGATCTCAGGTGCTCCTTTCCCTCATGGCTGGGGCCTCAGAACCTCTTTAGAGAAGAGGCTGAGTTTGCCAATCCTGCCCGGCTGTTCCTGGTCCATTTCAGGAGCAAGGAGGGTGTTGGCACCAGAAACAATCCTGGATTCATGGAACACCCTGCCTTGAAAAGGAACATGAAAAAGACAAGAAAGTGTTGTTCCTTGTGACAATCTCAGCTAGAAATATTTTTTCTGCTGTTTTTTCAGCCTTTTGAACCTCATCTGTTTTGCAGTTTCTTTTAAAATTCCCTAAGTTAAATATCACTCTTTCAAAATAACACGAAATTCTCCATGTTCCTTTCCTTGAAAAGAAATCAAAACAAAAACACAATGGGGAAGGGTGGATTTAAAGAATAAAAAATCATCCTGAGGACAACAGTCAGGGCAGAAAACTTCTTCCAAGAAGTTAAAGTTTGGCAAACCTTCAAACAATGGGAAAAAAAACTAAACAAGGATGAGGTTAATGTTTGTCTCAGCCTGAATGTTCTGGGCACACACACAAAAAGTATCCTAAACCCCCAAAAATAAGACCAGAAAGTGTCCCGTTTTGATGTTTCACATTGAGAGAACCCTGTGCACTCTGTCCATTCCAGTTATATATTCCACTGTTTTTCAATTAGTCTCCCGTGTGTATAATTGGCACTGCGTAATTACTATTTCATTATTATTTTTCTTCAGAAAAGGTATTAATTCAGACTTCTATGTGTCAAATATAGGATTTGGATTTGATTCTCATACACTTGCAATGAACCAGAGGTTTTTTCTAACAGAACAAACAGAGTTGGTACATTGCATTAATTTTTTTAATGCATTTATACTACTACGGATCATCTTGGCTACTTGGAATTTTTTATATGCTTTTTATTTAGCTTTGTTCTAATTTTTAACTGTAAGTCTTCAAAATTACTCTGCATGAAATTTGGGTTCAGTTGCACTTACCTGAGGTAATAACTTTAAAACCCTCCTCTGTGAATACATCAAAATTCAGGGGAGGTTTGTTGTGAAAAAACTTGCTACGACAAATAGGTTGGAAGAGGTAAAAAAGAAAAAAAAAAGGGTTTGAGGTAATTTTCCAGCTTTTGTTTTTCATAACTGAGTTTTATATAGCAAGACAAGAGATAAACTCTAAGTGCTGGGAGCACGCCTGTGATGTGCTCTGCTCATGAACTGCATGGTGTGTGTGCTGAGGAGCATTCATAAACTTGATGGGCCTCACACACAAAAATACCAGTACCTGCAGTCATGTTCACGTTGTTCTCCAGAAGAGAAAGAACTGATGGGCAATGCTCTTCACAGAGAGCACAGAAGTGCTTTGGTGCGACCTGTGGCACAGCCTTTCTTGTGCCGCTGCTGCTGCTGGATCTTCCCCATCTCCACAGATTTGCCACCTGTAGCCAGGCCATTGCACAGTCTAAAACCTGACAGATTTCTTGGGAACCACAGATTTCTTGGGAAACAATTTAAAAGACTATTTATGAAATACTACTTATGGAAACAACACCCCTGCGTCTTCAATAGTGCTACCAATGCTTGCCAATTCTCCCCAACTGCAACCACTTTTTTCCGTAGCTCATATCATAGAATCATGGAGTTGTTTGGGTTCGAAGGGACCTTAAAGATCACCTTATTCCCACCCCCTGCCATAGGTAGGGACACCTCCCACCAGCCCAGGGTGCTCCAAGCCCCGTCCAACCTGGCCTTGGACACTCCTAGGGATCCAGGGGCAGCCACAGCTTCTCTGCCCAACCTGTGCCAGGGCCTGCCCACCCTCCCAGCCAGCAATTCCTTCCCAATATCCCATCCATCCCTGCCCTCTGGCAGTTTGAAGCCATTCCCCCTTGTCCTGTCCCTCCATCCCTTGGAAATAGTCTCTCTCCAGCTTTCTTGGAGCTCCTTCAGGTCCTGCAAGGCCACAGTGAGGTCCCCCCAAAGCTTCTCCTCTCCAGGCTGGACAATCCCAGCTGTCCCAGCCTTTCCTCCCAGCAGAGCTGCTCCATGCTCTGACCATCCTGGTGCCTCCTCTGGACTCTCTCCAGCAGCTCCATGTCCTTGCTGTGCTGGCCCCCAGGGCTGGAGGCAGTATAACTGTGCCCACTTTTCACACTTATTGCTGGTGCAGGTAGAGGTGAGTCTGTTCTGTTTCCATACACACAACTTTTGCTACCATAGATTTATTCCATGTACAGTCTAGAACTGACCTCTGCAATGCAACACGTGACAACACACCCTCCTGCACAGGGAAAACTACTAACAAAGAACAAGAAGCTGATCCCAGGGCTGGAGCCCCTCTGCTCTGGAGCCAGGCTGGGCGAGCTGTGGGGGTTCACCTGGAGAAGAGGATCCAGGGAGACCTTCAAGCCCCTTCCAGTGCCTGAAGGGAACTCCAAGAGAGCTGGAGAGGGACTTTGGACAAGGTTCTGGAGCGACAGGACAAGGGGAAATGACCTTAAGCTGAAAGAGGGCAGCATAGATGGAATATTAGTAGGAAATTTCTCCCTGTGAGGGTGAACAGGTCCTGGCACAGGTTGGGCAGAGAAGCTGGGGCTGCCCGTGGATCCCTGGAAGTGTCCAAGGCCAGGCTGGATGGGGCTTGGAGCAACCTGGGCTGCTGAAAGGAGTCCCTGCCCATGGCAGAGGGTGGGAATGAGATGATCCTTAAGGTCCCTTCCAACCCAAACCACTCTGTCAGTCTGTGATTCTACGCCAGACTCTTTCTTTGGGGGGCTGGACCCTTTGCAAGGTTTTCTGATTTCCTGAGACATGAAAGCTGTGACTTCTCCAAGCTTGTTTTTTCCCTCATCCTGGCAGTTCAGCAGATAGGTTAACACTGGAGTCCCAGGACAGGGTGGAAGCACTGACACTGACAGTAGGGAATAGACAGCCCTGTAAAAATAGGGATGGAGAACTGTGAGGTCCAGTTCATTGGAAACCATGCAGTGACCCTCTGGATCCATGCAGAGGGAACTGGGCTCTGACTTGACCTCAGAAGAGGGGTTGGCTGACATGTTGTGACATTATTCTTCCCAGGCCACTTTCAGATTTGTGTCCACATGGGCCTCCCCACAGGTGCCTGTGGTGTCCTGCCCTCTCCAGAGTTACAGGCAGCCTGGGGAACCTGCACTGGGAATTCCTCAGGGATATTCCCCCCACCTGGCAGTTGAGGCGCTGCTTTAGCAGCTCCCTTCTGGCAGGACTGGCCCCTGCAGGCCTGGTTAGTCCTGCAGGAATGCAGCAGGGATCTTGGGAGAAGGTCAGCCCCGACCTTCCCTGCCTTGCCAGTTCCCTGGAATAGCTCAGAGAGGGGCAATGCAGCCCCAAAAGGGGCTGTCCTACAAAGCAGAAATGACCACAGAGCAATTAGCCTACACTGGTGGTGCCACAGAACACACTCAAGGGCCACAGCAGTGGGGACAGGCAGGGAACTGAGCCTGAAATACACGGTCCAGGAAGGGAATGCACACACAGCTATTTGGTTTATGTGCATATTGGACAGAAACAAACTTTTTTTATTCTGGGTTAATAATTCTGAGTGTGCTGCCCCTTGATTAGATCTCAGCTCCTTTTTAACTCCTTGTGATGCTCACGCACCTTTGACAGACCCACCTTGGGTAGAGATCTTGAATAAAGGAGGTTCAGAGAAGTTTGTGAACACTGGTGGCTGAGTTGAGGATTCATCCTGGGTAATCACTTCACCATTTCTCACTTTGGGAAAAGCTGAACTGTTGCAGAAGTTCTACCTAAATAGGAGGAAGAACTTCGTTGCTGGGCAGTGACCGAGCACTGAACAGATTGCCCACAGAGGGTGTGGAGTTTCCCTCACTGGAGATATTCCAGAGCCCTCTGGACACACTCCTGTGCCATGTGCTCTGGGATGGCCCTGCTGGAGCAGGGAGGTGGCACCAGTGACCCACTGTGGTCCCTTCCAGCCTGACCCATCCTGTGATTCTGGGATTCTGTTAATGCTCCCGTTTGGTTGGACATGAGGCCCACACGTAACCTCAACTGAGTCCCAGTTCACAGGGAACAATTTCTCCCTAATACCCACTCTAACCCTACTGGCTGGCAGTTTGAAGCCATTCCCCCTTGTCCTGTCACTCCATCCCTTGTGAAAAGTCCCTCTCTGGTTCTCTTGCATATTGGGTTGTGAGGGGAGGAAGAAGAAAGAGGACAGACAACTAAGCATTCCTGCTTCTGCTGCTGGAAGAACAATTTCTTAGTGTGGTAGAACGCCATAAGTAACAATTTTAGAGAAATTTAATTTAAAACTCATCACAGTTTCTTTTTCTTATCTAGCAGAAGGTTGGCCATGTAGGCACCAAGAAGAACATGCTCCTAAAAACTTTCTTGAAAGGATTTGTGAAGTCAGGATACTGCAAAGATCATGTGTTGGAACTTCATAAACAACACCCCACTGGAGGCAGCACAAGGAGCTTTCTCCTGACAGCAGGAGCAAAGTTTTCCTTTTAGCCAGCAAGGACACACGTCCTGCTGCTCAACAGAGCACGGGAATTGCATTTTGTCCCATTGAGGAAGCTCCAGAAGAAGGGGCCAATGGAGGACCTGATCTCAGTGGGATTGAGGACAGCCTTTGACTCTGCCAGGAATTCCTACGGAGAAGGAAAATCTGTGCCCTGAACAGGTGTAGGTAGATCCAACTATGCAGAACCAAGCACAATTTTTTAAAGAGACTGTACTGTCCTGGTCCTCCTGGATGTGAAGGAAACTTGAGGATTAAATTAAAATAATGTCTTTCTCATCTTTTCAAACACAAGATGGAGACGGAGGATGTAGGGAAGTTCCCAGATAGGAAATACTTGACATTGTAGCACTTGATTTGCAGAAGTTCTAAAGAACCACAATTATTCAGGACGTCCAATTTTAAACAGAAAACTGTTCTGCACTCCTACAAATGTATTTATCATGGAAAGGGGTCTCATGGGGATTTCTGATACAACTTCCAAGTATATATTTCCCATAGGATAAGTAACAGCCTCTTTACCGGAGGTGTCTTCCCCAGAACACTCCTTGGTTTTGGGGAATGACTTTTCACAGCATCCCAGGATCATTAATTTGGAAAAGACCTCTAAGGTCATCAAGTCCAACCTTTGGCTGATCACCACCTTGTCAACTAGACCAGAGAACTGCTGAACTTCCTTGAACACCTCCAGGGATGGGGACTCCACCACCTCCCTGGGCAGCTCCTTCCAGTGCCAGACAACCCTTTCCATGAAGAAATTCCTCCTGATGCTCAGAAATTCCTGACTGATGTTTTCAGCTGGATGAGGAACTTTCATACTTCGGGCTGTGATCTTCAACCAAGGAATCCATGACTGCCAACCCAGAGAGTATCAGAGGAAACCCAGGGACACACACTTTCTTATTCTGGAGCAAGCCTCATCCGGCAGCAACAGCAGCAACTCCGGGACCTTCTGGTCCAGAGGCGTGCCAGCCTACACAACATGCAGCACTGGCTGTCAATCCAAGCCTTCCACTATGGAAGCTGGCTCTGATGATGAGTCAAAAGCTGAGCTACCTACATGCCAATGGGTTACCATGGCAATCCCTCTGGCCTAAAAAGAGATGGACCACATTAGTTACTTAGCAGCACCTTTTCGACAGGCGAAACACAAGCTGCTCCCTCCAGATGATGGTTGGGTTTGGAATCAAGGCTGTCTGGGAGCTGCTGTGGTGCATTGATGACGTAACCCATTGAGGAGAACTTCTCTGGGGACTTGGCGTTGTGGCCCAGAACCAGAGGAACTGAGCTCTGTGGTGGCTCTGCCTGAGAAATACAACAGCACAGTTGGCACCATCATCTCTTGAAATTCTTCCCGAAGGTCTCCTCACTGGGTCTGTTGGCCTAAGAAGGACACTCTTGCAGTGAGTGTGTTGGATACTAAGGATTGCTTGAATTGTTGTGGGTACAACATGTCATCTGGACTGAAAATGCTATTCAAAGGACAAATACTAAGCCCTGGAAAATCTGGGTATCCATGACTGTGTGAAGGAAAGCTGGAGTTCAGGCAGAAATGCACACATTCCAAAAGAAAAAATGCATGGCTACAAGGGCTTTTAGTGTTTGGATCATGGAATGAAGACTTCCAGAACATCCACTGAAGAAGCAAATGGACCCCTCTGCTCAATGTCGGAAGGCTGAGAAGCAAAAAAACTGGAACATATTACCTATAATCACATTCCACTATCACAGAATCATGGAATGGTTTGGGTTGGAAGGGACATGAAAGATCATCCAGTTCCACCACCTGCCATGGGACACCTTCGACTATCCCAGGGTGCTCCAAGCCCCACCCAACCTGGCCTTGGACACTTCCAGGGATCCAGGGGCAGCCACAGCTTCTCTGCCCGACCTGTGCCAGGGCCTGCCCACCCTCCCAGGGACGAATTTTTCCCATATATCTAACCTGAATTCCCCCTCTTTCAGTTTGAACCCATTACTCCTTGTCCTGTCACTCCGGTTCCTCATGAACATCCCTTCTCCAGCTTTCTTGTAGCCTCTTCAGACACTGGAAGGTGCTGTGAGATCTCCACACCACCTACTCTTTTCCAGGCTGAACAGCCCCAGCTCTCTCAGCCAGTCAATAAATGGTGTGGCTGAAACACAAAACATGAGTATCTAAAGTTTGAAGCAGGAAGAGAAAGGCCCAAGCTAAAAAGATCCTGAGCGGCTTCCACAGACTTGGAAAGTTGTCAGCCCTTTAATTAGGAAAATACCTTCACCCCCAGAATGGTAGGGATGGTTTTACTGATATCCTGTGGGCTCAGAAGGCCACAAAAGTTACTCCTGATGTCACTTTGTGCTTCAATTCTATGACTGGCTGGGTTGAGTAAATAAAAAACGATATTTTAAAATCCTGCTTACGTGAGCAGACATTCCTAACTCAGGAGTTATGAAGTCCTGGTGATCTTCCACAGGATGTGAGGAAGGTTCTGAGATCACCTGTGGCTTCCAGATCTGGGAGTCCAGTGAAATAAATCTGGCCTCATGTGCAGACACGTAGAATGTGCCTACAGCTGAATGTTGTGGATCCTGTCACCTTGTACCAACTGAACTAAGAAAGATTTTAGGCTGTTTAGTTGTTCCTTTTACAATTGTTTGATTTCTCCAGACTGCTGTGTATTATTTTCTCTCTTAGATCTCATTTCTCCATACTATACTCATTCATCCTCATTTTTAATGTGTTTCTTATTTTTTCTCAATTTTTATAATTATTATTGTTCTTCTTGGCCTAAAATACTCTGTTTTCTGAGGGGTGGACTCTAAGGAAGGCAAACCCAAGTATTTCTTACGAGCCTGTATATCCACAAACTCCTGCTTTCTAGTACTGTCAACCTACTCCAGGTGGCCTGTGATGAAGAGTTAAAAAAGATTCTCGGTCTTTCCTAAAGAAAAAAAAAGTGAGATTTGGTAACTCATTATTATATTGAATAAAATAGAAGAAATTCACAAGAATTCGGATCCCCTTCATCCAGCTCACAAACTATTTCTGATTCTCCATCTTCAGTCTCTGTTGTCTCAGCTGCTTCTCTCCAAGCGATCCCTCAGAGTTCATCTCTCCTGCTGCCACGTTTATTTGGGCCTGTTGTATGGAGTTCACAGTGGCAGTGTCCCATCATCTTCTGCCCCTCACCCCCACTCCACATTTGTGCAATGCCAACTCCTTGGCTTCCCCACTGCAGCCATTTATGGGATGTGTTACACAACGGAGCGGGAAGCTGACCTGGTGTTAAAATCAAACCAAAACTGGATGGAACAGGACTCTGGCCAAGTCCCAGCTTGGAAGACCTTCACTTCTCCAATGCTGGACCCACCCTTTACCTGCATTTCCAGCACAGAGGAGGATTCCCAGCTCCCAGTGCTCTGTCCTGCTCCCACCTGGTGGGCTGAGTTTCCAGGTGAGGCACGAGACTCCTAGTGTGGAAGATCCCTAATCCCCAGTTTGGAAGATTCCTAATCCTAGCCTTAAACCTGCTTGCAGCACAGAACACAAGTCCATCCTGACACCAGTTCTAACACCAGATCCAGTGGCTGGAGCAGGATCCTGGTGGAACTGCAGTTTCCCATGGCCTCGTTCCTCAGGAGGACCAAAACAGAAAATGTTCTTGACCATGTGTAACATGCAGACAGAATCCCAGGATCCCTGGGGCTGGAAAAGCCCTGCCAGCCCACGGAGCCCACCCTGTGCCCGATGCCCACCTTGTCCCCCAGCCCAGAGCACTCAGTGCCACGGCCAGTCCTGCCTTGGGCACCTCCAGGGCTGGGCACTCCAACCCTCCCTGGGCAGCCCCTGCCAAGGCCTGACCACCCTTTCCAGGCAGGAATTCCTCCCCGTGTCCAATCTAAACCTCCCCTGGCTTTTTAATGAAATGGACACTTAGAAGAACACTGTTGTACAAGACAAGAACATGTAGGTTATTCATTATTGAAATAATATTAACAAACCAACAATATCTAGTTGTTTGTACTGGAAAAACAAGACCATCACCTTTTAAAGGACATTTTATCTCCACCAAAGTTGCCAGGGCTTGGGTATAGCCAGCAAACTAAAAGTAGAGGATGACAGAGCAAACACACAGACTCCTGAAAACTGCAATATTTTTCAGGGTGATAAAAAAAAAAACAAACTAAAAAACCCTCCCAAGCCCCCAAGTCTGAGAAGTTACAGTAATACAATAAACAGTGTAACAACCTTCTGTGAGCGTTGTAGGCACCTACATTGACCAACAGAGTGATTATTGTGTCACTGCACCATTTACTGAGACTGGCCAAGAGGTCTCAGAGGGATTTACAAAATCCTCATAGGGATGGACCCCCCTGTCCCTGAGAGAGGAGCTGCCCTTCCTGACTGAGGAATCGGGCAGAGGTTATGCAGGGCAGCTGGTTCTTTTTGGAATGTTCTGGCTTTTCTGTACAAAACTCACTGTGTGCAGGTGCCCTGGGCCAAAATTCAACACCAACTTGGGAGCCCTGGGTAGCAGCAGGTGATCCTGTGGGCCTTTGCTGTCCTGGAATCATCAAAGTTGGAAGAGACCTTCAGATCATCCAGTCCCACTGTCACCACCAGAATCCCCCCTAATCCGTGTCCCCAAGGGCCACATCCAGGCACCTCAGGGACACTTCCACAGACAGTGACTCCACCATCTCCCTGGCACACTCATTCCAATGCCTGACCCTCTTGTAGGGAACTAATTTTTTTCTAATCTCTGCTCTGCCCCTGCCCTGGTGCAGTTTGAGGCCATCTCCTGTCCCCCTGTCCCTCGGGCCAGGGCAGAAGAGCCCGACCCCCCTCCCTGCCCCCTCCTGTCAGGGAGTTGTGCAGAGCAATGAGGTCCCCCCTGAGCCTCCTCTTCTCCACACAAACACCTCCAGCCCTCTCAGGTGTTGGACAAGATCCACATTCTGGTCATACTTGAAGGCAAAGAGAGAAGTGTCAGAAGCAGCTCCAAGTGACCTCAAATCTTTCCAGGGCTGAGGGGAATGAGAAAGGCCTACAAATCACGGTGCTCTCAGACATCTCCCAAGACTGAAAGGTGCAGTTTCATGGATGATTTCATCTCACCTCACACCGTGCTGTGACTCATGGGCTGGTCCCAGGACTCCCCTGCCACGTTCCTGGTTCCCGCTGTTCCCTGGGCATCCGTATCCCTGCAGAGGGACTTTTCACAAAGGCTTGGAGTGACAGGACAAAGGGCCTTAAACTGAAAGAGAGTAGGGTTAGATGGGATATTGGGGAGGAATTGCTGGCTGGGAGGGTGGGCAGGCCCTGGCACAGGTTGGGCAGAGAAGCTGTGGCTGCCCCTGGATCCCTGGGAGTGCCCCAGGCCAGGCTGGACGGGGCTTGGAGCAGCCTGGGCTGGTGGAAGGTGTCCCTGCCCATGGCAGGGGATGGAATGAGATGGGCTTTAAGGTCCCTTCCATCCCAAACTGTTCTGTGATTCCCTGCTCCCACTGTTTAAACAAAACTCTCAATGCTTCAATTATTTAGGGCACTTTGGCTGTGGCTCCACCCGTCCCCCAATCCTTGGCTGCTGATTTGCACCTTTTAAGATGAGATTAAAAAAATATTAAAACAGGGAGAAAAAGCAAATGGAACAAGTAACATGTCCTAATTTCTCCAAGGAGGCTGGCTGTGAACTGAAATGACTAGATTAAAGTATCACACGTTAGAATTAAAGTATTAGATAAAGGCCATACTCTACTTTTTGATCTTTGTGGGCATTCTGGAAAAAAAAAAATAAAAAAAGCCCTGTCACAGATTTAGGTGGGCGGCACCGACCTGGCAATTCCAAGGGGAAAGGAACCTTCCCTCAGGAGCTCGAGGCTCCCACACTGGGCAAATTTTAGTGCATCTTTAAACTCATTTTTGTGGGATGAGAAAGATCCCTGGACACAATTCCATGGAGAAAGGAGCCTTCTCTCAGCATCTCTAGGCTCCCACACCTAAGTCATTTTTTGGGGGAATATAGTGATTTTCAGAAGGGGGTGAGAAAGATCCCTGGACACAATTCCAAAGGGAGAGGAGCCCGAGGCTCCCACAACCGGGCAACTTTCAATGTGTTTTTAAAATTCCTTTTTTGGGGGGAATATATTGATTTTCCGAGGGGGAGGAAAAAGACCCCTGGATACAATTCCAGAGGGAAAGGAGCCTGCCCTCAGCAGCCCAAGGCTCCCACACTGGGCGGCTCCCAGTGCATTTTTTAAATTGCTTTTTCAGTGGAAGATATTGATTTTCTGAGGGGGAGGAAAAAGACCCCTGGATACAATTCCAAGGGGAAAAAGGAGCTTGTCCTCATCAGCCTGGGGCTCCCACACCGGGCGGCTTCCAGTGCATTTTTTAAATTGTTTTTTTTCGGGGAAATACATTGATTTTCTGAGGGGGATGAAGAAGACCCCTGGACACAATCCCAAAAGGAAAGGAGCTTTTCCTCCGCAACTCGAGGCTCACAAACCTAACATGTTTTTTGAGGGATATATTCATTTTTCTGAGGGGGAGGAAAAAAGACCCCTGGATATAATTCCAAGGGGAAAAAGGAGCTTGTCCTCAGCAGCCCGAGGCTCCCACACTGGGTTTAATTTTATCCCACTTTAAAACTCCTTTTCTGAGGGGGATGAGAAAGACCCCTGGATAAAATTCCAAGAGGAACGCTTTCCCTCCGCAACTCCAGGCTCCCAAACCTGACACATTTTTGGGGGAACACAATGATTTTCTGAGGGGTTTAAGAAAGACCCCTGGACACAACCCCGAGGGGAGAGGAGCCTTCCCTCAGCAGGCCGAGGCTCGGACACGGGTGACTTACAGGGCATTTTTTAAATTACCTTTTTCGGGGGAACACATTGATTTTCTGNAAAGACCCCTGGACACAACCCCGAGGGGAGAGGAGCCTTCCCTCAGCAGGCCGAGGCTCCGACACCGGGTGACTTACAGGGCATTTTTTAAATTACCTTTTTCGGGGGAACACATTGATTTTCTGAGGGGAAAGAGAAAGACCCCTGGACACAACTCCGAGGGGAGAGGAGCATCCCCTGAGGAGGGACAGGAGCCTTCCCTCAGCAGGCCGAGGCTCTGACACCGGGTGACTTCAAAGTGCATTTTTTAAATTACCTTTTCGNTCAGGACACAACCCCGAGGGGACAGGAGCCTTCCCTCAGCAGGCCGAGGCTCTGACACCGGGTGACTTCAAAGTGCATTTTTTAAATTACCTTTTCGGGGGAACACATTGAT
>VWZF01004179.1:13193-52247 GCA_013396755.1 Sclerurus mexicanus
CAGGGACACGCAGGGACACGCAGGGACACAGGGACAGAGCGGCGATGGCCAGGGAGGGTTGGAGTGCCCGGCCCTGGAGGTGCCCGAGGCAGGACTGGCCGTGGCACTGAGCGCTCTGGGCTGGGGGACAAGGTGGGCATCGGGCACATGATCCTGGAGGGGCTTTATCAGCCGGAATGGTTCTGTGATTCCATGTTTTAGTAGCTGGCCGCAGCCTTGTAGGGGTTGAGCTTTGTGTCGCCGGAGGAATCGGAGCCCTCCTTGGATGCGCTGGGCGCTCCTCTGGAGCGGCCAGGGTTCCCTCCCGCTGCCAGGGAGCCACGGAACGCAATTAAAAAGTCCTGTATTTCGAAATTTCGAAATTGGTGCGTTTTTGAATCTCAGCCGGCTTTGAAGTTTTGGGTTCAGCCCGGCCAAAGACCACATAGGGGTTCTTTGATCATGTATCTACATTGCTGCTGTTGCTTAGTTCTCCTATTACTCCACAGGCATGGGGGGAAATAACCATTTATTGTTATTTGAAATTAACAAAGACAGAAGGTCTGACTGAAAAATAAATCAACGAGCGTGTTTTTGACAACCATCCTGGTTTGATCCGAACGAGAGTGTCCTGTAAACTTTTGCCAGGGGGTTCGTACAGTCGCACTTAGGTGGATTAATTGTCATGGGGGTCTGGATTTGTACAAGTTCACAACTTTTTTGATGATCTGGTTGGTATTTGCTTACATTTTCCTTAAGAAGAGGTGTGTGGAGTCGAATAAACAGATGATATCTGGTGATAAATAAGCAAACATTTAGTTTCTGGTAGGATTTAATTCCCCGCCTGTCGCCATGCAGAATTTAACTTCCCTCCTTGGAATAGTCTGTAGCCCTAAAAAGTTTTGGTAAACTTGTTTCTCTTTTTTTCTCCACGCCCCCCTCCCCCAACCTCTGTAGGTTGGGTATTTTTGGAAAATTAATTATACTTTATAGAATTAGAATAATAACACTGAAAATAACTCTGAGCTAGTATTTGTTAACTATTATCTATATATATTTGGTGTGTGTATATATAGATACTTTTGTAGGCTACGCTTCATGTTTTTGGCTTACATGAATTATTTAGAACTAGACTGTTTTTATTTGCAGTCTGAAGTCGAATATGTGTGTGAAGTGTTAAATTTACATTTTCTGCTGCGAATTAAGAATTCTCTCCAAGTTTATGAAGCTTATTGAGTTTAATTCATGGGGTTTGGAATATTCCTTGGGTAAAGCAAGTGTATCTTGTTCCCAGCTGAATAAAGAGCACAGTTTTCTTAATCCAGGAGGGCAATAGGACAATAGTTTAATATTGTTTCCAGGCTCACAGCTTTGTTACAGGAGCAAGAACTGTTACAGTTCCTGCATCAATACTTGGGTGGATTTGGGACTTGTCATTGGAATCCCCTCCCCCACGTTGGACAGGGCCTGAGAAGCCACAACAGGGATAATTTTACCTAATAGCAGCCAAGAGTTCTCTGTTTCAGTGTCGATTTATGGGCAGCATTCTCTGCCTCGCGTGAAACAACGAGGCAGGCGTCGGGAATTTATCAATTTTTAAAGGCTGGGGGATTGTGTAGGCTGGCAATTAGCACGTGATGGCCATAAGTGACTTCTGCAAACTGGTAGATAGTTTAAAGTAGCACGGCTGGTGTCCAGGAAAAACCGTGCCTTGTCTGAGCTTTTAAAGTGACATTTAATTAGGACATATTTGCTAACATGTACCACAGCTTAAAATCATGTTGGAGACTGGACCACCTGCTCATATGGGCTGTGAGAAGATGAGTTATACACACAAAAACTGAACTGATGCGTTTTGCATCTTCGTCTGAGCTCAAATGGGCGGCGGTTTGGAGACTAAAACCTACCAGTACCAAAAAGAGCAATTTTTGTTGCTATAATTAGATTATCTTTTGGGCATTCCTCTTCAAACCTCTTTATTTCAGGTGGTTTTTAACCCTGGCTGTGGGGCTGTGGGTTGAAAGTTGTTGTTACAGTTCATGTTTTTGAGTAAGGATTGCAGCCTGGTATATGTTTAGCCTTTAATGGGTAATTTTTAATGCCATTGGGAGAGCTGTTCTCCAGAGTGAAGGAAAAACTTTCTGATACCTTTGTTTTGTGGCAGCACGGGAGACTTGTATAACTTCTGAAATCCTTTTGTAAATAGATCTGTTGTTGTAGAATAGGATTATTCACAGAGAACTGCTGCTTTTGTCTTTATAATCAAGTACAATAGATTATTTGTTAAGTTTACAGTTTCATCTCTTTTTTACTAAGAGGTTGGTAAGAAATATCTTGTAAAAAAAAAATTATGTAATAACTTTTTAGCTACTCTGACTTTAAGAAGTCTGATGTTTATGCAGTGAGACTTCTTTATTGCTCTGAGACTATTGGAAATAATACCAAAAAACCTCCCTGAGCAAACTGCCTTTCTTGTGAGGGAAGAAAAAAGTAATGAAGAGGAGGGGAATACTCTCCTTTTCCTTCTTCACCTCCATGGGTCCTTCAGGAGGAGGGTTATGGGAACTGTAGTCCATGGATGGCTTCAAAACACCAGAGAAACTTTGGCTAATACGTGCAGTTATCTGGTGCTGTCTTCTCAAGGTGACACGATTCACAATAGAATTCAGTGATTATCCCTTTTTCTTATCCATCTTTTCTCCTTTTGGGGAAGGAAGGTAAAAATCTGCATGCGATCCTCCTTTTTTCAAGCATGACTGGAAAAACAACTCAACTGCTTTTGCTGGTACCAGTGGGTTTCATTCCTTCAGAACAGGGCTCTGCTCTCTACTTACCCCATATGAAAGGCATTGATTTATCATCTCCTTATTCATTCCAAAACACCCTGCCCATGTGATTTTCAGGGAGAATCCCCATGGAAGGACCAGGGAAATGGGGGAGACGGTTCCCAGCCAGCTCTGCTTGTGTCCATACAGTGGGAGAGCTCTGGGTAGCAGCTCTTTCAGCCCTGGGTAGGAAGAGAAAGTCAGCTGAATTCCCCCTCTGAATGTGGCAATTTGGAAAAGCAGGGAAATGGTTCTGTAGCTGAAATAACACAAGCTGACACTTATTTGTAAACGTACTCCTTGTAAAGTTTCCAGGGTCTGAGTAGCACAAAATACCTGAAAGTGAAACGGAGTAAATGAAAGTAAAATTAACTCCATTAAGTGTCAGTTTTGTTCTGACTGTGAGAAGCCAAGCTTTCAGCTGATGTGTTACATAAAGTTCCAAAACCTTCTATTTTTCTTTTTTTGCCCCCTTTTTCTTTTCCCCCAGAGGCAAATAAAAATAGACTGTGTTGTGAGTCAGTTAAAGGAATAGTTAATAATACATTAATACCTCTTTGTGTTGAAAAGTTTCCTCTTTCTTTTTAGTAACTGTTTGGATGGTGAAGTAAGAGAGGAATGGAAATGTACAAATTGATTTCTGATGGCAGAGTTATTCCTTCAAAATACATTGGAAAAAATTCAGAGTGGATTTTGATGAGTTACTGGGAAAAAAAATCAAATTAGTAGAATGACTAGTTGACAAAATCACAGCTAAATATATTTTAATGATTAAATTGAACTTGCCAGTGGAACTTTTTAAGTCCTGGTATCCCAAACCCCTGTTGTTCATTGGTTTTTTGGTTTCCTGGCTTCTAACACATTTCGTTCGAAATCCTGTTCCCTGTATGTGTTCAAATCATAATTTCTGCTCCTGTGAACTCCATACATTGGTACCAACTCCTCACTTACTTTGCCAGTGGGCCCGTTGATGAGGATCCCTTTGGAACATACAGCATCTGCCTTGGAGAGGGAATCATTCTGTGTCCATGATACCAGTTTGCTGTTAAAACTCAAGGAAAGGGTGAAAAGGGGAGAGAAATATTGAATATTGTCAGGGAGGGAAGGGAATGTGTTAGTGCTCACTCAGTTCTGTGTTTGCCTGGACACTGAATTCCCTCAAACCACTCTCTCTTTGGTCTGTCCAGTTGTAACTACAACTTTATAAGTAGGTAAAAACTCATAACCGTAGGTGTTCTTGTTTATAAATATTTTTAAGGGGACTTCTAGTGAAATACATAGAGGGCATGTGTGTGATTGCAGACAAATCAGTTTCCTGTACACTCTTTCAAAAAAATCTGAATGATTCTGGAAGCTCAGTAACTTTTCCTGGATCGTGTCTGATTCTGGCTTCTCTGCTGTTATTCTTTCCAACTTGTGGATAATTAGGCATTAATTTAATGGTATGACAGAGTTGGTGTTTGAAATGTATTGATTTCTTTGTTAATTTTACAAGAAGTGATTGTTGCGTGAAGATCTTGGGAGTTTTCCTTTTGTAGAAGTTACTCAAATACTACAAATATTGGGTGATGTTGTGGAATAACAGCTTTTCACCATGATCAGATGTTCATGAGTTGAAATTGTGTGCTCTTGTACTTGGGGATGACTTTCCTGTCAATGTCACAGTGTGCCTTCAGAAACTGAGATTTTTATGGCAGGCCCTGTGCAGGAAAATGAGCATTCCTGCAAGTGCTGAACATGTGTGACTGTATGGATCTCTGTCTTCCCAGTAAATGAGGATTTGTTACAGATCACAGGATGGCCGGGGTTGGAAGGGACCTTAAAGATCATCCAGTGCCACCCCCTGCCATGGGCACGGACACCTTCCACCAGCCCAGGGTGCTCCAAGCCCCGTCCAACCTGGCCTTGGACACTCCCAGGGATCCAGGAGCAGCCACAGCTTCTCTGCCCAACCTGTGCCAGGGCCTGCCCACCCTCCCAGACAGCAATTCCTTCCCAATATCCCATCTATCCCTGCCCTCTGGCAGTTTGAAGCCATTCCCCCTTGTCCTGTCACTTCATCCCTTGTCCAAAGTCTCTGTCCAGCTCTCTTGAAGCCCCTTTAGGTACTGGAAGAGACTCTGAGGTGTCCCTGGAGCCTTCTCCTCTCCAGGCTGGACAATGCCAGCTGTCCCAGCCTTTGCTCCCAGCAGAGCTGCTCCATGCTCTGACCATCCTGGTGCCTCCTCTGGACTCTCTCCAGCAGCTCCATGTCCTTGCTGTGCTGAACCCCCAGGGCTGGAGGCAGCTCTGCAGGTGGGGTCTCACCTGGGGGGCAGAGGGGCACAATCCCCCCAACCTACTGCCCACGCTGCGGGACCAGCCCAGGGCACAGGGGGTTCTGGACTGCAGACACACGTGTTGAGCTTCTCATGAACCATCACCCCAGGTCCTTCTCCCAGGGTTGCTGTCCATCCCTTTTCCTCCCAACCTGTGTTTGTGCTTGGGATTGCAGGACCTTGCACTTGGCCTTGTTGAACTTCACGAGGTTTGCACATTCCCACCTCTCCAGCCTGTCCAGGTCCCTCTGGATGCCCCATCCCTTCCCTCCAGTGTGTGACTCCACACACATTGTCACTGTCAGACTTGCTGAGGGTGCTCTCAGTTCCACTGTCACTGTCAAAGTTTTGCTGAAGTCAAACTCTCTTCTAAGGCTGCAAACTTGCCCTGCTTTTTGCCCCACATCAGCAGCAGTGCTGGAGTGGTAGTAACTACCCACTTACTGCCCAGTTACTACACCTTTGTTTTGCATGACCCTGTAGTTCTTCAAACTTCTTGTGATGGTTTATGGTTTTTAATAAGTTAAGTATATATTTACTAATCATAAAACTGAATTGTAAAGCTGGACTTCTAAGTGAATCGATGATGTTGTGTGAACTATCTCTACAAGAGATGGTGTCATAAATGAGTCAGTTATGATGAAGGCGGGGTGGAAAGAGTAGAAGATCCTGTGTTATGTAGGTGAAGTTTCCATAAAGACATGGCTAAGAATTCCTTGGATTTGTGTTGTTGTACTACTCAGAGACCTTTACTAGGATCTGATTTCCATGTTGGTTTGTAGTGTTTGACAAGAAATAAGTACTGTTTGTTTGTCTGTTCAGTCAGATTTCATCTCTTGGAGATCCTGTCCATTCCTGCTGTGCTCCTCTCCAGCCCTCCTGGTGCAGCCTTGGGGGAATCCATATGTGTTGGTGGTTTGGCAAGAGCTGCACTCGATGATCCTTGTGGGTCCCTTCCAACTCAGCATATTCTGGGATTCTGTAATAAAAAGGGGTGTGAGTTATTGTAATTTGATAGTCTGCTGTACAAAAGCTTAGTGGGAGGTCTAAAAATTAATAATCTGGAGGTGTGAATGGAAATCATTCATGTGATATGGTCCCTCCAAGAGGGCTGATCTTCTCTCCTTATGGGATTGGTTTGGGGATATGTTCCCCTGTCCCACACAGCACGTGGCTGTGGCTGCAGTGCAGTGTCCCTGTGAGCTTTCCTTCAGTGTTCTGACCCACCAGAACACTCATTTATGTGCCTCTGTGGAGTTCAGTTAGCCAGGGTCACGTTCACAGCGTGGACATTTTAAAACTGAGCTCAGTGGTGAAACCTGGAGCGATGCAGTTGCACGGGTGGAGACAGACGGAGCACAGGTACCTCCTGGCCCTGCCCTGGTGCTCCCTGGCAGCACCAGCTCCTCGCTTGGCATTCTTAAATCGAGATGATTTTGCTTCATGTGATGGGGGCTAGAAACTTATCGTATATTTCTTGTGGAAGGAACCATTGGAATTGAACGCAGATTTCTAAATGTGGATTTGAAAGCAATATCTGGTATCCCTTAATGCGATTGCTGCCACACAATCTCAGTAAACCAAAAAACCAGCTTTTGCTAAAATATTCCCATTTAATTTGTTACAGAAGCTAATAAAGCGAGGAAAACCAGTTGGTCAAGTTATGGTGTTATGAAGTTCTCTCTTTTGAAGTTTAGGTTTTTTTAAAAAAATAACCCCTTTTTTCTCTTCTTACACAAAGAAATAGTTGTGTAACTATTGTATAATAGTTGTATTAGCCTTGCATAAAGCAGGTATTTAATTCTGGGTTTTTTGCTGGATGTTAACAGCATCCAGTTATTTCAAGAAATGAGGAAACAAGTTCTACCTACAGTTCACAAGGTTCTATTATTGTATCTTGAAGGAGCAGTTCATGTCACTAAATGTTCTCCTGCTGCTGGAAAGTTCAGCGTAGATTCACCTTCTCAAGCACAGCAGGTTTGGGGGTTGGTTTGGGTTGTGTTTCCCCCCACCTCTTTTTTATTCTGTCCAATGTAATAACTTTTAATTCTAAATATATATATATATTAATCATGGTCTGATTGAGATCAGAGACTTCTTTTGTGTGAGACAGAGATTTCCTCAGCCTTAGTTTATATTTGCTGTGCTTTAATGCGTATTTCCAAAGTCCTTTATGAGAGAAGGGACTTAATTGACCTTCCTCATGTCATTCCTTATTTTTTGTATCTTTATCACTTTTTTCCTGCCTCAAAAGTATAATCCTAGGCCTACATAGCTAAAAGCCAGTATTTTGTTCTTATTATTTGCCTCACTCTTCTTTTTTAGATGTGAGTCTTGTAGATTCTACCTAATTTCATTGCAATGTGAGAGTATGTGATGATTTCTGTACAAGAGTTTGAATATGGAATGGAGAGTTTAATGTTTAGACTTCCATATTTGAAAAAAAAAATTACTGATACAGGATTCTTTACGTGCTTTGCTTTCATTTTCTTCCTCTGGCTTACTGCTACTTTAAAAACCAAATGTTAATTTTCATCTCTGTGTGTTTTTTGTTTGCATAAAACAAAAGAATCTGAGCTCTGTGGCTTGAGGTGAGGCTGAAGCTCGAGATACGTTTTCAGCAATCACACAGTGGGCCCAACATGCAATTTCTAAGTTACATATTAGTCATCATGTGTGTTCTGAAACCTCTGAACTCCCAACGTGACAGTGCCAAATACCTAAACTTTGTGTATGGCTTTGAGAAAACAGAGGTGGGTTACAGTTCATAGGCTGTGAACGTTTCCGTCTTGAGTATCTTTGTAGTTACATTTGACTTCATTAGTCATTTCCATAAAAAATCCCAAACTAAGGCCAGCACTCAAACACTGGCAGAAGTGGGAAAAGTCTCTCTTGCTTTTGGTGGTCTGAACCATCTTTCATCCTGCAGTAAATATATATACATAAAATAATTTAGGTACCAGTTAATAATTGCTCACTCTCCAGACCCTGCACTTGGTGTTGGGTGTGTGACTTCCTCATGTCCCATTTTACTACCTGAATCAAGTAAATTTTAACAGATTTTTCCGGCAAGAGTAAAGTTTTTCGGGGATTGGGATCTAATGGACAGAAAAGCCTCTCCACCAGAACCTTCTGTATCTCACTGGCAGCCTGACCTACAGCATTGAGTCCTTACTTTTTTGGGGTGAGCAGAGGGGATTCAGAGGTTTTAGACATTTTGTAGAGCTTCGTGATGCTTTCCATGCCCACAGCAGTTTTCTCCCGTGGGATAAAGAACTCCCCGAGCTGCCCAGCCAGGGGAATGAAAGGGAAAAGGTGAAGTGAGTGCCCCAAACCAGCGGTGACGCAGTGGGCGGAGCTCAGGGGAAGGGTTTTGGCATCCCAGGCCTTAACAGCAGGATGCTCCTTGCATTTGCAGTTTCATTTGCCTGGAGTTTGTATTCCCAGTGCTTTGTAACTTGGAGAAGCAGCCTCTTAAGGTTGGGCAGTGACTCAGCATATCCACACAGAGGTCTGCTCAAGGAACTTAGGATTTGGTTGGAAATTTGGGGGAATTCGGAGTTCCAACTCGTTTTTCCCCAAAGGGAGTTTGGAAATTAAAAATTCCTGTTTTTTTTTTTAAGGCAGTATCTGTCTCCATTTGATCTGCACAGTTCATCTTTGGAAAAAGTGGTGGGCTATTTTGGTAAATAGTATCATTTATGGCATAGCTGGTGTTTATAGCTTTGTTTTCTGTGTGCTCTCCTCCTGATGCGCATGATAAGCATCTGTGCAATGAATAAAACACCATTTGACTCTGTAAGTAAAGGCTGTCTTGCAAAATACCTAAAAGAGGCAGAATTGTGTGTCAGGCCTGCCTGAAACATTTCTTAGTCTCTGATTTTATGACACTTATACAACTTTTTTCATATGGAAGAGGAAGGAGGCTTATTTGGGATTTGCTCAGTTTGTGTAAGTGAAACATGGAATCACTGAATGGTTTGGGTTGGAAGTGACCTTAAAGATCATCTCATTTCACCCCTGCCATGGGCAGGGACACCTTCCACCAGCCCAGGCTGCTCCAAGCCCCGTCCAGCCTGGCCTTGGACACTTCCAGGGACCCAGGGGCACCCACAGCTCCATGGGATGAGTCCAGAACCTCCAGCCTGTCCACCTGACCTGACAGGTCTCAGCCTTAGAGAGTGAAGGGTTTGGGGAACACTGGGTGACCTGTGCAAGTGTCCCCTAGGTGTGCAACCCACCCTTCTGGATGCTTGAGTTCAGTTGGATTTGTTGAGGGAAAGTTGGTTAAATGCCTTCAATTTTGACTCTTCTCCAACAACGTGTTCTGGTTCCAGTTGATCAAACTGGTCACAGGGTCCTGAGCCACTGCTGGGGAGCGGTGGCAGTGGAGGGGAGCAAAGTGACAGGCTGAGCAATAAAGATCAAAACTGTTGGCCTTCTGCTCTTAAATTTGGGGGAAATAAAGAGACTTGTTATCTGCTTTTCACCCAGATCAGGTCTGCCTTGTAGAATGAGATAAGACCACAGGCTGGTCCGTAATTCCAGTGCTGAGAGGGGGCTGAAGGGCAGCACGGCAAGAACAACATATTCAGACAAAAACACAAGCAGTATTGATTTTCTCCCCCTTTTCCTGCCACCCTAAACCATTTCCTCCTTCCACTCACCCCAATATATGTTTTCCTAGGGCTGAGGAGAATTATCTTGCTCTCCCCAAAACCATTCATGTGCCAAATTTGAAATAATGCATGAAAAAAATGCAAAAAGACGAAAAGAAACAACTTTTCATGTTTCATCGGTGGGGGGTATGGGCCAGTATTTAACCTGCTGATGTTCTGTGTTAGTCACAAGTACTGGCAAACTGATGGGAAGTTCTTGCAGAAGGTGTGGAGTGACAGAAGAATTTGAGGGAAATTGTTGGGAGAGGCAAAGTGTGCGCCAAGAAGTTCTTTGAAGGCAACTACCCCTCGAGCAGCTCCCTTTCTCCCCTCCTTGTTCCCACCTGCTTTGTGTTGGCACAGCTGTTGGTGAGCCCAGCCAGTGAATCGGACTTGGAAACAGAGTTGGCTGAAATACATAATTTTATATTTTTAACATTGGGGTGTGTGTGGGGGTGGAGAGTCAGGTTACTCTTGAGCCAGCTCCGTTCCCAGCCCCGGCACACTGTGACAAGATAATGGAATGGGATGTGTGGGTGGACAGGAACAGGGTGCCTGGAAGAGGCAGGGTTGGTTCACTGGCTCTGATAGCACTGTTACTTAATGGAGAACATCATCCCGAGGAATTTCTGCCACCCCTCCTGTAGTAAATCACTCCTCTGTCAGTGTCTTTCCCCCTCCCAGCTCTGCCTCTCCGGCTTTCCCTGCTCCCTCCGGCTTCCACGCCATTCCCGCTGCGGTGCTGCCCTGGTTGTGCACACTCAGCATGGGAACAAGTTCCCTTCCAAGCTCTCCTGCTCCTGGTGCATCTTGCCTTGCTCTCTTTTCCCTCAAGCTCTTCCTCTAGTTGTTCCTCACCTTTTTTACAATTTTCTAACTCCTTCTCATGCCCTTTGTCTCCCAGGTCCTTTCCAGCGCTCACCCTCCCTGTTACTGTCACTTGCTCAATTACTTGTTCCTTCCCACTTTCTCTTCCTTCATAGGAAGAAAGCAATTCACATTTTAAAGACTAAAACCTCTTAAGAAACCTCAAATGTTTAATTTTCTGTGTGGTCCCCCCCAACATAACCACAAACCAATACAACGTACGGATTTCTTCTCTTTTCACTTGAATTCTGTGTTGCCTTAAGACAGATATTCTCACACAAAACATGTGTTATCCCTTGCTGGACAAACTGAAAGACGAATTGAAGTTTCCAAAGTTAATGTTCTACTGAAAGGTGTTTTCAGGTGTCTGTATAAGATGGGAGCAGAACTTACTGCACCAGATGTTAAATTGCAGAGTAAAAATGCTTCATTTTCTTGTTCCTGCTCTACAAAGGACATATAAAAAATGTTTCTCTTTCACACAACCACCAGCTGAACCAGTTGTGTGAAAAACCAACCCACCAACTCTCCTGGAAATTCTGTGCTTGCTTGTCCTCTTAAATAAGTGACCAGTTTCACATCCATATGTTCAGACACCAAAGATATTTAAATTTCGTTGGGAACGATTTACCTGTTTGTTGGCAAAGTAGACAGGAGTGCTGATTCCTTTATATCCAAGTCCATCCATATTGTAAAATCCATCCAGTATTTTAATAAACCAAAGGGACTTCAAATAAAACTGTGGAAGGCTGGACGGTTTCTCAGAGTTGTTGAGTTCCTTAGTCACAAATTCTTTATCTGCTTTGATCTTTGGTGCTTGCCTTTCCCCTCCCACCCCCTTCTTCAGCAATCCACTGCACTTTTCCTAAAGCCGTGTTTCCTTTTCCCTGAAGTGCTTTGGGTGACTGTTCTAAAAACATTTTGAACAAAAATCTCTCTGAGCGAAAAAAGGAGAATAGGCCTTGGCTGTTGGATCACTTGGAAAATGGTTGGAAAAGCCCTGCCAGCCCACGGAGCCCACCCTGTGCCAGTTCAGGAATATTAGTAGAAATTTAAAGAATAAACCTGCTGGAAAAGTGGCTTTGTTTTGGAGTCTTTCCATCCATCCCAAGCTGTTCTTGGGAGAGTGCAAGGACTGCAGTGGGACACTAAAGGTTTTCTTGCCTTTTTATTTCCTGGGATACGTTGGATGTGGTGGTCCTGAGTGCCGTTTGGAGGGCTGTAAAGTCAGGATTTAAAAGCCCTTTTCTTTTTTTTTTTTTTCTTTTTAATTTGTCCTCATTTCCTTCCTGCAACCTGCTTTATTGTAATCATTTCAGGAAGTTTTATCAGGGAAAAAAAATGCCACAGGAAGGCAAACTGGTCAGAACCTTATCAACCTCTGATGCCGGCAGAGATACTGTTAAATTGTATAGTCTTCCCATGACCTAAATTACTTAAATGGATAATTTTATCGAAGATTTAGCCCACCTCTTGAACAAATGACAAATAGCTCAGAGAGCACCAGTCTGATCGGTGTAAACCCAGCATTCAGATGCAGAAATGGATGAAGTTCACATAAACTGTCCCACAGGTTCAGCTTTTTCTATTTGGCCTCATGAAAGTTGAGTTAGAGCAAATGAACCTGTTCTGGAGACTCTTCCTGGGCTTTTATCTTGCTAAGAGATGTCTTTAGGCTTTTGTCTTACAGGAATATTCCAAGTGAATTCCATACTTTTCTGTACTCCAAAAGGAACTAAAACCAACATTATCCCAAGTTTACAGACTGAGCTTGAACTACACATTCAGATCTGGATTGAGTTCCCTCATGGCAGGGTAGCTGCGACCTCTTGTTGCATTCCTAAAGCTCAGGAAGTCCTTGTTTCCCATATTAATAATCAGGAAACAATAAGATTTTGAGGGTGATTGGCAATCTGTTCTGCTTGAAGAAAATGTCATGGTTTCTTGGTCTTTGAAGGCTTATAAATGATGAGTTCTTTTGTGAGGTATTCCTTAGATTGGTGGAGGCTTGATGAGGAATTCCTGGATGAAATTCTGAAGAAGTTGTATGGAAGGTCATATTAGACTATGATGAGTAGATTCTGAGCTTATTCTTTTTAACTTACAGCAGAAAAGGCAGTGATTTTATCTGGGATAACCAGTGCTCTGGGGTCTCTGGTGAGCTCCCAGTAACCATGTTTTGTGGAGGTGCAAAGCTGCTGTGAATGTTTGATGAAATCTCCATTCAAAGTGGTAATAAATGTACCCAGCAAAGCTTTTCCTGGTTGATCTGCACCACTCTCTGTACTGGCTTTTTTTCCCTGGGTGTGTTTGTATGGCTTGGATGGGATGCCTGAATTATTCTGATGGATTAGAATAGCACTTAAAACTGAGGAATTCCAACCTATTACCAGCTCTGCCCTGGTATCTTGGTTTACCTTGGGATATACCAAGATTTGCTTTAATATTATCCTTAACAGCAGGGATGAGGGCTAACAAGATAATAAAAGAAGACCTCAGAACTTTCCATCTGAAAAAGGAGGTGTTTTGAGTCCCTCACCAGATCATATGAAAATACACTGAAGTTCCTTAGTTTATCTCCTTCCTCAATGAGAGTTTTCTAGGTCAGCGGTTCCTTTCCTGGGGAATAAGGCCATGGCAAATGCGCTGCAGATGGAACACAAAACCACGTTGAATTATCTGAAATTAAGAAATATGATGTTGGGATGATTCATATGTGGTGAAAAGATTTTTGGAGCTGACAGTGATGTGTATTCTGAGAAATAATGTCAGGGCTGGAGTGAGCGATAGGAGGGAAATGTGGGAGCTTTATTTATTCATGCCGTTCATGGATGGTGATTCTCCCCCTGTGCTCTCGTGAGATCCTACCTGGAATGCTGCTTCCCTGGCATAGGAGGGACATGGATGTGCTGTAGCGAGTCCAGAGGAGGGGCATAAAGATGATCAGAGGGCTGGAGCCCCTCTGCTCTGGGACAGGCTGGGTGAGCTGGAATTGTTCAGCCGGGAGAGGAGAAGGGTCCAGGGAGACCTGAGAGCCCCTTCCAGTGCCCAAAGGGGCTCCAGGAGAGCTGGAGAGGGACGTGGGACAAGGCATGGAGGGACAGGACACAGAGAATGGCTTCCCAGTGCCAGAGGGAGGAGATACATGGGATATTGGGCAGGAATCCTTCCAGAGTATATTCCCAAACTATAGCAGGTATTGGTTTTAATAAGTCGAATGTTTTAATGGGTGTAACAAGTTCTGCACATCCAGGGGATAAAATACAAAAAGAATTGATTTTGTTCTGTTTCCAAGGGTCTGCAGTGACGGGACAAGGGGGAATGGCTTCAAACTGACAGAGTGGAGTTAGATGGGATACTGGGAAGGAACTGCTGGCTGTGAGGGTGGGCAGGCCCTGGCACAGGTTGGGCAGAGAAGCTGTGGCTGCCCCTGGATCCCTGGAAGTGTCCAAGGCCAGGTTGGACAGGGCTTGGAGCAGCCTGGGCTGGTGGAAGGTGTCCCTGCCCATGGCAGGGGATACGAATGGATGAGCTTTAATGTCCCTTCCAATCCAAACCCTTCCATGTGTCTTAAGTCACATTTCGAGGCTCTGGGGCTGTGCAGAGTCAGCAGGAAGTTCTGCCCAAAACGTGACTGTTCCCCGTGCTGGGGAATTGCAGAACTGACTCAGCAGGACCGGGGCAGGTGCCAGAGGTGGTGCAAGACATGGGCATGAACCCAGTGGCTGGGAACAGGGAGGGCTGTGGGAACACAGCAGCCCAGGCAGAGTCAGCCTTGGCCTTGGGGGCACTTGAGCCTGAAAATTCTTATTTTAATGGAATCATCTAGTCTCTTCCCATTGATTTTGAATGCATCTGGTTGACTTGGAGCCTGAACTTGACCACTGTGAATTTTCAAAGCTACTGAACTTCATATGAACTGCTGTTTGAAAGCGTGTTCAACAGGATTTTTAAACGTGGTGCTTGTGTACTGACATGTCTGCAGAAAGCTGGAGCTTGTGTGCTGTCCAAAAGAGCTGGGAGAGCACTTGTGAGAGGACCCAGCTCTGTGTGTGTCTGTCCAGTCTGAATCCGAGTGATGGAAGGGAAAGGGAGGGAGCTGTCAGAGGGGAATCACTGCAACACAGCTCCTGGCGTGTTTGGAAAGTTCAAAAAGGACTTAAAATGCTCACCAAATATATGGCTAAAGCAAGCCACTTAGCCCAAATCTTACAGATAAGCACCATTTCTGTACAGAGCACATCTCAGTGTGTTTAATTGTTTTGTTGTGGCTTTTGCTTGTTTTTTAGTTAATTTGGGAGACTAAAAGTGTGCCTGTCTCCATGTATTAAAGTATTTAGTAAGCCTTCAAGATTAAAGGTACTGATGTATCAGGGTGATAAACATCTGCATTGTTATGAATGTACTTGAAATGTGTAACTTTAGACCACCTTTGAGAGCAACATCAGAATTATCTGCTGTCAGAGCTGAGCTGGACAAGGAGTTTAATTTCATTTATTCCCATGATAGCAGCTCCACAGATGAAAAACATTTCAAAAATACGAAGTATGTTTGTAACTGAGTTTGTTGTGGTTTGAGTAAGATCGTAAATTCTCTCTGGTTTTGCTTTGTGTCCCAACTCTAGTCCAGAATGAAGAAGTTCAGGTGGCTGCACCTTAGCCCTCAACCTTGCCAGGGTAGAGAAGCAGAAGTTCCATGTAGGAAATAAAGGGTACAACAAAGACTAGAAGCAGTAGTTAGTGACCACTCAGCTGGGAGAATAATGAGCTGCAGTATTAGCAAGATTGTAGTAAAGATCTGTAAATTGAGGGGTTTGGCCGCGTTCTGTGGAAACTTCAGGTGTTCCTGTGATTCTTCTTCCTTTATGGCTCAGAAACCCAGGGAGAAGAGGGAAGGTTGTACTCCCTGGGGACTTCTGGGTCTGAAGTTCTGGAACGATGAATGCAAATCTACAGTTGCATATGTTTTGTTCTGCATTTCTGAAGTTCTTTTCCCAACCACAAGGAACAGAAACAGTTTTTGTAACATGAAATGATGAGTTTTGTTGAGAATATCTATGGAAAAACATCTATAGGAAAATGTCAGCTCTGGGAAGCATTTCCCACCATTCCTGTGGATGAAGCAGTTTACAGCCCTCCTGCATGTGCCACTTGGAAATATGACTTTATCACCTGCTGGTGCAGGGGATGGGCAATTCCTGCTGGAGCATCCCTTCCCTTCCTTTGGCCAAGGGAGGGGAGTGTCAATCCAGTGCTTTGCCTTTTGCTTGACGCTATTAACTGGGTGGAAAAAGTAGCCACTCCCCCCTCTAATTGGTGGTTCCTTATAAGGTCAGTGGAGTGAAAATATTTTCACTTTGTGCTTCTAAAGTTAATATTTTTAGTCAGTGAGTAAGTAAAGAAACACATGCAAATGATCTTAAAAATCTCAAGTATTTCAGCTTTTAGTGTGGGGCTTTTCTTCCCCTCCTGACTGTGTCAGTTTAATTCTTCCTAAAACCCCAGAGTCTTTATTCTGGGGTTCACATGAATAAATGAGTATTAAAAAACCCAAATCCTGAGTTTTCCGGCTGCATGGGACAGTTATAAATCTGACACCTCAGTTCCTTCAGATGCCAGGAAAGCAGTGCATGTTTTAGAAGTGATGCATTTCTTTTCATAAAAGGATAAAAAAATTGCATGTTATAAATCAGGTATTTCAGTGACTCAAATTGCACTCTGAAGTCTGAACTAGAACTGTGTCTGTGGGTGATAAAACCACACTTTGATGCATTTTAGGTGCACTTGGAGGGTATTTTGACACCAACAGTGGCCTAACCAGCCCTGTTTTCTCCCAGCTGTTTGTTCCTGCCGCACATCTGCGGTGGCCCAGCTTAGAGGAGTGATTTGGGATAAATAACAATGATCTTGGGTTTGTCCTGCTCCCTGTCTCCCCCTGTTTTTTTGCTGAGTGCCCCTGTCCCATCCCAGCAGCAGGAGTGGGAAGGAAGCGGCTGCTGCTGGAAAGCAGTTCCTGCTCTTCTGCCACTGCAGTCGTGCCTTTGCCAGCTCTGAATTTGGGTGAGAAACCCTGTGACTTCAGGAAAGCTGCTTCCACATGTTTTCACACCTCGAGGATGGCTTCTTGCATCACGTGTGGTAAATTTAGCAGAAGAGTGAAACTAGTCATTCACAGTATGTTCTCTTTGGAGGAACTAGTGCTTTTGGGAGCTCTGAAACCCATTTGCAGAGTACAAGGGAAATAATGGGCGAGCATGTTTTGGTTCATGAGCATCTCCCAGAGCCTGTTCTGGAAACTCAGGGAGGCTGCAGTCCAGCACTGTCTGTTCTCACTCCTTGGGAAGGTGAAGTCTGGCTTAAACTCAGTTTTGCTGGGTGGTGACTTCTCACCAGAGATGTACAAAAACACCCTCTGCCCAAATTTTTGACATTCTCTTGATGGTAAAAGAAGGAGAATGTTTGCTCCGTGGTTCAGGGTGAGCTGACTTTGGAAGGTGACTGCCCAGAGTTCTGTAGGACTCACAAATTAAACTGAAGAGAGGGAAATTGGGTTTTCTTACTGAATTAGGAAGTGTTAAACCTAAAGTTAGTGAGTTTTAAAATCTTTGCCAGGAGAAGCTGAGGCTGCCCCATCCCTGGAAGTGTCCAAGGCCAGGTTGGACAACCCTGGGCTAGTGGAAGGTGTCCCTGGCATGGCAGGGGGTGGAATGGATGAGCTTTCAGGTCCCTTCCATCCCACACATTCTGAGGTTCTGTAGTCTTAATGTAGTTGCTGCTTCAGAGAAAACATTCACTTTTTGCCAATCTCTCAGCACTTAAACCTGGAGAAGGGGATCTGTGGCTTCTTTGGGAACATGACAAGCACAATGCTGATCCCAAATCACTTGTGTTTTGCTCAGTGCTCACTGTATGGAAGCATGCAGGTGGCCAGAAAGGTGGAGGAGGGATATATTGGCTTTTCATGCTGAAACCATAATCTGCTTTTAATTTTCTCATGGGATTTTGCAGGTGAGCCTGAGTTGTTGCATAAAGCAGAACTCAGTGCAAAGTAGTCCATTTTTTTTTCCTTTTCATTCCCATGAATTATTCCTTATATGGATCATCACATATGTTGGTTGTAAGGAGAAAAGGAGCAGTGAAATTGTTGTGTGTGTGTTTAGTTTTCAGATCTGTGTTAATTTGTCCATTAAACACACGGCATTTCCCTGGTAACAAAGCACACACTGTACGTGCTGGGTGCTGGAAAAGCAACAGTTTTGGGATTCCTCGCCTGTGTCTCTCTGGGAACTAATCCTGGAAGTTGACAATCACTAAGCACCCTGGGAGACTTATTTATTTATTGTGAATTCCAGTAGTATTGGTTGTACTTGGCATTTTATTGTGCAGTATTTGAAGTAATTCACTGGTGAATCTTTTGCTTATGTCAAGCAGCATCACTGGTTGCCTGTGCATAGCTCAGATGTCTAAATCCATTATTTTCCATGATGTTAACAATCCCAATTTAATGGTGTATTCCTCAGGATAATTTTCCTAGTAAATAAATAAAAAATGTTTGTTTCTGAGTAAGTATTTATATTTTACGTTGGTAGCAACAGGCCTGCCTGTGTTCATCAAAGGTCAGTGACCTGAATTATGCTCAGCTCTGACAGCAGCGTGTGTAGCCATAAGATAGGCAGGGGTTTCTCTGCATTTCATGAATGTGGGTTCAAAAATCACAAAATAATCTTTTCACAGAGAAAAAACCTGGAGAACTTCGCTGTGATTAGTTTTGAGAAGGTGCCCTATTGAATCTTATAACACAGTGGTACTGAATAAGGAAAATAAACCTCTGTATGAAGTGTTTTAATTAGTAAAATGTAAAAAGTAAAACCCTCCCCGGCAGACTTTCCTTTTAATGAAATTTTAATGTTAGTAATGGTTTTTGCACTTTAACTTTTAGGGTTTTAGAAGTGTGATTGCTCTGAAAGCAACTTTGATCTCCAGTGAACCTATTGACGTGCATTGGGTATTGAGTGTTTTGAGGGAAGGAGTGGATGCTCCCAAGGAGTGCAGGGAATCAAACATCAGTCCTCCAAGAGCCCAACAGGCAAACCAGGCTTGTGGTGTAAGGAAAAAGCAGAGACACAGGAAGGATTTCTGTTACTCAGAGTCACCCTCTCCGTAATGGAGCTTGGGAGAGAACGTGCTCAGCACCTTTGGCCTGTCTAAATAAACATTTTGTAACTCTACACCTGGAATTACTCATGAGCATGGAGTGGCTCTGGAGAGGTAATTCCATTGCCCGTGTTTTGGGGAGATCAAAGGAGCATTGTGTGGGCAGGAAAGATGACGAGTAGAAAGCAACAGTGATTAAAAAAGGGAAATAAAAGCATGAGGTAAAGTTTCAGTGTGGTGGCTTCAGACACAGTTGATTTCTAAGAACTGCTCTCTGTTTAAATAAAAGACTTCAGCTTGCATTCTGTTTGCTCCACCACTTTCAGTAATTTGCTTTTTAACACCTTTCTTGTCATCTCTTCCTTCCTCTCCTCCTTTATTTCTTATTCACTTCTGTCCTACACCAGTACGTAGATGAAACTGGGCTCTTGAAGCCCAGTAAATGTTATTGCTGAGGGGATTCTTCTGGTAATGATCTGACAGACTGTGTGATGAGCAGGATTTGCTCTTGCCTCCTATCATCAATTTATTATCTAAACCAGGCAGCCTTTGTACAGGCTGTGTAAAAGGCCTTTTGGTTTTAAGAACTTGGCAGTGCAGAGACCCAGCAGAAGCCACTCGATAACTGAGTTTAATGTGCTTCCCCTGCAGCCATCGGATGCAATTTGGTTGTATCTGTGTGAAAAAACACCCCAGAGTTGTTATCCTTTTATGTTGTGTGTCTGTGGACCTGTTACAGTCACAGGAACTTGGTGGATTTGGGCTCTGCAAGTGTTTTAAAATCACTTTTATGTTGTGGATCCCTTCTTAGAAAACAGGTCCCCATCAGACACCTGCCTTTCCACTGCGGGTCTGAATTCCACAGGAGTTCTCCAGAATGGAATCGTTGTTGGAGAGTTGAAAGGACACTGAAGAGATGCCTTAGTTTGGGATGGGGGTGTTTTCCTGGTTAGCTCTGAAATGGATGGAGGTATTGATTCCCTGTTAATAATCTGTTAAGGACTTTCTGTCACATCAGCAACTCTTCCTTGGTGTTGGTGGCTCTGACAGTGTCTTTTAAATTCTAAAATAACTCAGGGCTGTGTAGTTACCTTTCCAGCTGCTTTAGGAGTGACCATTCCCACTGTGGAACGGGAAGGAGACAGTGTTTGAACGCTCCACAATCTCTTTTGGGCTGAAATTCAGCTGCTTTGTTCAAACGCTTGTTGATAGTTTTTACCCAGCTGGTTTAGTGTTGGAACTGGCCTTGCAGTGCTGGGATGGGAGGTGGTGCTGGCTCCAAAGGCTTCCTGTAATCCCGGTGTCCATCCGTGCTGCATTCAAGGGAAAAGGGGGGTGTTGGCCAGAGAGAGCATTGCCAAGGGGGCAGTGGCTCTGTGACCTTAGCACACCTTGTGGGATGGACAGGGCTGGTGCTCCAGGACATGGAGCTGCTGGAGATTCTGTTGGTTGTTTAAATAAGAGTTTGTTCTTTCCTTTTCTTTCCCGAGTCACGGGTGCTACCCCTGCTGAGCTTTAGAGGGACCAGACTCAGTGTGTGTGTCTGTGATGGTTTTCACACTCAGCAGTTGTACCAGCCAGAAGCTTTTACCTGAACTGAAGTGATTCAGGCAGGAGAGTGCCTGGTTTGTAGGATCCTGTGTTGGCCCACCAGCCTTGCCAAGCTCATGGCTCCTGTGGCTGTGGAAGTGACATTCTGGGTCTCTGCAGCACTGGAAAGCTAATTCCTGATGTGGCATGGCCAGTTTTCCTCCTTATTTTAGAGATGTGACAGCAAGAATTCACCTGCTCACAAAATACCCACAGAACACTGCAGCATGTGCTCCTACATGGATCCAAAATTAGTGATTCCATGTCATCCTGGCCACCCTTCCCGATTTGTGTGGCACAAGGACAAGCCCGTGTGGTGGCAGGAAGGCAGGCTGGGCTTGGGTGGGGTCTGTGCAGGGCTTAAACACTCATTGTTGGGGGGAAATGGAGCAAACAGTGACGTTTTCTGCTCAAATTGCAGTGTCTGAGTGCATTTTAGGCTGGACACACTTCTGCAAGTTACATATTTCAGGAGGTGTTTAAATAGTAATAACTTGACTGTCCAATTTCAGCTGGTTGGTAATTTGCAGAGTTCTCTAAAATTCTCAGTCATTTCTCAGTGGTTTTGGTGTTTCCGTGGGTTGCAGAGTACCAGTGGTAGTTTGTTGGAGAACAAATGAAAAGCCAGTCCTTGAGAGATATTTAGACCAGGTTTAGTTGTTGGGTGTTGTGTTTTGGGGTTGGTGTTTTATTTTTATTTTTTTTACATAATCCTGTCATTCTTTTTAACTTCTGCTGGAGTTTTCTTCCTAGAAACTCATGTGCGTATTTGAATCTGCAGGAAGGTGGCCCTAACTCAATTTCATCAGGATAGGAGGAAAAATGGACTTTTACATGTATGGATTTATATGCATTTAGAGCTTGTTGATTCAGTGAAATCTCAGAAGTTGAGTTGCATTTTATAAATACTGTCCTGAGTTTCTGTGAAGATCTACGTATTTAAAGGCCTGGAAAAGATGGGTGACTTTAATTTTCATAACTGTTCAATGACCAGTTGAAATTTAAGTTGATCCTTGAAATTCTGACACTTAGATAATGTTTTTTCTAACAACAGATGTCAGCGGAAGATAAATCTCTTTAATGTCTCTGCTTTTACTGTTGGAAAACTTTGTTTTCTGTCAGACCTTCTTGGTTTGGCTCCGTGGCTGTTCCTGAGAGCTGGGGTTGGGCTGAACACCTGTGGTTTTAATAAAATGGAGATTTATTCTTCTTTTTCTCTTCCTTCTGCAGTGTTGTTTGCTGCTGGACTCCCCCTGTCCCCACAACCCCGCAGGATGATATGAGACTTGAAAGAAGACGATGCATACAGGTGATTTTATTTTTCACGGGTTTTTGAAAAGGAAAATATTTGATGTTCTTCTTCTGCTTTTTGTTTCCCTTCCGCTCCCTGCACCCCCAAAATGATGTTGTTCCAAACTCAGCAGAATGTTTAAGAACCTGCAGAATTTTGAAATCTTGTCTTTGCCCTTTGAAAACTCTTCTGCAGCTTTGGAAACTCTTCATCTCCCAGGAAGATGATAGTTTCCTTGAATGGAAATACTGTTTTCAGAGTTTTATGCAAAAAAAAGAGGTTGTTTTTGAAGATGTGCCCATTCTTGGGGATGTCTTGTGCAGGAAAGGCTCTCCAGCCCTTCTTAAAGTTGATATTCTGGGAAGTTTTAAAGGGTCGCCAGAATTTTCTAAGTGGCAAGTGTATTTGCAGATTCAATGGATGATTTTTAGTGATACTGTTTTCCTGGGAATATACTTCATATTTTCTACAGAAACAATAAAACAGAGTTTATCCGAGAGGGCTGGTGGAGTTTTCATACCCAAATGCCATTTCCTGAAGCAGTTCAGGGGCTGGAACAGCCAAGCCCACGTGAGACACATCTTTGGGTTGCTTGTTCAGCTTTAAAAGCCCCGGAATCCTTGGGGCTGGAAAAAAAGCTCGGTAGATTTACGTGTGCGTGCAGATCATCTCCTGATTGACAGTTTTCAGTTGCATCAGCTGTTCCTGCATAAACAGCTTTGCAGGGTATATTTACAGGGAGCCTGTTGGATTAAGACCAAGATGCTGCAAGTGGAGATTTCACTCAGTGAGAACTAAACATCCTTCATCCCACTTGAGTGTTTGTAAGTTGTGTGTTGATAGCTCCAGTGAAAGTGGGTCTGAAGAATTCTAAAATTAGGTTGGGCAAAGAAGAGAAGAAAGGCAAACTATTCCAAAGGGGTATTTTATTTGGTTTGGATATCTGAATCTAGAGGAACAGCATTTGAAGTCTCAAAATTGAATCTTCTGATCAGATCTGGCTGGTCAGTTTTGGGGAGCTCTGTTTGTCACAGATTCAAATGGAACTTAAGAACATGTTTTGAAAGCTTTGAAAGTATTCATCCCCAAACTGAAAGGAGACAAAATGGTATGAAATAATTGTGCCCTGTGTATCTTATGGTGTTTGGGAGAATTAAGTTTCATGTTGCAGTTTAAAAGTTCAAACTGAAGCCCTTTCAGTTTTGGTCAGAATTTCTGATGATGTTGAGCTTGCAGAATGATGAGCTTAAAGAATAGTAATAGAAATATATACAAGATTTTGAAATTTAAGTATTAATTCTGTGTTCTGCAGCCTGAATTCTTTGTTTGCAAGCAGTGGTGCCATAACAAAGACCTCCAGGTTTCTGACAGGTTGGAAGTCAGACCAATAAGATTATTTTCAGTTTTCAGTTTATTTGGAGAGCCAGTGTTGGTGTGCTGAGGAATAAACAAGGTTTGCCAGCCTTGAACTGAAAAACTGAGCTGGGATTATTCTGTAGTGCAGTAACAAGAGTCATGTGGTGACTCTGCTGAAGTTCAGAGTAGCTGGGGAAAGCTCAGGCCTGAAATTGAGAGGTTTTGTGGTTACTGGTGGTGATTCTTTTGCATTTCCAATAAGGTTTCTTGAGGGTGACTGAGCAGAGGTGCCTGGTAGTGCCTGAACTGCCTTTGGCTGAGGGGTGAAAGCTCCTCTAGAGTAAATAATTCTCTGTTTTAATGGGCATCCCTTCATTTCCCTGGAAGCTGACCTACTCCAAACCCCTAAAATTAACTCCGGCATAACTGGGGGAAACAGTCCCCTTAAAGAAGAGGATTTTTTCACTCTTTCTACCATGAAATACATTAAATTTTTAGATCACCACTTAAGCTGAAAACACAGAAATGCATTAATGTCCACTTCTTTAAAGAAACAGCAAGGCCAAGGGCACCTGGGCTGGGTCAGGAATAGTGTGGGCACAGCCCAGGGCAGGGACTGTCCCCTGTGCTGGCACTGCTGAGGGACCCCTAGGGCTGTGCCCAGTGCTGGGATCTCAGGGAAGGGACCCCGAGGGGCTGGAAGGGAATGGTCAGGCCTTGGCAGGGGCTACCCAGGGAGGGTTGGAGTGCCCAGGGTGGATGTGATGCTTGGGGATGTGGTGGACCTGGCAGTGTTTGGATAATGGTTGGACTCCATGCTCTTAGTGGTCTTTCCAGCCTTCCTGATCGCGTGATTCCATGTTTGCTTGTAGAGTTTTTAGGATCTGTACTGGTTTTCCCAGAAACTCTCTGCAATGAGCAAAGCTGGGCTTCACCTCGCTGTGGAAAAAGCCAAGGTTGTATTTCAGATGTGCTTGTGCATTACAGCTGCATCTGGTGATGACACACCTAATGCCCTGGGATGTGGGCTGTGATCAAAAAGTGTTCTCAGAAGGTGAATTTTTCACTACTTTGTGCTTTGAAAGTCTCTCCAGGACATTTTGGGAAGGGGAGGAACCAAGCAGTGATGGTTGTAGTTATGCTGATAGTTCACCCAGCAATGGTCACATTTTGCGGTGTAGCAGCATCAGATTTGGGATTGTGCTGTGTTCCTACAAGCAAGGATTCATCTTGTGTTTAAAAGTCCGTGTTCCAAAGTTGTTGCTACTCCTTGTCCTGCTCCTGTTAAGCCCAGTGTAACTGTGTTTGGTTGGTACTTTTTTCCCTCCTCTTTATGGAGATTCCTTACAAAAATCATTTGGTTTTATGACAGCTTTCTGGTTTTGACTTTTCTAGTTAGCAGGAACCTGGGAATATGCACCTAAAAATATTGAGTTGTCTGATTTTTAAGCTTTTGAAAAGCTAAAATCTTCCTCACCGTTGTAAGAAAACAGAGTAACATCAAACTCTTCTCATCAACGTGCACCCAGGGGTATTGAGAGCCAAGCAAATGTGGTTGGTAAGACATTGGAGGTGCTCGTATTGCTCTTAACTTTAAAGACAACTGTTCATGTTTGGCAAAGAGAAAAAGCCAATGCAATATTCTCCAATAAGAACAGTGCAGGAGCAATGAAATAGTCAATATATTACTTAGTGAAATGTAACCAATCCAGAGTAAAGACCTCTGGGAAGCCCTTGGATCGGGCTGAATTTACAGGCAGCGAGTGTTCAGGTGTTAGTTTTATGTAAGAAGAGAGTGAAAGTTTAGAATTGGGCCATGTCTCTCATGCCTCATATTCCTAATGTTTTAGCTACTGATTTCATTGAGCCTGTGGCTATTTTAAAGAATGTTTTTATATGTGTCAGTAGTAAAAAAACCACAAAACAAAGCAGAACCCCCCCCTGTGTTATTCTGTAGTCAGAGGAAACTGTGTCCATGTTGCTGCTCTGTGTTTTCCCCTGTTACATCACCCTTCGAGCTGGTTCAGTCCGAGCCACTTTAACTTTACCAGGGAATTCCAGAAACTTTTGGGGCATCACCATTTGATCACTTTACCTGTATCTTCCTATGGTTCCTCTGAAGTAATTGCACACCTGAAGTGTCTTTTGTGAGGTGAGTGCTGTTGGCATAAACCCAGAGCCGGGCTGTTGAGCAGCAAACGTCTGGCCCGTGTGCTGATTCCCTCCTGGAGCACTGAGTGGGCTGGGACTGGGCTTGTTGCTGGTGTGTGACTTTGATTCCAGTTGGAATGTGTCCATCAGTGACTTGTTCACACATTGGACTGTGTTTCTGGCCATTTTTGTCGGATATTCAGCTCCTGGCCGAGCAGATAAACAGGAGTTTGCCATAAACACGAGATACCGATAAAATAATGGATGAGCCGGGGCTGCTCATTAGGAGGGGAAGTTTGAAATATAACCAGCTAATGAGGACTTGGATGTTTGCAGGGTTAACCACTAGTTTACATAGATAAGTGCCTTTGCAGGAGTGGTTGGTGCTGTCTTTCTGCCTGGGTTCTGTGAGAAAGCAGCCAGGAAGGAGTCGGGTGCAGCCGCTCCGTGAAGGGCAGCAGTTCCCAGATTGAAAGTGGAAGTTCTGCTTTGCAGAGAAGGAGTCTTTGACCTCAATGAATGATAACCTTGAAGTCAAGAGACTAGATTAATGCTCCACTTTCTGTATTTGAGATCAGCAATGTGAAAACCTGGACAGCTAAAGTTAGATTCATGCATCCATATTTAAAAAGAAGTTGCCTATTTAAAAGAAAAGGGATTTTTTTCTTTCCCCTCCTCCAAAATGGCTCGGTACCTGTGCTATTGAAGGTTTGAGTTTTCAGCCTCAGCCCTCATCTGAGAGGAAACAAATGACAAAAAGTCCTGTTCCAGGGTCCTGACATGGAATTACAGCCTGGTGGAGAACGCTGCTTCCCCTTCTCAGGAACAAGCCAGAGCATCTAAACCAGAAAATCTTTAGAGGCCTCGGTTATTATATATAGTTTTAATATTTTGGAAAAGCAATTTCTATTCATTTCGTCTCCCATTGCATGTGACCCTCTTTTAAAAACTTTTGGACTTGATTTTCAGCAAAGTATGAACTGATGAAAACATTTCTTTGTAATGAACAGTAGTGCTCCAGCAGCCAGGCTGAACTTTATTTCTCTTACCTATTTCTGAGAGCAAAGACTCACTCAGACTTGAGAACAATTTTTGAACAAAAAAAACCCAAATTCAGGTTAAGAATTGCGATATTAACTCTTAAAAAATACTGTGCATTTTCAGAATGGTTGGTGAGTGCACTGGGAATGCCCAGGGTCTGTGATGAACGTGACACTGCAAACCCAGAGTCTTCCTTGCAGCCTCTCAAGTCATCAGAGGAGCAGCTGTAATGAAAACAGCCCCTGTGATGTCCGAGTTCAGGCTGGGAAGCAAAAGTGAAGGTTCCCTTGGGATGGTGAGATGGTGTTTGGAATTGTGCTCGGTGATTTCCTGGCTCCAGTGGTGGCTGCTGTGAGCATCCCCTTGTACAGCAGACAGCTTTTGTGTCCTCTTCCCTGGCTTTTGGTGGGAACTGGTCATGGGTTGGTTCTGTTTGCCTGGATTGGGATGTTCTGGAGTGAAGTTAGGAGTGAGGATGGGTGTTGAGGTGAATCTGGGGAATGCCATTGGTTTGTATCCACAGGGAGCTGCTTCTCCTGGCCTTGGCATGGGCGATAGTTCAGGAGCTGTTCCAGCTTTCTAAGAATCACATCTGAAGTCTGGCATTCCTGAAGTCCATCCCGGGGTGCAGATCTTCCACTGCACACAGCAGTAGCTTTCGTTGTATTTCATGGAATCCTTGAGGATGGAAAAGCCCTGCCAGCCCAGGGAGCCCACCCTATGCCCGGTGCCCACCTTGTCCCCCAGCCCAGAGCACTCAGTGCCACGGCCAGTCCTGCCTTGGGCACCTCCAGGGCTGGGCACTCCAACCCTCCCTGGGCAGCCCCTGCCAAGGCCTGACCACCCTTTCTGAACACAGAATGCCCCAAATTCATCACTTTAGACCAGCCCTGTCACTAAGCAAGCTTAATAGTGGCTTAACTTAAACTTGTGCCCCTCCAGTTTCTGACCATACTCTGGGCAGAATCCATAAACAGAGGAGCGGATGTTTGTGGGAGCCATCCTGCTTTCTGTCTCATGCAGCCAGGTGGAAATAACCTCTCCATCCCTAAAAGTTATGTTCATTTGGGATTAGGTTTTAAAATGCAGAGGGAGGCCACAGGATGGCTCTTAGCAGCCAGGCCTCAGTACCTGCTAGTTCTTGGTAGGAATTCTGTTTGCAACCCTTTATCAGGCTGGGGGAGGGCAAGAACCAGACAAATATTGTTCCTAAATCTTACTGAAATTGGACATTACAGCTTCTTAAAACCTGTATTTCTTTGTTTCTCATCAGCTTCCTCCTTCCTGTTCAATTCATTCCCTGATAGATGGGTATTAATATATTTATATCAAATGCTCTTCCAGGCAGTGGTGGCCAGATGTTCTGATAGCTTGGTGCCTGACTGGGTGCCCAGCTGGTGCATTCCCAGCTTACCAAAGGATACACTCAGCCTTGCTGGCAGAGTTCTTGCCTGGTCATAGGGGGGCAGTAAGTTCCCCTCACCAGGTTGTATGAGATTTCCATGTGTTAATGTGCACTCAGCTCTCCAGGCCTGCATAAGACAACACAAGAACACTCTTGCAAGCTGTCTGACATCACCCAAGACATCATCTGAGTAGCTCTAGTTAAAACCTTCTATACCAAGGAACAATTAACTTAGAAATGTCGTGAACCCGAGGATGTCTCAGCTCTCAGATGTTCCTTGTGACGCTTCATTCTCAAACCCCTGTATTTCTGCATAAGCTGTTACAGCCAGTGATTAGATTAGAGAGCAAGAAATCATTTGTTTTTATGATATCAGATTTAAACTTCTGACCTTCCAGTTATCCTGGGAACAGCGGGCACAACATCTCTCCATCAACCCGGGCTCTGCTGGAGCCTGGTCTGAGGCTCAGCATTCAGTGACACATCTAGCTCCTCCTGGAGGCATTTGGGTGAGTTCAGTCCCCCCAGATCTTGAGAGATTTAGTTTTTAGTTTATAGCAGGTAGAGCCAGCTGTTGGACATGTTTGCTGGGAAGGTGGCACAGGTGGCAACAGTTTTGTTCCACACAGAGAAGAGAGATTTGTGGGAATCCTGCGTTTTCCCAATGAACTGGTTATTATATTTCCCTTGAAAAACTGAGGGTGCAAGCATAGTATTAAGTTTTTCTGGTACTGGTTGGTTCTGGCTCTTCTGTTCTCTTTTTTCACCACATGCTCTTGACTTCTGTTTCATTGTCTGAACGAATCCTCTATATTTGTGAACAGAGAATCCAACCTCAGGTTTGCTAAACCACTCAACACTTTGCCTTGTCCCACGAGAGCACATAAAATTTATATTAAAATTCTTGCACCTTGCCTATCTGAGGTCAATATTTTGTGGTGACCTTGCCCCTTGTCAGCGTTCCCTCTCCAGTATAATGCGGAGGGATCAATAGATGTGTTCTGCCAGGACATAAAGCAGAAGGATGATGTTTGTAAAGGGAGTGAAGTTGTTTTCATTCCTACCTGGAATTCCTCCTTGGGCACAAGTGTTGCTTTCTGCCGGGTTACGTTGGCAGGGAGGCCTTTGGGTAGAGAAGAATCATTGTAATACTGTGGTTGTAGTCCACAGCTCCTGAGGGCTGTCTCATCATTCCAGAGGAATAAAGAGCTCTTTCTGGCAATGCATGAACGTCCCCTCACACACAGCAGCAATTACAGAAGCCCAGGAAGTGGGTTTTTAGCTTGTCTGTAGTAGGACTGTCATCCATCTTCATGTTCCTCCATTCAAGGTCCTGAATATGCCTAAATAGAATGAACTGATTCTGCACGTTTTATGTATTAGTAAAATTATCTACAGTTCTCCTGCCGTATTAATGTGAGTTCTGACTCGCTGTTAATGTCTCTCAGCACCTCAGATCTTTCTCCATGTGTTGGATTGGGTATAAAACTGGTGGTGTCTCCATGTAGGTGTGGAATAGTGGCTTGCAGGTGTTATATCAGCTTATAAAATAAATTAAAAAAAACCCCACCAAATATGTTTGCCAAGTTTTATGCCTTCCCGTAATCTGTAGGCTTGGGCTAGTTTGGAGTTTGAAATATTTCACTTACTAAAGTTTATCAAAATATTTGTGAAAAGGAAAGTATGTCCATCATATTTGCACTTACAACTTCACTTTAAGGAGTGTTCCACAGGTTTATATTAAGGTGAGGCTTTAGGTGGACTGTGTTAGGTCCTTAAAGACTGTAAAAAAGGCAGTAATCTAGTAATTGATTTATTCTTACTGCTAAAGTTAGACCTTTCTAAAACTTGCAGCTGTAAAACCAAGCAATCATTTTCTAGTGCTGAGTAATTTGGAGACTTAACTGAGTACAATGATGTGTCCATGGTGTGTAGCTCAGGGTGTTTGTGGTGCCTGGTCTCAGGAGGTGGCACAAATAAACCCGCGTTTCTTTCTACACCTGAAATGTTCACATCTCTGGAGTTTTCTCCAAAATTTGGATTTCAAAATTGGCCTGGTGAGGTCACGGAATCTCAGAATGGTTTGGGCTGGAAGGGACCTTAAAGATCATCCAGTGCCACCCCCTGCCATGGGCAGGGACACCTTCTACCAGCCCAGGTTGCTCCAAGCCCCGTCCAGCCTGGCCTGGGACACTTCCAGGGATCCAGGGTCAGCCACAGCTTCTCTGGGCAACCTGAGATGTTGAAGGAAAACTTTGATTTCAACATTAAGATAATCATGATAAATAACTGAAAAAATCAAAGCTGGTCCTGTGTGCTTTAATTTAGACCAGTTGTGAAGATCTTGGCATGTCCATGTTTTGTCCTTGATGATCCTCAGTGCCCCTGACCTTTAATGTCCCTGTGCCGTGGTCTGATTAGAGCACTAACTTCTCTTAAACCTTGCAAAGAAACAGGTCCAACAGCCCAAAATCTTGAACAAGCAGTGCAGTTCCTGGACAGTGGCTTTTGATGTCTCTTCCTTTCTGTACCCCCCCGGCTTTTACAGAATTGGGTTCACAATTGAACTGATTTGCTGTTTGCAAGGAGGTTTTCCCCAGATTGGCAGAAGACACTGTTTGGAAGTTGTGCCAGCACAGAGCTGCAGGAGCAGATGTAATCAGAGGAGATTTCAGACTCCAAACTCCCAGGCAAAAAGGGCCCTTTCCCTGTCAATAAAGGGAGCTGATCCCGTGGATCCCACATCTGTGCTGGGTCACTGTCCCAGCCTGTGCAGCTGGGCGGCTGCCTGGAAGCTGCCTCTTGGGAAGGGCTCCTGGAACATGCTGACTGCCACACATTCCCAGGAGTTACTGGTTGGAGCAGACACTGGGAATGCCTGAGCGCTCTGTGGACACAAGAGGATCATGGATCTGTGTTTGGGAACCTCCCTCAGCCCAGCTCATCCCAGGAGCACAGTTTCTGCCATGCCGCTTCCATGGTTCCTCAGCTTTTAAGTCCACTGCTGTCTGAGAGTCCTTATTTTCCTTTCTCTTTGGAGATGTCTCAGAATAAGACTGATTTTTTTTCCCCTTTCTCAAAGCAAAAACCCCCACAGTTGCTCCACCATTTGTTATTTATCATCATCATCTGTTATTTATGCATAATATATAAATATACACGTATCTATATGTTTTTTTTTCTCCTGACCTGGAGCTGCATGAATATTCCTTTGCTTCCTTCTCACTTCCAAAGCACGGGAGAATTTTGCATTGCGTTCCTTTAGGTTTCCTTCAAAAGTTCAGCTTTTCCTCCACCTTTGGACAAATTGTATCTGTCAGGTTGTTCTTGTCGCTCTGGCTTAGGCTGACTTTATGGACTTTGGGGTCTTCATGACTTCTCTTCTGAAGAAAAGAGAGAAAAAAGTCTGTTTGACCCTCAAATCAGTGGGTCAGTTTTCAAGTGAGGATCCTGCACCTGCAGTTTAAATTCTGTGCTCGGCTTTGTTTTCCTACAAAGATTCTGGTAGCAAAAGGCCCCAGGCAACAACTGTTTGGATCCTGAGAAAGGCAAAAAGTAGTTGTTGTGTTTTTTTGTTTGTTTGGTGTTTTTTTTTATGTCTGGAGGCATGTGGAGCTCCAGGGGAAGGCAAGAAGCAAAACTTCATTTTTTCTTGGGAGAAATCCAGACTCTATAGGCTGCCGTCCAAATGCAAAAATTCTGACACTCTGTGCTCAGAAAAAGTGCCACCAGAACAGAGCCAGCTGAATACTCCACTGCTTCAATAGAAGGCAGTTTCCTTAAATAGAATTTGGGAGCTAACTTCGTCTAGAGCAGGGATTTGGGCTGAAAACACTTCCAGATCCACAGTGACGTCTCTTTACTTGAAGTTGCTCGATCTGGCTCCAGGTATTCGACTCGGATTCCTCTAAACACTCCATGTGTATTGAGGCGGCTGAGGAATAGTTTGTGTCCTGTAACTCCGCGAATTATCGCCTGAGTAATATGAATGAAAAATCTACTTTGTTTTTTTTCTGAGAAAGAATTGGCAGAGAAGAGAAGGGAATTCTTACTTTCATAGAATCATGGAATGGTTTGAGTTGCAAGGGACCTTAAAGATCATCTCATCCCACCCCCTGCCATGGGCAGGGACACCTCCCACCAGCCCAGGTTGCTCCAAGCCCCGTCCAGCCTGGCCTGGGGCACTCCCAGGGATCCAGGGGCAGGAATTCTATCCCAGCCCTTCCCCACCCTCCGAGGGAAGGATTCCTTCTGTCCAGATACACTTTGCACAGATACACTTGCTCAGTGTTTACAGAGTGGTTACAGTATTTTAACACTGTGCTTGACTTTGTATCACACTTTTTCCCGAGGATCTAAGTTCATTAGCTCTATCTTTTTGCCATCCAAAATCCACATGATCCTCGATAACAGATTAGCAGGAGCTCCTTCTTTCCAAGAAGCTGCAGCAGACCATTAGGAAGATGGTTAATCTCCCTCCTAGATAAGCCTTTTGATCAATTTAGAGAAAAGTGAATTGGTGTCTTACGAGCAAGTCTGTGTAGCAGACTGCTTAAACAAAGTGATATGGTCTCCTTTCAAGATTAGCTCCTAATGAATCGTCGGAATTTCATCAAAGACCACGTAATTAGACAGGTATTGCACCTTTGGATTAATGGGACCCCTGACAGAGGCTTGGCTTTCCTTACTCAAAGATAGGAACTATCTGCAAGAGCTGATCAGTTTTTGAAGGCAGGAAATGCCTCAGAGAGTTGTTGGAAGCATCTGTAGAAGATGCTCCACGGCAAAGCATCACTGTGCTCAGCTTTGGAGTCAGGGAGACTTTTCTCCAGCTCCTTTTGGGCTCCTCAGTACAGTTCCAAGGGAAGGGACAAGCATGGGAATTCCAGGTGTGACTCTGTGTGCCTGACATGCTTTTGGCCTCAGTGACGGAATCCTGTCTCCTTCCTCACCTGAGAAGACAAAATGATCTTTCTGTAAAAGGAGGTTGTAGCCAGGTGGGGATTGGCCTCTGCTCCCAGGCAGCTCCAGGACAAGAGGGAACAGCCTCAAGCTGCGCCAGGGGAGGTTCAGGTTGGACATCGGGAGGAATTTCTTCACTGAAAGGGTTGTCAAACACTGGAATTCAGGATCATCCAGTCCCACCGTCACCAGCACCACCAGAATCATCCCTAATCCATGTCCCCAGAGGTCACATCCAGACACCTCTGGGACACTTCCAGAGACAATGACTCCACCACCTCCCTGGACACTCATTCCAAAGCCTGGCCACTCTTGCAGGGGAAGCTTTTTTCCAATATCTGATCTGAACTTCCCCAGGCAAAATCATTTAATCCTTGGGGACATTTCAAAACATTGGACTGTTGGCTAATGGTGGCCAATTCCATGGCACTCTTCAGAGTCTGCCTTGCTCTCCTCTCACAAATTACGGCAAAGGCAATTTTCCCACTTCTCTCCACTCTCTTTTGTTTGCAGAGGTGTTGGGAAGTCTCCCCTTGCCCTTTTGTGGGGCAGAAGAAGAGAAAAAGAACGCAAGTCCTTATGGCAGCTTCTGCTTGGACACGAGCTCCCTGGAGCTTCTAATGCTCGTAGCATTTCTGCCAATCCCTGAAGAAGTCTTGAGGAGCCTGTGTGAGCTTGAGTGACATTTTGAAACAGTTCTGTGCTCACTTGCACGGCAGTGCCAGAGAACAGCACCGTGTTGCTTTCAACCCAGATGCTTTGGCAAATCTGAGCCTCGTGTGTCGCCGCTGCTTGGCAGAACGGCTGGTGCTGCAGAGCAGGAGCAGGTGCTTTGGGTTTTTCATGCTCCTTCTGCACCAAGTCCCTGTTTTTTGCAGTGGCTTTGGAGCACCATAAACAGTATTGCTCTTTTTTTCTGGTTTTAAACTCTTAAATGGACTTGGTAAAGGGTTGGGCCCCAATGGCAGCCACGGGATGAGGGTGATGATTTCCATGGCTCTAGAGGTGGCAGATGCTGTGCTTGTTTTATACTTCCACCCCAAGTTCATGGAATTCCTGAATGGTCTGGATTGAAAGGGACCTTACAGATCATCCAGTGCCACCCCCTGCCATGGGCAGGGACACCTTCCCCCAGCCCAGGTTGCTCCAAGCCCCATCCAACTTGGCCTGGGACACGTCCAGGGATCCAGGAGCAGCCACAGCTTCTCTGCCCAACCTCATTCAGCACTGTAGTGAGAGAAAGCCCTGTTACCTTAAAGACTGGTTGAGAATTGCTTTAGTTGATGTCCTGCTGCTGGTAACATCTCTCTTCCCCCAGCAGGCTAACACAGCCCTCACTCCAGTGCCACTTTGTCAGCCCTGGGGAGAGGGCACTTCCAGCTCCTTCCCCCTTCCCTTAGAATCTGCTGCCTGGGGAAGAGCCAGGCTCTTCAATACTCATCTTCACTTGTGTCTTTGCTGGAGCCCTGGCTGTGGGAGCTGCCTGCCACACATGGAACATGGGCTTTTATTCCCTGGGAACATGCTTTCTAAACCCTAATGCTGAGGCTTTGAAGTGCCCTGGTACCTAAACCTGGAAGATAAAGAGTTTGTGTGGTGTTGTTTCACTTCTCTTGACCCTTGGTAACGTGCCATGGTAGGAGCTGGTGGCTCCTTTGCACTGTCACGTGTGGTGCCTGGAGGTGCTCAGCAACTGGGATTATTCTCTGCCCAGACCAAGGGCACGGTTGTGTTTGAAACTCTGGAAGAATTGAAAGCCTTCAAGGGCAGAACTTCATTAACATTTCTGCTATGAACGGAACTTGGGATGAGCTTCCCACAGAACACAGTTGTTGGCCGAAGCTTGAAGAATTCCTTGTGTGGTTAGGGTTTGGATCACGTCAGTGATTTTACATCCTCACCTTCCCTTAGAAACAGTCAAGTCTCTTCCCTCAGGTGGAATCCTCTGTACCTCTCTGGAGGCAAGAAAACCCAACCCAAACAGCAAACCATGGTTCACCATCCCCTCAGATGTTCCTTGGTGTTGTTTGTGTTACAGATATTGGGAAAAAATCCTTCCCTGTGAGAGTGGGCAGAGCAGCTGTGGCTGCCCCATCCCTGGGAGTGTCCAAGGCCAGGTTGGAGCAACCTGGGCTGGTGGAAGGTGAAAGGTGGGTGGGACTGGATGGGCTTTAAGGTTCCTTCCAACCCAAACTGTTCTGTGATCCTGTAAGATTTAGACAAAATTCAGAGGTTTTAAATTTGCATTACTCTGGTACTTGAATAGTGTTGCTCTCCTCAGGAGTATTAGTGTGAAAACCAATTTTAAGAGTTAATTTTTTAGTAACTCGTGCTTAGTTTATGCTGGAAACACTAAAGCATTAGAAGGAAAAGTATAAGTTTCTTTTCAAAAGTAGTTTTCTGAAATCATAGTATTATCCTAAAGGAATAGTGATAGTTTTTTGTTTGTTTTGTGTGGGGTTTTTTTTGTTGTTGCTTAGTTTTGGTTTAAAATTTTATGATTTTAAATGTGTGTTACTTGAGAGAAATTAGTACAGTTTACAGTGAGCTCCACTCTGGGGTCATATTGTTTGGATTAATGCTGTCTGGCATCACTAGTTTTTCCGTGGTTTTGAGCTCCAAGTATATTCAACCACACTTAAGTTTTTTTCTCCTTGGAAGCTTCTACTTCAAGATGAGACAAATCAAAAGAAGTAATTACTTAAACTTAAAAGTGCACATACTAAATACAGAAATTATCACAAAGGCAGGAAATTGGCCTTTCGAATAAGCGCTTTGGAACTGGGAGGTTTGACTGTACTTGTGAAAGCCTGGGTTTAGTTCTGGTTTTAGCCGGGCTTCTCCGTGATGAGCAGTAGGGCAGAGCTGGAAATACAAAAACTTTTTACTGGGGAGTGATTTATTGTTTAAGGACTCGAGAAGTGTGAATGGAGTTTGTCAGGACTGGCCGGGGATGTGTGTTGTAAAAAGCAGGTGTCAGAATATCAGTTACCAAATCGTTGAGAACCCAGCAGAGAAATGGTTTAGTTACAATTTACAGCCTGTGAGGACTTTATAGAATAGTTCTGCTGCTTCCAGGCTACTTTGGAGTGAGGACAGACCTTGAATGTTGTGATTTTTATGAACTATAATATGGATTAACAAGGACAGCAAGCCTAGGAGTTTGGAAGGATTGTGGTTTATAGGAACTACAGCAGAATTTGTGTTACTAATACAGAGTGTAAAACAGTGTGATGTCTCCCCATGCAACAGAACTGCTCTGCTTGCTGCCAGAACTGTGTGCTGTAAACTTCAGAGTGAAATGAACTGCTTTACATTCATCCATGAGATCAGCCATTGAAGGAATCCCCTGGAATCATCTCCCCAGCACATTCCCCCTCCTCAAGGGGTAATTTGTCACAGGAGATATTTTCCCGTAGTTCACTTTCTCACTTAGAAAACCTCTGTGTGTGTAAGTCCTCCAGGAGATTCTGTTTGACACGAATTGGGTGTGTGATATATTAATTTTTTGCCATCATGGCTGTCCCAAATAAAGTGTAGTACAGGCAGTTTGGAATCAGTAAAGCAAAGAGACTTGTGATACCAACAGGGCTGTGGAAGGAGGGGATAGAAAATCTGAAAATACACACTTGCCCGTGTGCCAAGTAATTTTATTTTTACAGTTGGTTTTATTTTAAAGTTGTCATCACTGTGTTAGATGAAATCTACCTTTATGGTGAACACCAGAATGTGAGTTGGATGGACATAACACAGTGGAACACTTTGAAAATCCATGTGATTATTTAACTGCACAGAGTTAGAGAGATTTTGCACCAATTCCTAACACTGTATGGATTCAAACTACAAAAGTACTTTGAGATCCTCCCCCTCTCTCCTGAAAGCTGTTCTCTTTGGTCAGGTATTGAATAATTTATATCATGTGAGACTATTGCACATGATGTATTCAGCCCTTGTTTAGCTCTTACATTAATGGTTTGGCATGCTGGCTGTACATTGATATGGGACATGCTTCCCATTTTTTCTCTACCAACTGTTTAAATATATCTTGTGCCTCAGTAACTACAAATGGGAAATAGAATAATTCAAGTAATTTCCCTTGATGGTTTTTATGCGTAGGAAAAGATTTTATTCTTCCTTTCTTTTTATTTTTTTCTTTTCTGATACGTATGTGTTTGTGCAATAGATTAAAGGAGAGCCTTAAAAATGATCCCAGTATTTATGGTAACCTTATGTTCAGCTGGAACAGTGGGATGTGAACAGTAAACTCCAGACTTCAGGCCAGGTACTGAACGGGGATAAAACACTGGGTGTTTTCCACCTCTTTGACGTGTCGCCATGTAGGTAATTTACTCAACTTCCATTAGTTTTGCACTGAAAATTGTGAGTACTGTCATTCCTGCTTGCTTTGGAGGCTTCACCATCACGGGAAACTCCGAGTTAGCTGCTGATAAAAGTATTTCTCTGGGAGGAGAGTGGAGCAAGAGCAGGATTTAGTGCTGCAAAGCCCAGCCGGGATTGCCTGGAATATCATCATGCCGTGCTGGGATAGCTGCTCCTCTCCCTGTGTGCTGCAGGGCTGGGAGGGGACTGAAAAGCAGCATTTTGGTTAAAAAAAAAGCTGTCAGGAGATAAAGAAAGGCAGGCCCCGATTTTCGGGCGTGTGTCAGAGGGTTGGTGGCACACACCGAGATATGTCTTTTGGGGCATGAAAGGAAATCCTTCGGTGGTTCCTCTGCTGATAAAAGGTCCAGAACGAAGTTTTTGCATTGTGGAAAGGGGAGCCCATCAAACTTCAGCTCCTGTCGGCACCGGGCTGTGCTGCTCGGGAAAAGCAGGTCCGGAGTGTGACAGGGATACATCGGGAACACGGGGCTTCCCCCTCCTTATCCATGACCCAGCAGGGAAGGTCCCATCGCTCCCCTCCTTATCCATGACCCCGGTGAGAGCACAGGGAAGGTCCTATCGCTCCCCTCCTTATCCATGACCCAGCAGGGAAGGTCCCATCGCTCCCCTCCTTATCCATGACCCAGCAGGGAAGAACCCATCGCTCCCCTCCTTATCCATGGCCCAGGTGAGAGCACAGGGAAGATCCCATCGCTCCCCTCCTTATCCATGACCCAGGTGAGAGCACAGGGCAGGTCCCATCGCTCCCCTCCTTATCCATGACCCAGGTGAGAGCACAGGGCATGTCCCATCGCTCCCGTAGGGGAGCATCCTCCTGGGGTTCCCACACACGGAGCTGCCCCCGGTTCCCACCTGGGCAGGAGGTGCCTGTTCCCAGTGCCAGGCACCTTCCAGAGGCACTGGAGAACAGGAAGCACCCCCCCACCCTGCTCCCAGGTGAGGGAATCGCAGCGGCGCTTCCACATCGCTGTGGGCTGGGGAAGGGGGAGTAAAACATGCCCGGGATCGCCGCGGCGTAGAGAGGGGACTGTGGAACTGCTGGAGTGGCTGCCAGAGTAAGTGTGTCAGTCTTTGCCTTTCGAGACGCCGGGTTCCCAAAAAAGCCCGCATCTGTGTGCACCCGGGAGGGGGAATCTCCCGGGGAGCCCGGGGTCAGTGGCTGCCCTGCTCCTCCAGGGGTGCGTGGATGGATTGTGGATGGATGGATGGATGGATGGAAGGATGGGTGGGTAGGTGGGTGGGTGGATGGATGGATGGATGGATGGATGGATGGATGGATGGATGGATGGATGGATGGATGGATGGAAGGATGCATTCCCACAGTCCCAGGCAGGCACACGCAGGGATGAGCGCTCTGGCAGATAAACCTGATTTCCCTTTAAATCGGTGGCGAAAATTGGCTTATTTCTGTGGTGCGGATGCCTCAGCCGTGTCACCGGCGGTCGGAGGAGCCGGAATTCGTGTGCTTAAAACCTGCCAGGGGGGTGGATAATAGTCATCATCATCATCATCATCATCATCATCATAAAGGATGCGCGTTCTTTAGGGCTGAAACCAAGCAAATGAAACAGAAATCAAAAAAAGAGGGGAGGACTGGAGTACCAGGAGGTGACCTGACTTCAGGCAGGCAGAGGGAACTTTGGAGCCTTCCCGAGCGCTGGGAGGATCCCGGCCGAGGGCGGGGTGCCAGTGGGAAGCGCTGGGAATCGGCATCGCGGAGCCGTGTCCTGGCTGCGCGCCCTGCCCGTGCGCGGGGGGTGAAATGTGGAGCGCGGTGCCGATCGCGGGGAGATGGAGACGGAGATGGAGGTGGAGATGGAGATNGGAAACCGGGAGCGGCGCCCGAATCCAGAATCCCGGATCCTGAATCCCGGGTCCCGAATCCAGAATCCTGAATCCCGGGTCCCGGATCCTGAGTCTTGAATCCTCAATCCTGAATCCCGAATTTTGAATCCAGAATCCCAACTCCTGAATCCCAAAACCTGAACTCAGAATCCTCAATCCTGAATCCTGAATTCTCGAATCCCCAATCCCAAATCCCCAATCCCAAATCC
>VWZF01004179.1:52658-64713 GCA_013396755.1 Sclerurus mexicanus
GGAGGTGGAGGTGGAGGTGGAGATGGAGCCGCAGCCGGTCCCGCCCGGCCCCGCCGAGCGTTCGCAGCCCCGTCACGGGGCTCCGTCCATCGCGCCCGGCCCGGCCCGGCCCGGCNTGAATCCCGAATCCCCAATCACAAATCCTGTATCTTGAATCCCAAATCCCAAATTCTGAGTCCCGGATCCTGAATCCCAAATCCCCCATCCCGAGCGGCTCCAGCGGTGACGGAGCCGCAGCCTGACCGGGCAGCTCGATTATTTCTCTTTTATTCCGTTTTCATTTCTTTATCCTGCCATTAAATTGCCCCTAAGCGGCCGGATTCCTGCGGGGCGCTGGTGGAGCCGGCCGGGATGAGCCCTCTGGGGTGACTGTGGAATATTTTTCCTTCCTCCCAGAGTAACTATCCATACATACCTGAGGTCTGGGACCACCCGGCACTTACTGGTGACGGTGGAAATCCCTTTCACCAGCACGTTTTTGGTTAAATCTGATTTTGGCCTTGGTGAGATTTTAATTTTGACAGGAATCTTGAGGGAAATTTAATTCCTCTTGAATAAAGCGAACCTTTGCATAGGGAAAGTTGATTCCTTGTGCGTTTTAGAAGGAAAGAACTAAGATAAAATATAATTTGTGTGTATTTGGAGTTTGCTTGGAGCCTTCTGGAGTTTAGAGATTCTTTCATAGCGTGTTTGATGGAGAAAATCATGTCCATTTAAACTGTATGGCACCAGTTTCTGTTGTATTATGAGATTGCCATGGTTTGTAAAGTGTTTTTCTCTTACTTACTGAGCTGGACAGAACTTCCCGTATAAACTCTTTTGTGTTTGTGGTTTTTACTGGGAGCTGAGGGACAGGTGGGGGACCTTGAGCAAAATTAAATATAGAAATATAGTTGGAATTTAGTTGTTGGAAAACCTGTGTTTGCAATAATAGTCACACTTTGTTCCTTGGTTTTGCTTTAAGAGTTATATTTGTTCAAAGGTTGCACTTGATGATCTTGGGGGTCTTTCCAACCTTAATGTTTCTGTGGTTTTCAGAACTTTCACCATGGTGATAAAAAAATAGATCTTCGTTTCCCCCTCTCCTTTATAATCTCTCTTTTTAAATGTCAGGCTCTTCATTAAATTATAAAACTTACAAACCTTAGAATAATTGCATAAAATCATAAAATGCACATAAATTAGGATGAGGAGAGAAGAAAGAAGCATCAGAAACTCAGCCCTGGCACGTTTCCCTGGCACTGGTGACCTCTGGAAAACGAGAGGTTTATTCTTTAGAGCGTTTAAATGATTTTTATTTTTCAGTTTTAAAGCACATGTTAGGCCTCTTCGTTAAACCTGGTTTATTAAATATTCAATGATAAAGTATTGATCCCGGAGATACTCAGTTCCACTCACTCATTTGGCATAATACAAATAAATCCCACCTTGAGTTGGAGCATCAGCCAAACCGCTTGAGTTTGACCAGTGCTTTGGGATGAAGAGTTGGGATGTGGCAGGAAAACTTGGGGAGAGCATTGAATGTGCCTAAGACAGAGAGAAAACCTCCGATAATAACTATATTGTTGTGTGTACGGCGGCACACTTGAGCTGGTTGCTTCTCTAAATCCTTGGATATCCTCTCCTGCAGGATCACGGGAGGGCACTGTGTCAAAAAAGAGCTTTTTTCTACCCAGCCTGTAAAGCTGCTCCTCTGTGGAGCTCTGTAAAACACAGATTTACCTCCTAGTACGTGTTGCTTGTCTTGGTGAAGTCTTTCACGTGCTGTATGTACAGAATGAGAAGTTAAAAGCCACGGAACCCTTCTGTGTTTATCCCGTGTCTCCCTGTTTCTCTGCAGAAAATCCAGAACATCGCAGGAGGAAACGGTTATTTGTGAATTCCAAGGGTACAAAAACAATGACTGCCCTGTAGAATATATATGCAGACAGGAATAATTTTATTTGGAGCACAGTCTGAAGGGTGTCAGGGGATATTATGTTAAATACAATGCAAATAAAAAGATCTATTGTGTGGCCACCTATTGAGTGAGCGCTGCTTCCATTCTGTCCTTCAAAACAAACAGGGCATTCATGGAGCTAAACAGGATCATAACTTATTGACATGGAGGCACTGAGTTAAAGCAGAAGGATTCTGCAGGTCCCTAATTTCTCTCCACGTTTTAATATACTTTTAGTCCACTTCATACATCACTGGAGGCTTTAAGGCTATGGAGGGTTGCCCACAGGTTCAGTTTCCTTGTGGAGCTGGAGGTGTTTCTCAGACCTGCTCCTCCCTCCACAGAAGAAATGTGAAAGCAGAGGTGTCACCCAGCTCGGTTTTGACTTGGAAAGTTAAGAGCACTTGTGTTTCCTGTAGGTTTTAGCTGAGAATTTTAGGCTTCATTTATATAAAAAAAGAAGTTTTGCTTTCGCAACGTTTTCTTAGCTCTCAGTTTCTTCAGAGTGGACTCAAAGCAACGTTTATAAGTTCATGAAATCCAGATTTACATAGTGTTGTCAGTGCATTAAATGAGTTTTAGAAATTCCCTTCTCCTGCTGTGGGAGAGAATTGCAGTGTTTGGTCCTTCTGGTACCAGATTTTTGGAGCGGCTCTTTCTTTTCTTTGAAGAACCTTCCCACGGTGTCTCTGTGTCCCGGGTCTGAGGGTGGGTGTTTCTAAGTTTAGGGCTTAGTTTTGCTGGGAGAGAAAGCAGTGTTGGGCTTTTCTGTACAGGGAAGTTGGCTGAATAGTCATTGTGGGATTGCTTCTGAAGTGGCCATTCTTAATAATTCCCCCACAATAATACAGTTCCTCCAGAGGAGGAACTCGGGGGGGATATTTATAACGGGATTGTTTGTTCTCCAGTGGCTGCCGCAGGTAATTCCCCTTTGTTCCCTGGGTTCTCGCAGCTTTTCCCGGGGTTCTCGCAGCTTTTCTCGGTCCAGACCAAGCAGAGTGAGGTCCGTGTCCCTCCAGGTTCTCACGTGGTCATTTTAAACTCCGAGCACCGGGACAATGGGCAGGGAATGTTGCAGCAGTTCACTCAGAGTTCAGGTTGGCATTTGCTTGTTGCTTAAAAAGATGATTGTTCTCCGCTCTGAAATCCCCCGTGGTTGACATTTATTATGCTCAGGCAGAACTCTGGTAGGTCTAACTTGTCTTCAGTGTGGGTTTGTTTGAACAGAGAGTTCTCAAGATACAAGTGTTTGTCTCTTCTGCTAATTGCTCACTGTCTGGTTTAGGATGTGCTAATAGAGCATAGAGGTGGTTGGCTATTGAAGAAAGGCAGGGATCAGGCTCACCTTTCCAGGCTCCTTTCTTAGAGGCACATTCAGTAACTGAGGTATCAAATGTTCATGGATACTGAACCGTGGATTTTGAAAAACAAGGTGGGCCAGAAGTCTGCAAAACAATGAACTTTGCCAAAAAAAAAAAAGGTGGATCTGACGTGAAGGGAGAGGTTTGTACAGTTCCTCAACTAACACAGGGTTCTCTGTGGGGAGACACTTGGCTGTGTTCACGTTCGCTGATTTAAATACAGAAAACAGAAGTAGCAAGAAGGGCCGCACCTCCATCTGTGGTGGCTTAGCAGGGACTGGGAATAAAAAGATTTGAAGTGTGAACCAGTTCTGTGCAGTGAGAACCACCCTGCCTGGTCTGTGGTGTTGGCCCACAGGCTCTTGAACTCTGAGTGTGGAAGTGAGAACCCCCGGTGTGGTGAACGAGGCAGGTCACACTTTTATTCTCTGGTGTTTTCTGGCAGGTTCTCACTCAGCTGGAACCAGATCCCTCAGAGGGAATGTCTCTGCACGGGGCTCAACCACCCAAACAGGGAGAGGGAGCCACGGGCAGGAGGGGAAAGGAAGCTCCAAACATTTCGAGTCAAAGCAATGACCTTTAGAGGGAAAACGTTGAAGAACAGGAAGAAATGAATTGTGCAGAGGAGAAAGTTTCGTACTGAGATCACAGAAACACAGGCTGGTTTGGGTTGGAAGGGACCTTAAAGATCATCCAGTCAGCTTCCACCAGCCCAGGTTGCTCCAAGCCCTGTCCAGCCTGGCCTTGGACACTTGCAGGGATGGGGCAGCCACAATAAACCCCTAAGGAATGTTACCACTGTCAGTGGTAAGTTCTCAGACATGGGGAATTCCTGCATTTGAACTTCTAAACACATGAAATAAATGCTGCTGGGCCTTCCTCCATCCTGCAGGGCAGTCAGTAGGCAGGGAAGTGTTCCTAAGGCCGGGGCAGGGGGTGTCACCACCAAGGGAGCTCTTCATCTCCTGGTGGCTTGGAGTCAAGATCAGCTGCTGCACTTGCAAGGTGCTTCTCTCAGTCCTGAAGGCAAACTTACATAACCCACAGGGTCAAAACAGTTAAACTAGTCCTTTTTAGGGTTTATTTTTTAATTGTGAGGTAAGTAGGTATGAAGACATATTAAGGAAATGTCACTTTTTCAGTGTTCTAGTGATTTTTGTCTGACTTTGCCTCCTTTTTTTATCTTTGGCTATGAATATACCTCAGTAGAACAGTTGGGTAGAACTGTGACAGAGGGACAAAGAGAGTCACAGAGATACTCTGAGAAGCAAAGTCTATCTTTAATGAGTGACAGCAATTCATGGAAACCATCTCATTGCCGTGGGGCTTTTCAGGTGAAGAGGAGCTGCTCCAACAACTCCTGATTCCAGAGGAGAAATCCTGTCACATACTTGGTGCTGACTTTTGTGGCACAGAGACCTTTGGAGGTCAGCTGGTCCAACCTATCCCTGCTCAAGCAGGGCCACCTAGAGCTGGGGCCAGCTGGGTTTGGACCACAGTGCACACCTTTTTTCAGGAGCAGTGATCCCCTGTTGGGGTGGAACAGTCTGCTGCAGCTCTTCACCATGAGTTGGTCAATGTTTGTGCCCTGCTTTGGGTGACAGGAGGAGGCCAGCAATGTGTTTTACCACTTGGTGACCTTAAGATACCTTTTTTGGGGGGACTTAAATGAGTCAAAATGGGAATAAATAATCTCAAATGGATGAGGTGAGAAATCCTTGAAAAACTGCATTGAGTTCTTACAAATCTGTGTAAAATTGTACCAAAAATTTTCCTACATTAAACCAGCTGTTTATTTATAGACTCTTCAAGAACCACCATCTAAAGCTGCTTTTCTGCTTGGCCTTAATAATTTCTGTGATGCTTGGAAAAGTCACAGAATCACAGAATAGTTTGGGTTGGAAGATCATCTCATTCCAACCCCCTGCTGTGGGCAGGGACACCTTCCACCAGCCCAGGTTGTTCCAACCTGGCCTTGGACACTTCCAGGGATCCAGGGGCAGCCACAGCTTCTGTGCCCAACCTGTGCCAGGGCCTGCCCACCCTCCCTTAAAAAAAATCCCTTGAAAACAAAGCTATTTTGAGCAAGAAAAGTATTTCCCATCCTCACCAAAGAAATAAATATATTCTTTCACTTCTTTCACTGCGTTCAGGTGATGCTTTAAAGAAATAAACCCACCCTTCTTCCTTCTGAGAAGGGAATTCATTTTTGCAGTGTCTGTGTTTTCAGGTAGTTCAGGCCTGGGAACCTCTTTTAAGTGCAGATACACATAAAGGTGTAGATTTTTATGTCACCCCTGAACTAACATTAGGTAAGGCCTGTTTGTGAGATAATTCTGCCCACTCCCAATCCATAATCTCTAAATGTATTTCATGCCTAGAGATCTTGGCATACTTTTAGTTTTCTGTCACTTTATTTTGTTCCCGAGGTGCTTCACAGTGTGTGATCACTTGAACTTGCAGTGCTCAGAAAGAATTGATGACTGACTACACCTTGTTCCAGAGATACTTCTGTCCTGTGGAAGTTCTGGATGTGGTAACAAGTGCCTGTGGATTTTAGTCCTCCCATGGTGGCCAGATCACTTACTTTTTTGGATGTCTGGAACTCTCCCGATGAGCCAAAAATCAATCTCTGAGCCACCAGAGGGTTTGTGAACCTCAATTAATGGGTGCACACAAACGTCCCCATTTCTGGAGCGACTCCTCGACCTAAAACTAAAGGAGGTCAAGATTTCTATTCTAGCCACTTCTTCTTTCTCCCCTCATTTCTTCCTAACGTGTCACCAGGTGTTTCGAGGCAGTTCTGAGTGTTCCCTTGGGATTAGATGTCCCGGGGTGGGATTGCAGGTGCCATGGAACAAAGTCTGAGATGTGGCAAGGGCAGGGATTCCATCAGGGCTTGAGCAGCCCTTGTTTTTGTTGATAGCCCAGGCTGCTTTCAGCAACAGGTCTGTGAACTCCAGTGGCTCAGTGACAGGAAGAAGTTGCAAAGATGGAATTCCTTGGCTACTGATCCTGGTGGTTGCAGGTCTCAAACTTTCGACCTGGGCGGGTGTTGCTGACGTGGTTTAGGGTTGGTACAACCACCATCAGGACATGACTCAAATGCCTTTGCTTGGGATGAGAACACGAGCAGTTCCCACTGTCTCCTTGTCAGCTTTCAAGTCATCAGTGTGGTCTCACCATGTCCCTGAGATTTGCTGTGAAAGCCATCGATGACTCTGCTTTAGAGAAGGTTCTTGCTGGGTATGGTTTGGGGTCACCCACTGATGTCCCTGGTTTAGAGAAGGTTCTTGCTGGGCAGGGTTTGGGGTCACCTCTGTTGGCATCACATGTGGTGTGTGCCTTCCCTCCAAGCAAACAGGTACCTGCTTGTCCAGCACAAAGAGCACATCTCCCCAAATACCTGAAAAGAAAATCCTTGGACTTGGTTGCAGGGGGACTTGGAAGGGACAGGGGGTGCAAACATGGAAAGCTTCAAGCTGAATGAAAACAGTGGAATTACAACTGTTCTTTTGGGGGATAATTATACTTGTAATGCTTTCCTACTTTATTTCGCTTTTGTTTAAACTCTTGAGTGTGTGTAGGGCATTATTCAGTTTATCCTCAGATTTGTGGTGATTTCAAGAGTGTCAGAAGGCCTGTGAAGTCAAACTGTAAATGAGAACCCCACACTACCAGGATTTTTGGGGGTGTATATGGGAGTTTCTGCTCTTTTTAGGGACACACATCCAAGTGCAGAATTTTTTAAAAATAAATTTGTTTTTATTAACTTATGTAATTTGCCAGATATGAGTCTATTGGAAACCTGTGGCTTGGGGTAAAAAAAATACAAGAAATAAATGCTTTAAAGTAACTGGCTCCAATTTAGAATTAATGGTGTTTTTGACAATGTGATTTAAATGTTATTTTGACTTTTACTTCAGTCACCAAGATGTTGCTAAGTGAGATTATGGGGTTTTTATTCAGGTTAAGCAAAAAACCCAGAAATTAAAAGAGCAGAAAGCAGAGATCTTGGATGATATCTTACATATGCTCACCCCTTCTTACAGGCTGTATCTTGGAAAGTAGCTGTACACTACATTTATCAGCTTCTGGAGATGGAAGAGAGCTCTGATTCTGTTTCCAATGGACATTTTACACAAGAGTTAAAAGTAATTTGCTGTGCAGCGTTAGCTCAGAATGGTTTAGCCAGGAATTTATTTTATTTTTGTTTTTAAGACCAGCTTGATACTTTCTCCTGTTACCAGAGGCACAATAATTCACACACACACAAAAAGGAGTTTTCATAAATCTCAGCATTCTGGAGCAGTTTGTTCTGGTAGAGCTTTAGGAGGAAAACAGCAGTGCCCTGGCAGTTCACTTCACCCCTTTTAAAATAATAATAATGATCATCCTACATACAGCCTTTCTCATGTATAGCTGTTTGAATGGTATTTTGACTTTTTGGTTGAATATATTTGTCTATAATCAGTGTAAAATGATGTTTGATTTCATCCCATGCAGTTCTCCTGTTGCCCTGACAGGGCTGAGTCAATGCTCCAGTATAATTTTCAAGATTTTATTTTTTTCTTGACATAGTTATTTTTAAGAAAGCCAAATGGATGGCCTGTCTTCATCTACTGTTTTCAGCTGCTTCTATTTTCTTGCGAGGTTTTACTTGTAAAGGAAATGGGGATTTCCCTTGACTGTTTAACACCTTCCTTCTAAATTTAATCTCCAGCAATAGTTCTGGTTTCAGGCTGCAGCTGCTCTTTGTTTGCTGCAGTTTGGAGGAGGGCACAAACACCCACAGGGAATCACAGAGTCACGAGGTGGTCAGTGTTGGAAGGGATCAGCAGCATCACCCAGTCCCACCACCCCCAGCACCACCAGCATCACCCCAACCCGTGTCCCCAAAAGAGGAGCTGTGGGGCTGGGCACGGGCTTTGCTGTTTCTTTGGTCCCCTCGGTCCAGGAGGTTGCTGGGAGCAACCCTGAAAGGCAGACCTTGGGGGCTTTTGGGGCTCTTGTGGAATTCCTACACAAAATTCACGTGTTTGGAAATAAACCCTGTCAAATTCTGATTGAGTTAGGACACACAGATGGAGATGTAAAAGGATTAGAGTCGTGGAATGGTTTGGGTTGGAAGGGACCTTACAGATCACTCAGTGCCACCCTTGCCATGGGCAGGGACACCTTCCACCAGCCCAGGTTGCTCCAAGCCCCGTCCACCCTGGCCTTGGACACTTCCAGGGATGGGCACCCTGTGCCAGGGCCTGCCCACCCTCCCAGGGAAGAATTCCTTCCCAGTATCCCATCTATCCCTGCCCTCCCTCAGCTTAAGGCCATTGCCCCTTGTCCTGTCTCTCCATGCCCTTGTGAAAAGTCCCTCCCAGCAAACCCCTTTAGTTACTCCTCACATGAAGATGATTTCTGGGTTCCCTGTGTATCCATGAAAAAGTTGGTGAGCCGGGACACAGAGGGAAATATTTTCAAGCCATTAAAGCCCCACTTTGTCTTTGCAGGAGGAGAGACTTCAGCATGCAAACCTTCATCTGTTCGGCTTGCACCATCGTTTTCATTCCATGCTGCTGGCCTTCAGATGGCTGGACAGATGTCCCACTCCCATCAGCAGTACAGTGACCGGCGGCCGCAGAACATCAGTGACCAGCAGGTTTCTGCCTTATCCTACGCTGAGCAGCTCGACCAGCCACTCCCACTGACAAACCAGGTGAGGAGCACAAAGGTCCTTCACATGGGAATGTTCTTCCTCTGGATGCAGAATCCTGGGATCACAGAATGGGTTGGGTTGGAAGGGACCTTAAAGATCATCCAGTTTTGTGGGCAAGATCACCTCCCACCAGCCCAGGCTGCTCCAAACCCCATCCAACCTGGCCTTGGACACTCCCAGGGATCCAGGGGCAGCCACAGCTTCTCTGCCCAACCTGTGCCAGGGCCTGCCCACCCTCCCAGGGAGGAATTCCTTCCCAATATCCCATCTATCCCTGCCCTCCTCCAGCTTAAGGCCATTTTTCCTTGTCTTCTCCCTCCAGGCCCTTATGGGAAGTCCATCTCCAGTATAATGTGTTATACATCCAGAAATTACAGGATCAGGACATGTATTTTCTTAGTTTTTTGAGCTTTTTTTTTTAACTAAATAACTCCTGACTCTTGAAGGATGGGTAGACAAATGAGTTTCTGAAGTTGTTTTTAAACATCTGGTACATGTTTATTGCGATTCTTCTACTTAGACAATCTTTCTCTCCTCTTATTTGAAGAAAATATTATAAGTGGAGAGTTCTGAAGAGGGTTTAATAAGAGGATTTTCTTAATTTTTATGCTGTTTGTTGGAATATAATTGCTTTATTACTTGTTCTAATGGGCAGTGTTTTAATGCAGAGACACTGGCTGGTGTATTTGGAATAGAGAGGTTTGCACAAAAATATTATTAAGCAAGATACACCTCTTTTTTTTTAAAGCGACATCTCAAGCTGTGCTGTCATTGGGGTTTACTACTACTAATTTACTAATGACTGTTGAAAGGGGGTAAAATGGACCCAGGGATTGGGAGGATGGTGGCTGCTTTGGAGGTGTCAGGATCAGTGTTTCTTCTGTCCTGCTTTGGAGTTCCCAGAACTGTGAAAGAGCTCCCTATCCCATCCTTCCAGTAGCCCCAAGAGCTGTAGTTTCTCTGGATTAATGGGAATTCTGTTGTTTTTTAAAAATGGCACAGCCCAGTTGTTGGAGACATGAGGGCAGATTGGTTCCAAAGCTTAAAATCCAGAAGCCCATGGGTCAGAACTTCCAAATTTGGTGCAGACTGGCAAAGAGGATTGAAGCTCCCAGATTCAGGTCTGTTCTTGTGGTCAAGGTAGAAAAGTCTCCAGTACCACAGGAAGGGGGAAGGAGTAGAGAGGATGTGAAGGTCAAACTGATTGCCAGGATTTGGAGATCTCTGGTGGCAAGAGCTCCACAGAGGATGGCAAAGGGCATGGAGCTGGCAAAGGGTGGTTTTGCTTTCCTGAGAGCCAATCAGTAGGAAGAGTAAATCTGCTCCCATGGAACACTGTTTAGCTTGAGGATCTCCAAAGATGTATTTTGTGTTGCTTTTTTTAGGTTAAATGTCCCCTCAAACCTCCACATTGAGGTTGATCACTCCTTCAACTAAAGTTGCTGGATCCTTAAACATTTCAAAGCACTTCAGCCTGGCATCCCTTGTGTGAGCTTTGCTTGCGTTGGTTGGTCGTGTTTTCAAACCAAAGAGCCAACTGGAGGAATTTTAGGCTGCGTGGGTGTTACCCATGTGAGGAACTGAGGAGCTGGACACCCTGGCGATGGCAGTCGAGCTGTCTTTGCACCACTGACACTGTTTTATAGAACTTGTCCAGTTCCACCTTGGTTTTTTCTGCATTGTGGCTTCTGTTGTCCCGTTTTACTGTGGTTGTCTCGTTGAAGTCTATTGTCCTCTGTCCAAGCAGCTCAGATTTGTCACTTCTTTATCCTTTCAGCACCCTTGGCTTTGATGGCGGGCAACTTACTGAAGTCTTCTGACTGCTTGTCTTTCATGCCTCTGGCCACCCTTGAGTTCTTGTGCTTCTCCATCAACCAGTCTCACAAAGAGTTCTCCAGACCAGTTCCTGGCTGGAGTGGAGGTTCTTTGTGAGCCTCTGAGGGGACTCTCAAGGGCTTTTTGTCTTTCCATTGCACTTCTGGTTGGTCTTAGCTGCACAGCCAAATCCAGCTGAGGTCTTTGTGCTGGTGGGTCACATCATCTGCTGTAGACCTAAACAGATTCCTTGTTCTTTCTCTTAGAGTTGCCCTTTCTCAGCTCTAGTTCATCTGGATTCAAACTCTTACTCTCTTTTCTTATAAAAGCTGTGACTCCCCGTGGTTGAAGGCACTGAGTGCCACATCCATGAACACCTCCAGGGCTGGGCACTCCAACCCTCCCTGGGCAGCCCCTGCCAAGGCCTGACCACCCTTTCCAGGCAGGAATTCCTCCCCATGTCCCCCCTGCCCCTGCCCTGGCCCAGCCTGAGCCCGTTCCCTCTGCTCCTGTCCCTGTTCCCTGGGAGCAGATCCCAACCCTCCCCTGGATCCATCAGGGACTTGCAGAGCCACAAGGTCCCCCCTGAGCCTCCTTTTCTCCAGTGCTGCTTCTTATCCTTAAGAAGATCCTGTTTTTACTGTGCAGCAGAAGGAACAGGCTGAATGTCTGTTGGAGAAGGTTTGATACATGGATCTAACCTGGCCATAAAAACAGGAGGAGGAGAAAGGTGACTTCTGGCAGATACAGGAAGTTTAATTCCTAAGGGGCAGATCCTTTCAGTGCAGAGACTCATGTCCAGTCAAACAGACAAGGATTGGGTCTAAACAGACAAGATTAGGTCTACAAGCTTTGCTTTCCTGGTTTTTCCGAACACCAGGGTTTCAGCAGCCTGGACAACGGGGTCAGCTTGGGTCCTACACCTCTCCACAGCCTAAAAGTAGCTTCTTTAGTGCCCTAAAAGTAACTTCTTTGGGTGCAAATGTCCCCCAAGGTGACCCACAGCGAGTTGCCCACCCCTTTGCTCTTGAGAGGGCCCATTCCCTGGTGGATGGAGTAGCCAGGGCTGTCAAGGAAGCGGGATTTTCCCAGGAAGCTCCAGGAAAGGAGAGTCTTTCCCGAGCTCCAGCCCCCCTCTGGTGGCCAAAGGGCCGCGGTGCTTCTGCTGGGAAAGTCAGCTCAGCTTTCCTCTCCTCTCCCTCTCCCTCTCCCTCTCCCTCTCCCTTT
>VWZF01004179.1:65004-196124 GCA_013396755.1 Sclerurus mexicanus
TCCTCTCCTCTCCTCTCCTCTCCTCTCCTCTCCTCTCTCATCCTGTCGTTTTAAATAGTTGCCTTGTTATTTTTCAGGTTATTTTTGCGTCTTTCTGTTCACTGTGGCTGATTCCCTTTTTTCTGGGGAGTGTCTGGCTCAGGTGCCTGCAGTGATTTAATTCAGAGTCAGATAAAGGGCAGGGCAGGCCTGGAGTGTGAATTTATTGCTTTTATTCCTGCTCTGTCCTGCTTGGGGTTTGATTTGTGCTGCCTCACGGGCCGTATTCTGCTGTTTTATAAATCATTCACAGCTGGAGATTAAAGGTTAGAAACAGTAACCACAATTTATATGAAAAATGTGTAAAATATGTATATTTCTCTTACATGTTTACCCTTAAAATTTTATTGACACAGTCTTCTCTTGCACCTGTTGCTTGCTGGCTGTGCTTCCCAAACCCATCATTAACAAGGATCAAATAATAGGAAGACGCTCCAAAACCAGGCAGATTGCTTTGGTTTTCACTTCTTTAAATCACAGTTAAAACCTTCCAGCTCTTTCCTTCTGAACTTTTTTCTTCAGGAGTTGCTCTTAAGGCTTTTATTCCTGCTCGTGGTCATGGGGTTTCACCCCTCTCTGAGTGCAGAACCAGCTTCAGGGAGCTGTAGGAGCAGAAGAGTTGGGGTCTGTGGGATCTTTCCCCTTTAACAATCACAAACTAATATTTCTTGGTCCATTTTTAACTGGTTGCATCTTGTGAGTTCAACGTAACCTGATGGGAAATGAAGATAAGGGCTTAAAAGTTGTCACAACTCCAAACAAGCATTTCCTAATGTTTGTCTCCATCAGGGGTGCTCAGATTGCCTGGAACTGTGTTCAGTGAGGTACAGAAAGATCAGAAAATTGATTTAAGAAGAAGTTGAGGTGAATTCACAGGCAGATTTTGGTGAGGACTTCCAACAGTTGAGCTTTCAGGAAGTGCCAGGAATTCGAAGGCCAGGCTGACACTGAACACTTGTATCTCTGTTTATCTGAGACCACTTTGCACCTGCACAATTCCTGCTTTTACTGAGCACATCTTGGCCAGAGCTTTTATTGGTCACAGCCACATCACTGCCTTAATTCAAATCCCTAATTCAGTTATTTCCACTAACTGATCACCATTATTGTTAGTGGTGGTTGGACTTCACCAGGCTCTGTCCTGAGTGTGAACATGTCCATTAAACAAGTCGTTACAATTGGAATTCTTGCTAAAAGTTGCCTTTATACTTTAAAATCTTCATTAGCTATTCTGTTTGTAAAATGGAAATTGTACTTTATTACAGGCTTTTTTTTTTTCTTTCTTCTTTTAGTGAATGTGGGTGCTGGTGGATCTTTCTTTTTTTAAAAAACCCCCTGAATTAAAGCATCCCGTGAACAGAATACATATTTCCATAATCAAAATCAAGTGCATTTAACAAGGAACAGTCTGTTTAGATAACAAAACCTGTGTCCAAAGAGAGAAGTATGTTGTGTGTTCCTTTATTCATCAAACCCAAAGACTGTGCTGGTTCAAACGACACACCAGAGTTAAAATCACAGTTTCCGTAAAACATGGATTTCTCGGGTGTGTTGGGTACGAGTGAAGCTCTTGCTTGCTCTTTGTGGGTATTTACTGACACATATAGTTGTAATTAAAGTAGTTTCTTGTCTCTCAGACAGGAATTGCAGCGTCTCTGGTTTGGGTTCTGTTTCTGGGGAGATCTGAGCTTGCAGTGTTGCCGTCTGGCCACCAGATAGAGACTGAAGCTTGTGAAACAGGAGTTTTCTTTCCCTTTCCTCTTCTTTTATCTCTCTTTTCCTTCCCTTTGGTGGTTGAACATTCCTTAAAGCCGAGGCAGAAATCGGTATTGTTACCCCATCAGTAAAGAATTTGAGAGTGTCAGATGGATAATGACCGCTTTGTTCCATGGTTTGCCATCAGCAGGAAGGAGGGAGCAAGAACCTCCCTTGGAAAGAGAAGAGAATGCCACAAATTTTGCAGTATAAAAGGAGGGAAAAAAAGCTCAATTCTTTCTCTTCTCCCACCCCAAACTGTATGAATCCAGGAGAGCAAATTGAAAAGTTCCTGCAGGTTCCAGTGAGTCCTCTGGAATGTGTGACTGGCCAAATCCACACTTTAAAGCACAGTTTTTAAACAAGAGACTGAAGAACCAAAGGAGTGGCCTTCAGAATTTTAATTATTCACAAAATGCTCTTGTTCAGTGCTCCTTTATTTTGAGGGATGAAAGGAAGAAACACCAATGTTTTGCAAATGTCGAATAGTTTGTTTAAGAAACTTTCAAACAGTTTCCTGATATTTACAAGGTGGTGGGACTTGTAATAAAAGAGAATCAATGTCTTTGCCCTGTCCATGTGGTTTGTGCACCCACTGGAGGAGAGCAGAGCTGGGATTTCTGGGATGGTTCCTTGGATACTTGAGGATACCTGAGTTCCAGAGGCACAAACTCTTCTGTAACTTCTTTTTGTGAGACCTTTTTGTGTCACTTCAATGTGACTTAAGTTTTCATTGAATTAAAAAAAAAACCCACTATTTGCACAGCAACCTTTGCAGTATTAAAAGCTGGAGGAGCAGTTCAACTTTGCCAGGTCATTTGTTAGTTCAGTAATACCGATATAAAACATGCACGAACCAAGCTTCTCTCCAGTGGAATCGCTTAGACTTGCCCTGAGGATTCCTGTCACTGGGAAATGGGGGAGGAATAACCCCAGGCACCAGCACGGGCTGGGGAATCACCTGCTGGAGAACAACCTGGAGGTCCTGGTGGACAACAAGCCAGCAGCGTGTCCTGGGAGCCAAGTGGGATCCTTGTGGGGCCATTGGGAAGAGCACTGCCAGCAGGGCAGGGAGGGGATCCTGCCCCTGTGCCCAGCCCTGGCAGGCACATCTGCAGGGCTGGGGCCACCTCTGGCCCCTCAGCACAGCAGGGACATGGAGCTCCTGGAAGGGGATCCTGCTGCGGAGATGATAAAGGGGCAGGAGCAAAAGAACAAGAGGTTTAGGTTGGACATCAGGAAGAAGTCACACACTGGAGACTGAACGTGGCACTCAGTCTGGTTCAGCAAGGTGGTCTTTGGTCAAAGGTTGGGCTGGATGATCTCAGAGGTCTTTTCCAGCTCCTGTGATTGTGGGATCTCTGGGAGCAGGACAGGCTGAGGGAGCTGGGGCTGTTCAGGGGACACACTGAGAGAGCACCTCCCCATGTGTGGCAGTGTCTGCAGGGAGGGGGCAGAGCATTGCTCAGGGCTGTGACTGATCCTTGGGTGTCCTTCCAGCTGGGAATGTTCAATGATTTGTTGTAGTAACTGTGTCATCCTCCCCTTTTCCCTGATTTCTCATTACAGAGGCGGATGCCCCAAACTTTCCGTGATCCAGCCACTGCTCCACTGAGGAAACTCTCCGTAGATTTGATCAAAACATACAAGCATATTAATGAGGTACCGGCTCCTCGGGGTTCATTCTCGGAGGGTTTTGTTAAAATAAAAGATTTCGTGTATTTTCTATGAATAATATCACGAGGAGATGAGAGAACTCGAGTTTTCCCTCAGTTGTCGGTCACACTGAGGTCATCGCTGTCGTGATGCTGCTTTGTGTCCAGCACAGGAAATCTTTTATCCTGGAGTTTATTTTCTGTTGTTTTCTAACAAATGTTGCACGATGAGGAATTATGAGTGGCACAAACACACTTTAAGCCCATGTTGTAAAACTTTATTAATGCGTCTAACGGCTTCTAAGGAAAATGCTGAAGTGTTTTCCCTAAATTACTGAATTAAATATTATTGGCAATGTAAACCAGAAAATCGTTGTGCTTAATGCAGGCAAACACCAGTTAGTTTCAAACTCCTTGGCGATTGGAGGGAACGTGAAGGGATTTCTGTGGTGATTACTGACTTCCTTGGAATTACAGATCAACTGCTGGTTCTTGTTTCCAGGGCACTCAGCATTTTTAATTTTGCTGTGTGTACAGTGAGCTGGGATGTTCCTGTTCCTCTTGCACCTGTGAACTCCAGGCATCAGTGCCATTAGTACATTTATTTAGAGCTGTAAATTATTCATCAAGGCTTTGCTTGGCAATAATGACTTGACTTCAAACAGAGCGACAGCAGGAGAGGGGCTGGCTTGGGTTTCCACTGGTGGAAGTTGCATTTTAAAATCACAGGCTGATTCATCAAAGTTGATTCTGCTCTTTGTTGAGTTGGTATCCTAAAAAGTGCCCTTAACCAACATCCTTTTCACCTTTAGGTTTACTATGCAAAAAAAAAACGGCGGCATCAGCAGGGCCAAGGAGATGATTCCAGTCACAAGAAGGAGAGGAAGGTCTACAATGATGGATATGATGATGACAACTATGACTACATTGTGAAAAATGGGGAGAAGTGGATGGATCGGTATGAGATCGACTCTTTAATAGGCAAAGGATCCTTCGGACAGGTAACACATATCCTTGGATACGTATCATTTCTGTGAAGCTTGGTTGGATTTCATTTGGACTGCTGTTCCTGTTTCATTTGGAAGTTAAAACCCTTTTTTCTCAATGCTGTTTTACTGAGTGTCTCTTCCGGACACTCACATTTTGTGCTGTGTCATGTTACTACAGGTGACATTGGAATATATATTTGAATGTATTTTATTATGTAGCTCTGGTGAAGCCTTTTACCGTGGGAAATCCTCACCCTTTTGCCATCAACTTGTTTGGCTTAGGCTTTAAAAATAAAACAATAAACCTGTTAGAAATGTTATTAGTAGCATTTGTTTTGATTGTTTGTAGCTATAACCAAGGCTCAAGAAAAAGGCTGGAAGGAGGATGGAGCTTTTGTTTTATTGTTTTTTAAATTTTCCTCAGATTTTCCCAGTCCTTTTACAGTGCTCGTTTAGATGATTTGCTAATTTTATTTAGGTAAAGTGCCATCACTGCAATAAATAGTTGTAGCTTTGTTGTGGTATCAAGAGAGGAAATGAAATAAAAAAGTTCTGCAGAAGTTTTCCTCAATTTGGAAAGTGAGAGAAGTGAGTTTTACTGTGTTCTGAAAGCTGGAGGGAGTTTCCTGATGCCTTGGGCTGCTGTGTTTCAGGTTGTCAAGGCCTATGACCGAGTGGAGCAGGAGTGGGTGGCCATCAAAATCATCAAAAACAAGAAGGCTTTCTTAAACCAGGCCCAGATTGAAGTGAGGCTGCTGGAGCTGATGAACAAACATGACACTGAGATGAAGTACTACATAGGTATTGCACCAGCTATTCTCCAGTTTCACTTTATTGTGCAGACTCTGCATTTTGCTGTGTAGCACAGGGTGCTGCTCCTGCTGCTGAAGACATGCAAAGAACAACACACTCCTAAAATCATTAATATAATTCAGGGCAGATTTCCCAGGCTGCTTTATAGCAGAGCCAGAAGAAGAACATTTCCAAGGATTTGTTGCTTTGCAATGTTGAGATCTTCTGTAGAATTTTCTCCCTCCAGTTAAGGACAGCTGAGGATTTGTGGTGATCTGTGGTGGTTTGCATCTCCTTCACTCTTTGAATGTATCTTCAGTTATCTCACAATTGTCATGGATGAGAACATGTATTTTATAGGAACAACAGAATATAGAATATAATATTTTATAGGAACAGCAGCTTCATCATTACTTTTTTCCCTGTGTGTTTAAAAAGCTCAAAATTTGATATAACAACACTGAGACCAGACTTGTGTAAATGGTAAGATTCGATGGTTCTTTCTGTAGCTTAGAAAGAAATCTTTGAAATCATTTTAATATATGTTGGTATTAAATTATCTGACGAGTATTCACTCACATTTTAACTTGTTTTATGGAATATCGAGAATGCATTTTATGTATTCAGTGTAAAAGTTTTTAAGGTATTTTTAACTTAAATTTATTAATGCCATGTTTCCATAAAACCAAAACTCAACCTGACAAAATCCTGTGTCACAAAGATGTTAAAGACACGCCCTGTTTCAGGTTAATTAGAGCAAGTAAAAGCATCATCAAATCAACTCTTGGAATTTTACATTTATAGACAACCTGTTTGTAACATCAGGTAAAACAGAATGGACCAAAACATTGTTTCGTGCAGAGTTCCAAATTTATTTGGGTATATTTGTATATTTATATATATATATGTAGTGCCTTGGGGATGTTGATTTTAATTGATTCTAATCCATTTTTTTTAATCAATAATTCATCGAACTCACGGCTCATAAATTGCAATTTATAAATGATAAATTTTAAATGAATCTGATGGTCAAATATTTTCTCTGGAAATGTAGGGGAGTAGCAGCTTGTTTTGGTGACATTTCCCTCTTTTAAGTAATTTTTTGGCTAATACAGGTCTACTGAGGATGTGTAAAATATCCCCCGACCCCCAAGGCCTGGCAGAAATATTCCATAAGTCACACAGAACTAGGAAAAAAGCCCCAACACTCTCTTATTTTCCTCCTAACTCAGCTTCCTGATTAAAATCCTGACGCGTTGGGCTGTAATTAGCCCCCAGGGCATGTGCTAATTCTTTATTTCCCCCTTTCCCAAGTGCATTTGAAGCGTCACTTCATGTTCCGGAACCATCTGTGCTTGGTGTTCGAGATGCTGTCCTACAACCTGTACGACCTGCTGAGGAACACCAACTTCAGGGGGGTGTCCCTGAACCTCACCAGGAAGTTTGCCCAGCAGATGTGCACGGCCCTGCTCTTCCTGGCCACCCCTGAGCTCAGCATCATTCACTGTGACCTAAAACCCGAGAACATCCTGCTCTGCAACCCCAAACGAAGCGCCATCAAGATTGTGGATTTCGGCAGTTCGTGTCAGCTCGGACAGAGGGTGAGCGTGACTCCAAATTCTCCTTGAGCCTCAGCACCCAGCTGGCTCATCCAAACCTCACTCACGATGACTTCAAAATAGTGATTTAATTTTAAATAGGGTGTTGGGGATCGACAGTCCATGGGGGTTTGAAATAGGAGTTTGGGAATGGCAGAATTAGGGTTGGAAAAGCCCTCTCAGGCACGTGATGACTCTTGGGGATGGGCCCGTGCAGGACTCCGTGATCCTTGGGGGTTCCTTCCAGCTCAGCATATTCTGGGGTGCTCTGACTATTAAGATCATCAAGAGGCCTTTTAAGATCTTTTTGAGATCATCAAGAGACCTTTTCAGATTATCAAGTCCAACCATCAACCAGCACCACTGTGTTCACCTTTAAACCACGTCCTCAAGTGCCTCATCCACACGTTTCCTGAACACTCACACCCCACCAGTTCCCTTTAGTGCCCCAGTAGATAAAAATCCACCACAATGATAATTTTCCATCTCTTTTTGTCCTCCTTGGCTGTGTTTTTGTGCCAGGTTAATGGAGAAGGCATCAGCCTTGGTCGTACAAGTCTGCAGTGCTATTAAATAAAATACTCTTTTGTTATTATCTTATTCCATATATATTACCTAGTATTATCTCATTATTGTATTCCATATATATTATTATTTTAATCCATGTAGATTATTATCATCTTATTATTTTATTCCATATGTACTCCCCCTTCCACTGTAGCATGTGCTGTGTTTATTAGCAAAAGTACTGCAGATTGGACCATTTAATGAAGAGAATTAAGGAACTCATGGACTATCTTTATCAAAATTCCCCCAGTTCTCTCTTGAGGAGTTGGGATTTGCCAGTAACACCCCATTGCTTTTTTCCATGATGAGTTTGGGAAGAGCAGGTCAGAATACTGAATATTGTAATAAAAATCTGCAATGTGGTGAGACACAGATTTGCATTAATCAAAGGACTTTTTGCTATAAACTGGAAACTTTCTACCCTGGGCTGAAGGAAAACACCAGGATGTGAAGTGATTTATGCCAATAATAAGATCATTTGGAGACGTGAAGAAGCACAGATACAAAGAAATGCCACCACGAGTGAATCTGCCCTTTGGGGTTTATTGTGAGGATGCTGCTTTTTTCCTCAGAGTTGTATAGCTGTTTTTAGGTTCACTCATACCTTGTCTTTCCTGCTTTGATTGCAGATATACCAGTATATCCAGAGTCGTTTCTATCGCTCCCCAGAGGTGCTACTGGGAATGCCTTATGATCTTGCCATTGACATGTGGTCCCTTGGGTGTATTTTGGTGGAGATGCACACTGGAGAGCCCCTCTTCAGTGGGGCAAACGAGGTATGTCCTGGGCAAGCCAGTGGGTTGGTCTTTCTTCATTACCACCAGGATTTCCATCTGCTTAATTAAGAAATTAGGGGAGCGTGGGAATTCTGAAATGATGAAGCATCGATACGAGCGATGGCTTTTGTCAGAATTCCAAATTGCCCATTCCTAATTCGCTGCTTCTCCCTCTTAGTCCTCTTTTCTAATTTGTTGTGTCCATAATGGATTTTTCTGAAATTAATCGGTTTAGACCTTGTCTGGCAGGTGCCAGTTGGGACAGTGCTTGGCTCTGCGTCCCTCACAAATCCTTGGTTTCCCACAGGTGGATCAGATGAACAAAATCGTGGAGGTTTTAGGGATCCCACCCACCCACATCCTCGACCAAGCACCAAAAGCAAGGAAGTTCTTTGAGAAGCTGCCAGATAGCACTTGGAACTTGAAGAAGACCAAAGATGGAAAAAGGGTAGGTTAAATAACCAGAATGATAAAAAAATTGCATATTTTCCTATATTTTTATGTATTTTCGTATATAAATTGTGAGATGTTACCTGTGGTTTTTTTGGAACTTGAAGATGACCAAAGATGAAAGAAGGGTAAGTTAAATAACCAGGATTATTTAAAAAATAAGTATATATAAATATAATAATAATTATATATAAATATATATTTATATATTATTTTTATTCTTATATCTTTTATATTTATAATTTTATATAGGTTTATAAGTTTATATATATTTTTCTCTATAAATGGTGAGATGTTACTTTGACTTTTCTTTGGAACTTGAAGAAGGCCAAAGATGGAAAAAGGGCAGGTTAAATAATCTGGATGATTAAAAAATAGTTATATATAAACATAAGTTTATAGATATTTTTATTCTTTATATATTGTATGTTTATAAATTTTTGCATATTTATATATATAAATGGTGAGATGTTACTTTGAGTTTCCTTGGAACTTGAAGAAAACCAAAGATGGAAAAAGGGCACGTTAAATAACCAGGATGATTAAAAAGTAATTATATATAAACATATACATTCATAGATATTATTTTTATTCTTATATATTTTATGTTGATATATATATATATAAATGGTGAAGTGTTACTTTGATTTGTTTTGGACCTTGAAGAAGACCAAAGCTGGAAAAAGGGCAGGTTAAATAACCAGGATGATAAAAAAATAACTACGTATTTATTCTGTCAATGGTGAGATNTCAGGCACGTGATGACTCTTGGGGATGGGCCTGTGCAGGACTCCGTGATCCTTGGGGGTTCCTTCCAGCTCAGCATATTCTGGGGTGCTCTGACTATTAAGATCATCAAGAGGCCTTTTAAGATCTTTTTGAGATCATCAAGAGACCTTTTCAGATTATCAAGTCCAACCATCAACCAGCACCACTGTGTTCACCTTTAAACCACGTCCTCAAGTGCCTCATCCACACGTTTCCTGAACACTCACACCCCACCAGTTCCCTTTAGTGCCCCAGTAGATAAAAATCCACCACAATGATAATTTTCCATCTCTTTTTGTCCTCCTTGGCTGTGTTTTTGTGCCAGGTTAATGGAGAAGGCATCAGCCTTGGTCGTACAAGTCTGCAGTGCTATTAAATAAAATACTCTTTTGTTATTATCTTATTCCATATATATTACCTAGTATTATCTCATTATTGTATTCCATATATATTATTATTTTAATCCATGTAGATTATTATCATCTTATTATTTTATTCCATATGTACTCCCCCTTCCACTGTAGCATGTGCTGTGTTTATTAGCAAAAGTACTGCAGATTGGACCATTTAATGAAGAGAATTAAGGAACTCATGGACTATCTTTATCAAAATTCCCCCAGTTCTCTCTTGAGGAGTTGGGATTTGCCAGTAACACCCCATTGCTTTTTTCCATGATGAGTTTGGGAAGAGCAGGTCAGAATACTGAATATTGTAATAAAAATCTGCAATGTGGTGAGACACAGATTTGCATTAATCAAAGGACTTTTTGCTATAAACTGGAAACTTTCTACCCTGGGCTGAAGGAAAACACCAGGATGTGAAGTGATTTATGCCAATAATAAGATCATTTGGAGACGTGAAGAAGCACAGATACAAAGAAATGCCACCACGAGTGAATCTGCCCTTTGGGGTTTATTGTGAGGATGCTGCTTTTTTCCTCAGAGTTGTATAGCTGTTTTTAGGTTCACTCATACCTTGTCTTTCCTGCTTTGATTGCAGATATACCAGTATATCCAGAGTCGTTTCTATCGCTCCCCAGAGGTGCTACTGGGAATGCCTTATGATCTTGCCATTGACATGTGGTCCCTTGGGTGTATTTTGGTGGAGATGCACACTGGAGAGCCCCTCTTCAGTGGGGCAAACGAGGTATGTCCTGGGCAAGCCAGTGGGTTGGTCTTTCTTCATTACCACCAGGATTTCCATCTGCTTAATTAAGAAATTAGGGGAGCGTGGGAATTCTGAAATGATGAAGCATCGATACGAGCGATGGCTTTTGTCAGAATTCCAAATTGCCCATTCCTAATTCGCTGCTTCTCCCTCTTAGTCCTCTTTTCTAATTTGTTGTGTCCATAATGGATTTTTCTGAAATTAATCGGTTTAGACCTTGTCTGGCAGGTGCCAGTTGGGACAGTGCTTGGCTCTGCGTCCCTCACAAATCCTTGGTTTCCCACAGGTGGATCAGATGAACAAAATCGTGGAGGTTTTAGGGATCCCACCCACCCACATCCTCGACCAAGCACCAAAAGCAAGGAAGTTCTTTGAGAAGCTGCCAGATAGCACTTGGAACTTGAAGAAGACCAAAGATGGAAAAAGGGTAGGTTAAATAACCAGAATGATAAAAAAATTGCATATTTTCCTATATTTTTATGTATTTTCGTATATAAATTGTGAGATGTTACCTGTGGTTTTTTTGGAACTTGAAGATGACCAAAGATGAAAGAAGGGTAAGTTAAATAACCAGGATTATTTAAAAAATAAGTATATATAAATATAATAATAATTATATATAAATATATATTTATATATTATTTTTATTCTTATATCTTTTATATTTATAATTTTATATAGGTTTATAAGTTTATATATATTTTTCTCTATAAATGGTGAGATGTTACTTTGACTTTTCTTTGGAACTTGAAGAAGGCCAAAGATGGAAAAAGGGCAGGTTAAATAATCTGGATGATTAAAAAATAGTTATATATAAACATAAGTTTATAGATATTTTTATTCTTTATATATTGTATGTTTATAAATTTTTGCATATTTATATATATAAATGGTGAGATGTTACTTTGAGTTTCCTTGGAACTTGAAGAAAACCAAAGATGGAAAAAGGGCACGTTAAATAACCAGGATGATTAAAAAGTAATTATATATAAACATATACATTCATAGATATTATTTTTATTCTTATATATTTTATGTTGATATATATATATATAAATGGTGAAGTGTTACTTTGATTTGTTTTGGACCTTGAAGAAGACCAAAGCTGGAAAAAGGGCAGGTTAAATAACCAGGATGATAAAAAAATAACTACGTATTTATTCTGTCAATGGTGAGATGGTGAGATGTTTCCCATCCTGCCTTCCTCACAATGGAGTTCCACCTCCTCAATCCAGTACCCCCCGTGGTGTCGGACAGTTTCATTGCTTTGCCATCCCAACCGTGCCCTCCAGACTAACCCCATGTCCCCCATTCCCCCAGGAATACAAACCACCCGGAACCCGCAAACTCCACAACATCCTGGGAGTGGAGACAGGAGGGCCGGGCGGGCGCCGTGCTGGGGAATCAGGTCACACCGTAGCCGACTACTTGAAGTTCAAAGACCTCATCCTAAGGATGCTTGACTATGACCCCAAGACACGAATCCAGCCCTACTACGCCCTGCAGCACAGCTTCTTCAAGAAAACGGCCGACGAAGGTACCAACACGAGCAACAGCGTGTCCACCAGCCCTGCCATGGAGCAGTCCCAGTCTTCAGGAACCACCTCTAGTACATCTTCGAGCTCAGGTGAGCTTTGGTGACTCCAGGGAGAGCACCAGAGGGTGGTGGGGCACTGGNTTCACCTTTAAACCACGTCCTCAAGTGCCTCATCCACACGTTTCCTGAACACTCACACCCCACCAGTTCCCTTTAGTGCCCCAGTAGATAAAAATCCACCACAATGATAATTTTCCATCTCTTTTTGTCCTCCTTGGCTGTGTTTTTGTGCCAGGTTAATGGAGAAGGCATCAGCCTTGGTCGTACAAGTCTGCAGTGCTATTAAATAAAATACTCTTTTGTTATTATCTTATTCCATATATATTACCTAGTATTATCTCATTATTGTATTCCATATATATTATTATTTTAATCCATGTAGATTATTATCATCTTATTATTTTATTCCATATGTACTCCCCCTTCCACTGTAGCATGTGCTGTGTTTATTAGCAAAAGTACTGCAGATTGGACCATTTAATGAAGAGAATTAAGGAACTCATGGACTATCTTTATCAAAATTCCCCCAGTTCTCTCTTGAGGAGTTGGGATTTGCCAGTAACACCCCATTGCTTTTTTCCATGATGAGTTTGGGAAGAGCAGGTCAGAATACTGAATATTGTAATAAAAATCTGCAATGTGGTGAGACACAGATTTGCATTAATCAAAGGACTTTTTGCTATAAACTGGAAACTTTCTACCCTGGGCTGAAGGAAAACACCAGGATGTGAAGTGATTTATGCCAATAATAAGATCATTTGGAGACGTGAAGAAGCACAGATACAAAGAAATGCCACCACGAGTGAATCTGCCCTTTGGGGTTTATTGTGAGGATGCTGCTTTTTTCCTCAGAGTTGTATAGCTGTTTTTAGGTTCACTCATACCTTGTCTTTCCTGCTTTGATTGCAGATATACCAGTATATCCAGAGTCGTTTCTATCGCTCCCCAGAGGTGCTACTGGGAATGCCTTATGATCTTGCCATTGACATGTGGTCCCTTGGGTGTATTTTGGTGGAGATGCACACTGGAGAGCCCCTCTTCAGTGGGGCAAACGAGGTATGTCCTGGGCAAGCCAGTGGGTTGGTCTTTCTTCATTACCACCAGGATTTCCATCTGCTTAATTAAGAAATTAGGGGAGCGTGGGAATTCTGAAATGATGAAGCATCGATACGAGCGATGGCTTTTGTCAGAATTCCAAATTGCCCATTCCTAATTCGCTGCTTCTCCCTCTTAGTCCTCTTTTCTAATTTGTTGTGTCCATAATGGATTTTTCTGAAATTAATCGGTTTAGACCTTGTCTGGCAGGTGCCAGTTGGGACAGTGCTTGGCTCTGCGTCCCTCACAAATCCTTGGTTTCCCACAGGTGGATCAGATGAACAAAATCGTGGAGGTTTTAGGGATCCCACCCACCCACATCCTCGACCAAGCACCAAAAGCAAGGAAGTTCTTTGAGAAGCTGCCAGATAGCACTTGGAACTTGAAGAAGACCAAAGATGGAAAAAGGGTAGGTTAAATAACCAGAATGATAAAAAAATTGCATATTTTCCTATATTTTTATGTATTTTCGTATATAAATTGTGAGATGTTACCTGTGGTTTTTTTGGAACTTGAAGATGACCAAAGATGAAAGAAGGGTAAGTTAAATAACCAGGATTATTTAAAAAATAAGTATATATAAATATAATAATAATTATATATAAATATATATTTATATATTATTTTTATTCTTATATCTTTTATATTTATAATTTTATATAGGTTTATAAGTTTATATATATTTTTCTCTATAAATGGTGAGATGTTACTTTGACTTTTCTTTGGAACTTGAAGAAGGCCAAAGATGGAAAAAGGGCAGGTTAAATAATCTGGATGATTAAAAAATAGTTATATATAAACATAAGTTTATAGATATTTTTATTCTTTATATATTGTATGTTTATAAATTTTTGCATATTTATATATATAAATGGTGAGATGTTACTTTGAGTTTCCTTGGAACTTGAAGAAAACCAAAGATGGAAAAAGGGCACGTTAAATAACCAGGATGATTAAAAAGTAATTATATATAAACATATACATTCATAGATATTATTTTTATTCTTATATATTTTATGTTGATATATATATATATAAATGGTGAAGTGTTACTTTGATTTGTTTTGGACCTTGAAGAAGACCAAAGCTGGAAAAAGGGCAGGTTAAATAACCAGGATGATAAAAAAATAACTACGTATTTATTCTGTCAATGGTGAGATGGTGAGATGTTTCCCATCCTGCCTTCCTCACAATGGAGTTCCACCTCCTCAATCCAGTACCCCCCGTGGTGTCGGACAGTTTCATTGCTTTGCCATCCCAACCGTGCCCTCCAGACTAACCCCATGTCCCCCATTCCCCCAGGAATACAAACCACCCGGAACCCGCAAACTCCACAACATCCTGGGAGTGGAGACAGGAGGGCCGGGCGGGCGCCGTGCTGGGGAATCAGGTCACACTGTAGCCGACTACTTGAAGTTCAAAGACCTCATCCTAAGGATGCTTGACTATGACCCCAAGACACGAATCCAGCCCTACTACGCCCTGCAGCACAGCTTCTTCAAGAAAACGGCCGACGAAGGTACCAACACAAGCAACAGCGTGTCCACCAGCCCTGCCATGGAGCAGTCCCAGTCTTCAGGAACCACCTCTAGTACATCTTCGAGCTCAGGTGAGCTTTGGTGACTCCAGGGAGAGCACCAGAGGGTGGTGGGGCACTGGGCAGTGGGCATGGCCCCGCTCTCAGGGACAAGGGGGATTGTTGGGGTGTCCTGGGTTTGGATGGCCCTTGTTCGTCCCTTCCCACTGGGGGTATTCTGTAATTGTGTGAAATATTGTCTTTTTTCCCCTGTCAAAAACCCAAATATGAGCCATGCTGCAGAAACAGTTCTTTTAATCAGCTGGAACAGGCAAGAGCCCTGACAAAAAGTAAAAACTAGATGAGCAGAAATGTGAGTGATTATCTTGAAGCAGTTTACGTATCTTCCTCAGTCACTGTTGCCCAGCTTTAAATTTGGGGTCTCCTTAGTTTATTGTGCATGCTCTGGTTTTCCAGGTGGATCTTCTGGAACGAGCAACAGTGGGAGGGCACGGTCGGACCCCACACACCAGCATCGACATAGTGGTGGGCACTTCACTGCTGCTGTCCAAGCTATGGACTGTGAAACACACAGCCCACAGGTATGTCTGCGCAGGCCAAACGGGGGTTTGTTTAGGACGGAACAGATAAAGCTGTAAATTCTGCCAGCTGGACAGTTTAGGTTGTGCACAAACGATGGTGTAGATAGATCTTGGTGTTCCAGTGACCTTTAACCGGCTGTGTTGTTCCAGAGGTTCCTCTGATGCTGTCGACACCACTCAAGGTATGAAACACAACGTAGTTAATCTGCCTTAGTTTGCTTATCCTCTCCAGGGCCCTCAGCCAGAAACCGGGGCCGTATTGTTCGATGTGTTGTACAAGTATTACGTTTTGTGTTACTGCTGTTACCCAAAGCTGCCTCTGTAATTTGGACAGCAAGGTCACGTGTTGAACTTGCTTCAAACTGTTTGAAGAAAACATCCAGCATGCAAACTTACTTGCCTTAAAGGCACATTCAGGATAGTATCAGAAATGATTCCTAACTACGTGCTCGCATTTCTGGAATAATTTTGCAGCTGCAAGGCTTGGGTAGCTTTTCTAAAAGTTGGCATCAATAGGAACAACTTCATCTCTGATACATTGCAAATGTTCAGGAGATGGCCGGACGTGGCACTCGGTGCTCCGGTCTAGTGGACAAGGTGGTGTTCCAAGGACTTGATGAGCTGGGAGGTGTTTTCCAGCCTTACTGACTCTGTGATCCCGTGAAATGGGCAGATCTGGAGCCCCCGTTTTAATTTTAACTGTGTTCCTCCCCAGGTTCGACAACAGTTTCCTCCTCCCATCGGTTGGACAGCCACCGAAGCTCCGACACAGGTCACTGTTGAAAACCACCCAGTTCAAGAAACCACCTTCCATGTAAACCCTCAACAACAGAATGCATTACATCATCACCACGGCAACAGCTCTCACCACCACCACCATCACCACCACCACCACCACCATCATGGACAGCAAGCCTTGGGCAGCCGGACCAGGCCGAGAGTCTACAATTCTCCAACAAACAGCTCCTCCACCCAGGATTCTATGGAGGTGGGCCACAGTCACCACTCCATGACATCCCTGTCTTCCTCAACTACTTCTTCCTCTACATCTTCCTCCTCTACTGGTAACCAAGGCAATCAGGCCTATCAGAACCGCCCAGTGGCTGCTAATACCTTGGACTTTGGACAGAACGGAGCGATGGACATGAATTTAACAGTCTACTCTAATCCGCGCCAAGAAACTGGCCTAGCTGGACATCCCACGTACCAGTTCTCTGCTAACACAGGGCCTGCTCATTACATGACTGAAGGACACCTTGCCATGAGGCAAGGCATTGATAGAGAAGAGTCTCCCATGACAGGAGTTTGTGTTCAGCAAAGTCCTGTGGCTAGCTCGTGACTAAACTGAGACTAAGTTTGTTTCTTGTGTGTTTTTATAGAAGTGGTGTTTTTCCAAAAACAAAGTGCAAAGCTGCTTGAATCAGAAGGAGATAAACTCACTGAACCGCTACAGGAGGGCAAAGTTGACTATTTTTTTAAACTTGAAAAGATTGCAAAGGGACAATGAAGTTTTGTTGTTTTCTTTTTGGTTGTTTTTTTTTTGGGGGGGGGGAGTTTTTTTGATTGGTTTTTTTTTAAGAGCCATGTCTGGACCCACCTTAACGAATAGCTTAGTGGTGTTCACCTTTTGCTTCCCCCATTTTAACTTGCCACAACTTAGTCATAGTTTGGTTTTTTTGGGGAGGGGTTCCGGTTTTGTTTCCTTTTTTTCGGTCTCATTCAACAAGGGGTTTATTGTTCAAATGTTAGTCGTAGTTGCAAACTAGTTTTCTTTTTAAAGGCATTGCACATGAATTCTAAACAAAGGCCCTTGGAAGTTTTTTGGGTGGGAGGGGAGTGAGTAATATATATATTTTTTTTAGTTCCCCAAACAAACATGGGCACAGAAATGCAGTACTGTAAGAAAGAGGGACCTTCAGATTACACAAATATATATCCTTCAGCTGTAAAAAGGGACGGTTGTGACGGAGCTGGTGAGGCACATTGAGCATGCCACGTGGCGGTGATCAGAACTCTCCTTTTCTGAATCTACTGAGGATCAAAGCAGCAATTTGTGATGGGATGCGTCCTGTGGGTCCCACCTTTTGGAGACCGCAGGCAGTTAGTGTGGAAATGTGACTGGTTTCATAACTGAGGTGCACTGAGAAGCAATCAACGGGTCGGTCCTGGCCAGTCCTGGGGAGGTCTAAGTGGTGGTCTTTGGGATAACCTTTGGCCTTATGGATTTGGACTCTTAAGTTAGAAGAGCCTACCATTTCAGATGCAATCACTTTTGGACATGCTTTTGCAGACAGTCCTTAATGCTGAAAACACAGAGAATGGGTAATTCAAGAGGCCTTTCTTTTAAAATAGACTTTTGTGACCCACTTATTGTAAGGTATTGCAAGGTCACTTTGCGTGTGTCATAAAGTTGACTTCCTTATTGGTTGAAGGTCACAGGAGTAGTGGTTTGCGTTGATGGAAATAGCTACAACTGTGTCCCTTCCTGCTTTTTACTTTTTTCTTTTGCTTTTTTCTCGGCACGTGGTTTCTCCACCATTACTTCTGCACAAAGACGTCTTCTGTTCATCCTGAACATTTTTAAAAAAAAAAAAAATGCAGAATTTTATGTGACTGCTTTTTTGCCTCACAATTATGCTGTGAATTTTACAAAAATTTATTTTCTTTTTTGATAATTTATTGTACCAAAGCTGTTTTTATAGCACATAGATGTCTGTAACCAATAATGTAGCAGTTCTGCACTTTGACACAAGGTGTAACTAGACCATTTTTAAATGTCAGTTGAAAATTATGGCTGTACTATTGCTTAAACAAAACTGGAACTGTTGTTGAATTCATAGCCAATACATTTACAGCAATCTGTGTACTGAAGATAATAGATTGACATCTACTTCGAGACTATAACATCTGTTACATTATCAGTGTGTTCAGGCTTCTGAAGGTAAAAGGGACACTCAGATCCAGAAGCTATGAAACCAGCAGTTGATTCTTGTATTCCTTATTAACATAATTGTAAACTTGAAGGCAAGACCTCGATTGCATGAACAGGTCCAAAACAATAAGTCTGAGTAAAGCAAAACACTCACGTGAGACCTGAGGTTAGCAGGCTGTATTTAACAGGTGCCTAATTTTTGGGTAACGCTGCCTTAATATAACACAGTCAGCTTTGGCAGTTGCAAAATCTCCGGGCCCATCCACACATTGGTTTGTGGGGAAAAAGGAAAAGCTGCGTGGAAAACAACCTGGGGAAGAATAAGGTGAAGGAATTCCTCGATTGCCCATCCCAGATGCCCAGTGTTGCCCGCCCTCCCTTACAGAAGCAGTGATCTACCTCTGCCAGTAAGCCCTTGGAAAAGTTCATTTGGCAGCAAATGGTCAATCCCATGCGGCCAAGTCATTCTTTGCAGTGGAAAGAAAAAAAGGTGGAATTTTTTTATACTCACAGTGGCAACGCAGCAGCTGAGTTACCGTGTGAAGGGGAAGGAACCCTTGGGATGCTCATTGGTTTGTAAATCATGGTTTCCTTAACCAACTGATCCGTAGTTCTTTTTGTATCGACACATCAACCCTGTGGATGAAAGTGGTTTGGTTTTTTTCCTTTTTTTTTTTTTTTTAATTTTATTTTTATTTTTTTCCTTTATGCTTTTCTTTTGAAGCTCAGTAATTGGGAGAAGTTTACAGGATTTGGAAGGCTGTCACCTTAGAACCAGGATGCTGAGTTTAGCAATATAAAAAAAGGAATCCAGTACTTACTGCTGTCTAGGAATATAAGGGTAAGATGAAACCTGGGTAACACTCGTGTGCGCCGGTTGCCACACCTTAGCAAGCGCCAAAACCAATAAAGCAGTTCAAAGAAATAATCTCTCCATCAAGAAGAAATCATAAAATCCAGTGCTTCTGCATACTGTGTTATGTTACAGTCCAGTTTTGTGTGCTTTACTACACAGTTTGGTTACAGGACTTCTGTGCATTGTAAACATAAACAGCATGGAAAAGGTTAAATACCTGTGTTCAGATTGTAAGATCTAGTCCGGACTTGCTGTGTATATTGTAACGTTAAATGAAAAGACAAGCCCTTTGTATTATAGTCATGCAGTCTTATGTATGATAAACAGTTGAATAATTTGTCCTCAGACTCTTTACTGTGCTTTTTAAAACGAAAAAGGAAAAGAGAGTAATTTAAGAGAAAAAAACAAACGAAAACAAACAAATGTAAACATAGTAAATCTTCCTATGCAATTAACCTACTCCAAGCCATGGTATGGTAGGTATAATTATACTATAATATGTAAATATCAGATACATTGAAACAGACTTAAAAAATATGAAAGTAAAAGTTGGAGGCGTAACAGCTAATTTGGAGTTTTTACTTGAAGCAGCGAGGTCTGCAAAGGGTTGATGTGTGAGCACAGCTCCGCTTGGGTCTCGTGGACTGTGCTTGCAGTGTGAGTTCCTCCCGCCCTCCTCTGCCACTGTGAATGTTCCCCGTGCTCTGCAGCTTCCCGCTCTTCCACGAGCTGTCCGTGGCCGGGAGTGACCCTGCGGTGACACGTCCTTGTTCCCACAGCCCCCTGCGCTTGTTTCTGCGGCACCAACTGCGCGGCAGGAAAAAGCCGGTCTTCCTCGAGGTTCTTCCACGTGTGACGCTTGTTCCGTGTCTCTGGAGGGATCCAGGTGGCAGGTTTGCCGTGCTCTGGGTCCTCCTCCTGGCTCACACCAGAGCCTCGTAGAAAAACGTGTTCGCTTTAATAACCTCCAGAGGTGGAGTTCCTTAAACCTCCTAATTCTAAAGCATTTACGGCTCTTCCAAAACTCCAGGTGTTTTAAAATCCCCTTCTAAAGTGTGGCATTGCTGGATACAGCCCCTGGGAATGGTTTCAGTCCATCCTTGAGCCTCTCGGTCGATACCGCGGCTTGTTTCCTTTATACCTCCAAGGACTGCGTTTTTAAACCTTTGGGCCTCAGTTATTTGCATTAAAAGATTGTCAGTTTAGCTGATTATCCACCATGATTCCACAGTCCTTTCGGAACTGCTGCTCTCCCAGGATTTAGGCTCCCATCCTGTAAGTATAATGGTGTCTGGAGGGCACTGCTTGGCATAGGGGTTGGGTTCACCTGTAGATGTGACTTGTCTCCGTTTTTGTTGCTCTGCCGTCGTTGTTTTCATTAAGCCATCAATGTTCTTACCTCTTGTTCTTGATAACTGAAAAAAACCCCACTTTGGAAGATCCTCTGTTGAAGAATTCCTGTTGAAACCCATCAGAAACATCCTTTGTAGAGGGAGGAAGTGAGAAGTCCAACCTTGTGACACAGAATGTGTCGTGATGATTTGTAGGATGAACGCACCTCGGTAAGATCCTTGTGTGGAACTTCTGTCCGTCCAAACCACACGAGGAAGTGGCTCCAAGGTAGAGTTCCTGCAAAGTGTTCAACTCCTGAGGGGACTTTGTATCTGGTGTGACTTTTTGGTAATTTATTGTAGCATTTTGGTAGCTTGTAATTCTCACAGAGGGGACCTTCTGGCTCTGCAACTCCCTGCCAGGAGCGGGGAGCCGGGGCGGGTTGGGATCTGCTCCCAGGGAACAGGGACAGGAGCAGAGGGAACAGGCTCAGGCTGGGCCAGGGCAGGGGCAGGGGGGACATGGGGAGGAATTCCTGCCTGGAAAGGGTGGTCAGGCCTTGGCAGGGGCTGCCCAGGGAGGGTTGGAGTGCCCACCCTGGAGGTGCCCAAGGCAGGACTGGCCATGGCACTCAGTGCTCTGGGCTGGGGGACAAGGTGGGCATCGGGCACAGGGTGGGCTCCGTGGGCTGGCAGGGCTTTTCCAGCCTTTCCTTTCCTTTGAGTGATGCATATTGAAGTTGCACAAGATCTGTCCAGCAAAGAAAGGCACTTTGCCAAAGCGCAGGTTTGTGGTTTTCTGCTCCATATCCCTGGTTTAAGGGGCTTCTCCAGGTGCCACCTTGTGTTGGAGGTTTGCAATTGGCATTTCTGACTCCACCTCCTGGTGATGGTTGAGCTGTTTTTCCTTACTGATGAAGATGCCTTGGTCTCCTTTCAGCAGATCTCCAGACAAGCCCCATCAAATATTATGTCCAGGACTATCGAATGATCTGTCCAGACCCAAGAGGGTTTTTAGTTTTATGTTTTATGGTAGATGTTGCAGAGCATCACAATCACAGGCTGGGGGCATCCAGCCTGGAGAAGGGAAGGCTCTGGGGAGACCTGAGCACCCCTTGCAGTGCCTAAAGGGGCTCCAGGAGAGCTGGAGAGGGACTGGGGACAAGGCCTGGAGGGACAGGACAAGGGGAATGGTTTTAAAGAAGGTTGATTTAGGTTAAATACAGGGCAGACATTTTTTGCAATGAGGGTGGGCAGGCCCTGGCACAGGGTGCCCAGAGAAGCTGTGGCTGCCCCTGGATCCCTGGAAGTGTCCCAGGCCAGGTTGGACGGGGCTTGGAGCAGCCTGGGCTGGTGGAAGGTGTCCCTGCCCACGGCAGGGGGTGGCACTGGATGGGCTTTGAGGTCCCTTCCAACCCAAACCATTCTGTGATTCCATGATTTTCTGCTTCCCGCTTCCAGAGTCCTGGAACAGAGTTCTCACAATGTCCTGGCATGTGTTTGGTCACATCCTCTTTTCCAGAACTCTTCCAGATCAAAGTCGCGTAATTTATTCAGTTAACAAAGAGTAAAAATGGTTTGAAATGCTGCTTCCATCCTTGTTTTGCATGCAGAGAAATCCCATGGAATTATTAGGGACCAAAAGGCATCTGGAACCACAATGATCTCGGGGGGGGAAATGGTTTTATGGTCCATGTTCTTTTGGATGCATCAGCCCTTTGGGCTCTTCCAAGTGCTCTTGCAGTCTCCTGTTAAAGTCTATCATGACAACTTCCTGGGAATACAAAACAATGGATGAACCATTTTATTCCTTCTAAAAAATTCCAGTCTAAAGGATTGCTTGGGGTTGTTTTTAACCATGTTTGCTGGTGGAGCTGTGCATGAACCAACATTTGATTGCAAAGCATTTACTTGGCAAAGGGGGTTGAAGGTTGGTGTGTTTGGTGGAGGACAAGTGGCTAAATACGTTTGCACTGTGTTGTCCCAGTAGGTTTTCTGCTGAGTCAGCCAATTCTTGGTGCGGGGATGGGAGTGGTTTGGGATTTGGAGGGTTTGAATTGGGAGCTTCCTTCTTTTCTGGCTCCCCTGCTCTCTGCAGGGTGTAGGCGAAGAATTGGGACTTCATTTGCAAGGCAATCCATGGATTGATCCCAACTGGCACAGGTTGTGGCTGCCCCTGGGTCCCTGGGAGTGTCCAAGGCCAGGTGGTTGGAGCACCCTGGGCTGGTGGAAGGTGTCCCTGCTCATGGCAGGGGGTAGGACTGGATGGGCTTTGAGGTCTCTTCCAACCCAGATTCTGTGAGAAAAGGGTTAAAAGCTTTGCTTCTCCAGCCCAGTGCTGGGTGATCATCAGAGACTGGTCCTGCTGGCCACTGGCTCCTGAATCTCTTGCAGAATCACGGGAATTTTGACAATTTCTTGAAACTTCAAGTTTTATGGCTATTCCTTGTGGTCTTGAGTAATGAAAGGAGTAGCATTCCTAAGGCAACGGGAGTGAACAACCAAACCCACCTCCTGCAGGTGTCCCCTTGAGAAGGGGGAGCGAAAGAGTTGGATTGGATGGGTGTCAATTGTCTAAAACCACTGAGTCAGCAACTGGAAGATGATCCGTGGAACAATAAATGCGGAGTTTGTTTGTTCTAAAGAAACCAGCTGAAGGTCCCAAGCAGCAAAGCTCCCTGCTCCAGGGGTCTTCTCCAGGAGCTCTGTCCCCCCTCCCCACCTGAGGGTGTCTTGACCATTTGCTGCCGTGTCCCAAAGTCTCTTTTCCTTCAGATTTTCCTGCCCAGCAGCTCGTTCAGGATTCCGTGGCTCCTTGCCAGCATCAAATTCCAGCAGCTGGGAGAGTGAGGTAATAATTCTGAGACTGCAAGGGTGAGGATGATGATGATGATGATGATGGTGGTGGAAGGAAGGCTCATCCTGAACGGAGCACGTTGGGCTGAACTGCAGTGTCAATGCAACGAACCCGTTCGGAGTTTGCACTTGAAGGCAACTCCCAGTTTGGAGACCTTTGGAGTCAAGAATAAGCTGAGGGAGGTGAATCCCAGAATCCCAGAATATCCTGAGCCGAGAGGGACCCCAAGGACCATCCAGTGCCGCCTCAGGACCCCCCAACAATCCCCCTGTCCCTGTCCCGGTGTCCAAAGGCTCCTGGAGCTCTGGCAGCCTTGGGGCCGTGCCCACTGCCCTGGGGATGGAGTCTCAAGGCTCGAGTGGCATCATCTCCGGAGGACAAATCCGGGAATCTCAGGAGAAAATCCCTCCCAGTGATCCTGGAAAATCAGAGTTCTTGCAGTAGGAACAGCGAAAGAGCTTTGTCTGAAGCAAAAAGCCCAACGTTGTCACTTTGGCTGAAATAATTTTAATGTCCTTTCCATTTCCCTCTTCGGGAACAGGAACATTGCAGGGCCTTTTTCCCCTCCCAAATTCCCGTCCTTTCTGACTGCTTTTCCCACCCTTTCCCTGCTTTCCACGCTGTCCCATCTTCCCCTTCCTACACTTTTCATATTTTCTTTTTCTCTTTTTCACATTTTCCTTCTTTTTCCTTTTCCCATATTTCAGCTTTTATATTTTTCCCTGCTTTACTCTCCTCCCCCCCACCCCCCTCTTTTTCCATGTCTGCCTTTTCCCTGCTTTTCCCTGCTGCTTTCCCACTCTTTGTGCTTTTCATTGTATTTCTTTCCTTTCATTTTCCTGCTTGTTCTCTCCTCTCTTTTGGCAGCTTTTCCTGTCTTCCCTCTTGTTTTCCTTTGTGCTTTTCCTGCCATGCTTTCCCTGTTTTTCCTGCTCCCCTTTCCCTGCTCTTCCCTTCTTCTCCTTGCTTTCATTTCTGTTTTCCATGAATTTTCCAGGATCTTTCAACACAACACCCTCCCACCCCTTTGCCTGACACTTCTCTGTGTTTCCTGGGTCTTCCTGGGTTTTTTTCCCATAATTTCATCAATTTTTAGCTGTTTCTTTGCTTCCTTTCCAGGTTTCTTCTCCCGTCCTTCTCTGCTTTTTCCCAGATGTTTTTCTTCCCCTTCCTCATTTCTCCCTGCTTTTCCCTGCTTTGACTTGTTTCCCATTTCCCCCATCTCTTCCATGATTTCTCCGGGTATTTTCATTTCCCCTCCATTTTCTCTTCCCTGTTTTTCACTGTTTGCAGTTCTATTCCCTATTTATTTCTGCACATCCTCCATCCTTTTTATATTATTTTCATTGCTTTTCATGGCTCTTTTTTCCCATCTTCCCTCGTTTTCCTTACTCATTCCTGCTTTGACATCCTCTCCTCTCTTTTCCTCCTTTTTGCCTGTTTTCACTACTTTTACGGCCTTTTCCCTGATTTCCAGCGCTCTTTTCCTTGCTTGGCACTGCTTTGTCTTTTACTTTCCTTCCTTTCTGTCCTTTCCCTGCTTTTCAGGGAGTTTTGTCCCCCTTTTCCTTTCTCTTCACTGCTCTGAACCTTTTTCCCACTGCTTTTCCCTGTGGTTTTTCATTCCTTTGGCCTCCTTTTCCCTGATTTTTCAGACCCTTTCCCTCATTTTCCCCACTTCCCCCCTCTGCTTTTCCCTTCTTTGTGCTTTTCTATTCTCATGTTTTCCTTTCTTTTCATCCTGTTATTCCCACCACTCCCTCATTTTCAGTCCTTACAGATTTTCCTCTCCTTTTCAGGCCTTTTCCTTGCTTTTCCCTTCTTTTTTACATACTTTTCCCTTCCTTCCCCATCCCTGTTACTTGTCAGTGCTTTGATTTCCTTTTCCCTGATTTTTCAGGTATTTCATTTCCTTTCCCCCTCCCCTCTGGTTCTGAAAGATCCCCTTTCATAACCCTCTGGATTCCCCTCTTGATCTTTCCCTGCTTTTCTTGGTTTTCCTTCTTTTTCCTCTCCCTTTCCAATGCTTGGAACTCTTTCTACCTGTTTTCGCTCCTTTGCAGGTCATTTCCTCCCTCACCTTCTCTTTCCTGCCTTTCACTGCTCTCACTTCTTTCCTGCTTTTCAGATCCCTCCCCACTTCTCTTCCCCTTCTTTTCTATTCCCTGTTTTTCCCTTCTTTCCCACTGTTTTTCATGCCTTTCACATCTTTAAACTTCCTTTCCCCACCATTCCCTGCTCTTGTATCCCTTCCCCTTTTCCCCAGATTTTCCCTTCTCTTCCCTGCTTTTCACTGTCTTGATTTCTTTCCCTGCTTTTTCACATTCTGGATTCCTTTCCCTGTTTTACTTTCCCCTTTTTCACACCTTTTGGGCTGCTTTGCCTTCTCCTTGTCAGGACTTTTCCTTGTTTTTCCCTGGTTTTCCCTTCTTTTCACTCCTTGGCCATTTTTAATTCCTTGCCATTGCTCTGTCACTTTATCACCGTGTCACTTTTCAGTGCTTTCACTTCTTGTGGCTGCTTTTCAGGGCTTTTCCTGCTTCCCTTCCCCTTCCTATTCCCTGCTTTCCCTTTTTCCATGCTTTCTGTGACTTTCTTTCAGCTGAATGAAAACATTTGTGTCCCGGGCGGAAGGGATTTGGTGTGTCCTCAGTGCTGGAATTACTCCCTGGAACCCAACATATTCCCATGCTGAGGAGACAAAGGACAAACCGAACTGCCTGATAAGAGATAAAAATAATAAACCCAGCGCTCTGAACTCTTCTAACTCAGGAAAAGCTGAGTGAAATCACCGTATTTTTTATTTAAATGATAAGCAGTGAAACCTTATCCTTGGCAGTGCTTGTGCTCTGCTCCATCCCCTGGAAAACCGAGGGAATGGGATGATCCCTGCCCTGTGTGTGAACAGGAGGCTCAAAGCCACCTGCAGGAGTGGTTTCTGCGGAGGTATTCCATGGGAATGTGGAGGGAGGAGTTCCCACCATGCGAACGGAAGCAGGAAAAGGGGAGCAAAAAGTCCTGGATTGGCACCTGTCTCCCTCCTGGATATTTGGGAAGAGGGTGGAAAAAAGGTCCTGGATTGAGACCTGTCTCCTTCCTGGATATTTGGGAAGAGGGTGAGGAGTGGCATGTCCTGGCAGAGTTGGGCAGAGCTCAGGAGGGCTCTGAGGAACTCAAGGGGCTCCTCAGAGGGCTGGGGAACCCAGGGAAGAGCCCTGGATATCTGCAGCTCCGTGGGAATTCCAGGGGGAAGGACTCAGGGAAGAAAAAGCTCTCCTGGCCAGGAACTGGAAAGGCTTAATGAGAAGAGGCACAAAACACGCAGGAGAAGCTAAAAATGCACCGTGGAGTGGTCAGACCTTCTCCACACCTTTGTGAGGGGAACTGTGAAATGGCTTTGCTTGGCAAAAATGGAATTGAGTGTGAAAGTGGCCACGTCGAAACTTCCCTGTGCTTTGCCCTGCTGAGGGAACATCCTTTATTCCCAGGAATCTCGCTGGGACCAAGGAGGGAGAAAATGCAGAATCAAAAAGAGTAACAGAGCGAGGAGAACAAGCAGCCCAGTCTGGGGGGCATCAGTCAGTCCCAGTTAGAGAAAAATAGGGAAAAACTTCCTTGCTGCTTCCAGGCACAGCTTTCTGCTGGAGTTGCTCCCTCAGAAATTTGGGTGCTCGTTGTAGCTGGGGAGAAGCTCCTCAAGTTCCATCCCCAAATCCACATCCAGCTCCATTCCAGGAAAAGCTCTTTATCCCCTTTTTTTTTTTGGGGTGTGTTAGCCAAACTCCCACAGCTGGGACCTGGCAAGGCGTGGTTTAAAATTTATTGGGGTGGGGTTTTTTTCCTTAACTTTGTTTTAAGATGTTCTCTTAAGGGAAGTTTTTAATGAAATCTGTTTTGACGGGGACACTGGTGATGCTTTTAATAAATGGGGTGATGTTTGTTTATTCCAACACGCATTGAGGGTGATTCCCCTCAAATATTTATTTAGAAGAAGGAGGGAATATTTCTTACACGTGGCTGCATCCAAAGCAGGGTGGGCAGCAGGTTGGGGGGATTGTGCCCCTCTGCCCCCCAGGTGAGACCCCACCTGCAGAGCTGCCTCCAGCCCTGGGGGCCAGCACAGCCAGGACAGGGAGCTGCTGGAGAGAGTCCAGAGGAGGCACCAGGATGGTCAGAGCATGGAGCAGCTCTGCTGGGAGGAAAGGCTGGGACAGCTGGGATTGTCCAGCCTGGAGAGGAGAAGCTTTGGGGGGACCTCACTGTGGCCTTGCAGGACCTGAAGGAGCTCCAAGAAAGATGGAGAGAGACTCTTTCCAAGGGATGGAGGGACAGGACAAGGGGGAATGGCTTCAAACTGCCAGAGGACAGGGATAGATGGGATATTGTGAAGGAATTTCTGGCATTTCTGGATGGGCTTTGAGGTCCCTTCCAACCCAAACCATTCTGTGACTGTGTGAAAGGAAATGTGTTCAGACACATCCCATCTCCATTGTCCCAGCAACAGTGGATGGAGAACAGGAGGTGACCCTGGGGATGAACGATGGGATCGAATTCCCGTGGGTGCAGCCCCTTCCCTCTGCACTGCAGCCACGGTGACCCCTGAGGGCTCTTTGGGGGACGAGGGTCAAGGACCTGATCCTTGGCAGTGAAGCTCTGCCTCCTCTCCCTGCCACGTTTTCAGTGCAGCTTTAGACAAGCTCCTTCCCTCCTGTCTCCGTGTTTCACACGCTGCTGACAAAGCCTGGAATAGCAGAGCTCTTTGTACAGGATTGGTGCGGTCTCTTGTCTCTTTGGTTGTGTTTGACACACTCATGGGCACAAACTGACACAGCAAACGAGGCGAGATATGACACTGAAGGGCATCTCTGTTCATTCACTGTGGAAACAGAGGCCGAGCCCTGAGTGGTTTGTGGCTTATCTTAAATAAAGAGGCAAAGCGAAAGCTTTACAAGGCTCTGCTGAGGAGCTGAGAGAGCCAAGGCGCAGCAGGGCTGAACTTGGGGGGTCACAAAGCTGAATCCCTCCAAGCTGAATCCCTCCAAGCTGAATCCCACCAAGCTGAATCCCACCAAACTCAATCCCGCAGCTCTGGAGAGCTGGAAGGCTGGTTTGGTTCCCACAAAGGGATTTAAAAAGCCACTTGCTGCGGTTCAAGGTGCACTTTGTGCTGTTTCTGGGGGCAGAGAGGCAGAAATTCTAACTCAGCCTGTGACAATCCAGGAGAACATAACTCAAGAAGGGGAAGACACACATGTTGGCTCAGATAAAGTGCAGAGGCTGCAACTGTGGGCACAGAAATAACTGCGAGCGAACCCGAGGTAAGAGATCTGAAGGATGAGCAGCTATTAATAATAATGAGGCACTGAAAAAATCCCCCAGCTGGCAGGGCCGGGAAACCTGAGACGGTGAAGCTGTTGGAGGGAGCTGTAAAAATAGCAAGGCATGTTCGCAGGGGATGTTTCTCCGTCATGGCCCCAGAGTCATGGGATATAAAATGCAAGTTTCTAGAGCTGGCACGGCGGAGGGCCCTTAACGAGCTGGATTTCTGGAGCAGACCAAGCCCACAGCAGCGCCAAAGCCTTCCAGAAACAGCTGAAGTGGCGTCTCAGATGACTCAGGGAGCCCACACTGGGGACGGCACGGGAGGCAGCAACACTTGGACACATCAGTCAAGGGTGGAACGTGAGCGGAGGAAGCTCAGAGAGAGGGAAGAATTTCAGCTGGCCAAGAAGAAGAAGAAAGAAAGAAACCCCCTTATGAAATCCATCTCCTCTTCTCGTGCAGTTGGAGTTTGTGATGGGCAAAACCCTTTTATTTTCCTGTCATTGAGCCTGGACGAGAATATGGAGCTAAAAAACGGAGGCAGGCTCAGTGGAGAAGGCAACAGGGATTTTTCCATGAAGTACAACCGAAGGAAGAGAGGTCTGGCTGAGACCTCCCTCTTTCCTTCCCAGTGAGAGGTAAAGAAATCTGTCTGAACGATTCCAGCCTCTCCCAACTGATTCTCACTCCATAGGAGAAATGGGTTTTATTAAATCAATCAATCAATCAATCAATCAATCAATCAATCTTTTCTGTGTTAATATAAAAATGCAGGATGTCACGGAGGTGGTGGAGCCTCTGGAAGTGTCCCAGAGGTGTCTGGATGTGGCCCTCGGGGACATGGATTGGTGGGGATCGTGGTGGTGGGATGGGATGATCCTGGAGGTCTCTCCGCACCCTGGTGATCCCGGGATTCTGTGTGACAACAGTGAATTGAACCCAGGGCACCATGAACACCTCCAAGTACCCCCAGAACGAAGAGTTTCCAAACAAAGCATCGATTTTCCGGGCTCAGAAATCAGGAGTATTTTCACCTCAATGCTCCTCGTGTCCCCTCCTGTTCACTGACAACCAGCGGAGCCTTTCCCAGCCCGGCGAGGTTTATTTTCCTGCTGTTCCATAACAATATCCCTCCCTGGCTCATCCCTGGCATCAGGCAGGAATTAGGCTGGGAATGGGCAAAGCAGCCCAGCCCGGGGAGGGGGATTCAGGGACGTGTCCCTTCCGAGCCCAAAGGGGCTCCAGGCCATCCCACGAGCAGCTCCTGTAACATCCACAGCCCAATTTGGGAGAGGGATTTGTGCTCCCCCCGTGCCCTCAAACACCCGGCTCTGCCTCTCTGCTCAAAGCCCACATTTCCCTAATTGATGTCCCGACACCCTCAGTTCTCCTGGAAACAATTCCAGAAGGAAAATGGTGCTGAAAATGGACCTTCCTTGCCCTCCCGCCGGCCCCTTTTAGGACAACACAGATATTCCTGTTGTTGGGTTGTGGCTTCTTTGTATAAGATCAGTTTTCCTCAGTTTTCATCCTGCAATGGTCATTTTCCAGGGAGAATTAGTTATTTTTTATTTTTTTTGCTATCCTCCCTGGCCCTTTTCCCGCAGTTTTCTGACGTGATGCAAAATTCAGTGTGAAAGGGGGAATAATCTCTCGCCGTGACATAAAACTGTGCCTGAGTGTCCCCAGTCCTCTGGCAGCAGCAGGGGAGGCACGAACAGAAAACGCTGCGTTTCCTCCTCTTCGTTTCCCTAACGAAATAAATCTCATTTCCAGTTATTTTACCAACTTAAGGGGAAAACATGTATCAGAACTCAGCCGTGGGAGTTGGTCTGTGTTTCAACGAGTCCCATTCCCAGGATGCAGGTTTTTGTTGGGGGATAGAATCTGCTTCATTCCTTGCCTGGTTTTTGTGATTTTTATTAAAAAAAAATGAATTTCCGTCTAAATATGTCATTTAGAGGGGATATGACGCTATGGAGTGGTTTGACCTCCACTCCGACGTCGTGCGGAATCCTGGAATTAGGGAATGGTTTGGGTTGGAAGGGACCTTGAAGATCCTCTCTTTCCACCCCCTTCCACTTGCTCAGGGCTTCACCCAGCCTGGCCTTGGACACTCCCAGGGCTGGGGAGGCAAATTTCTCCCTTCTGGATGTCGGTGACGTCCAGGTTGGCAGCTCCAGGTGTCCCTCCGATCCATCCTCGCCTTGCCCACCACACTCAGGTGGGTCGGAGAAAGCTCAGCTTGACCAACGCTTCTCCTTGGGTCAACCAAGCGCTTGGCTGGTTTAAAATAATTTAAAAAATCAATATTTTCCAAAGGTGAAAACCAGCCAGAACTTTGGGCAGCAGAGGAAACAGCTCACGGAAAAGTGGAAGGACCTTTGCTTTTGTTCTCTTCCTTTGCTTTTTCCTTCTTCCTTTGCTTTTGTTCCCTTCCTTTCCTTCCGCTCCCTGATTTATTGGGATGATTTCGGGTTGTGCCTTCCCTCCCCTGACACGGCAGGGACAGAGACACCAGGTAGGTGGCCGCACTTCACATGGAAGGATTTTTCCTGATTCCTCTTAATTAACTGAGATGATTGGAGCGCCCACGGATTTATTCCTAAACTTCTGTGTGAGTATTTGAAGGCAGAGACAGTTTCCCAATTTTCTCACCTAATCCTGTTAAATCTTCAGCTTCTGGGATTGAGGCAGAACTGCCACAAAGATGGATTTGATGTCGAATTTTATGTCATTATTTCTGACTGCTGGGAATGATGTGGAAAACTTCAGGCATGGAGAAGCTGGGAATTTGGGATTATGGAGAAATTAGGTTCTAAAGCAGATTCAGTCTTTATTTGATGCCCAGCGTGGGGTCACAGTCAGGGCAGTGTTTGGGAAATGGGATCAAGGCCCTTTTTTCCTATTCTTTGTCCTTTTTTTTGGCTTTTTTCCCTTTTTCTCCTTGTCTCCTTTTCCTTTCTTTTCTCCCATTCTCCTCTTTTCTCCTTCCTTTTTCCCCCCTTTCCCCCCTCTTTGATCCCTTCCCTCTTTTTCTGGCTTTTTCCCTCTTGTTTCCTTTTCCTCTTTTCCCTTTTTCACTTTTCCTTTTCCCTTTTAAACCTTTCCCTGCCTTTTCCTTTTTTCCTTTTTAATTTCCCCCCTTTTCCCTTTTTTCTTTTTTTTCTTTTATCTCTTTTTCTTTTTAAATATTATTTTTTTCTTTTATCTCTCTATTCCTTTTTTACTTTTTCTTTTTTCTTTTATCTTTTCCTTTTCAATTTTCCTTTTCCCTTTTAAATTTTCCCCCTTTCCCCCCCCCTTTCCTTATTTTTTTTTCTTTTATCTCTCATTTCCTTCTTTGATTTTTCTTTTCTCCTTTGATCTCTCTTTTCCTTTTTAATTTTCCTTTTTCCTTTGAAATTCCAGCAGGAAAACTGACTTTCATTTCGTGGCCCGCGTTTCCTCATTATCCACAAAACTGAGCAAAAATGCATTTTTTTCAACCTATTTCAGGACAGTCTCCGGATGAACCAAACCTTTTGTTCTGCTACCAAAATACTTCATTTATTTGGGGAAGGTGAAAAAAACCCTGTGAATGGGATTTTCTGTCCTGCTTTTTAAGGGCTGTGATCTCATTTATGTGGATTCTTTTCTCTGTATCGATCTCACTGGAATTATCAGCAGGAACCCACAGATTGCTCAATAATTACTGATAAAAATAATTACTCATTAAAACCCTTGATTTCTTTACACAGCGAGCAACAGTCTTGAAAGGTCCCGTTTTTATGGCAGATCGATCAGAGAGAGAGCAAACCCCGTCACTAAAACAGGGATTTATTTATGGAGCCTGAATTTAAATTTATGAAATAAAATCACACCTTGGCCATTTTTTTTTCCTGGAAAATTCCAATGTATTCTCCTTCTCCTGTTTCTGTTCTTTTCCTTCTGTGGGATGGACAGGAGGTTGTCTCCATTATGTATTGGGTGATCTGGTGGAGAAGGAACCACTTGGTTGGACTCCGTGATCTTGGAGTTTTGTTCCCACCCAAATGTGGGATTTTTTATTCAATTCCATTTTGAATTCGTGCCTCTCGGGGGGTAAAAGCTTCTTTGCCATCAGTGCTGTTGCTACGAACACCCAGCTAAGTTTTCCCTTGTTGTTTTGGTGGTGGCAAAAGAAATTGGAATCTTGGAGGGTTTTGTGCCCTGAACATTTTCCTCCTTCCTTCTGAACTCAGGGAGTCTGAAAACAATCCCGTGTCTCGGTTCACAAGGAGGAAAAAGTTCTCCGTGGGGTTTGAGTTGTGAGCTCTCCCTCGTCTCCTCCCACGGTTCCGAAGTCATGGCAATGATTTGGCCAGCCAGCATTTTATGCAATAATTTTGGCTCTGCTTTGTTTTATTTTATCTCTCACCAACAATCCTGTGCGTGCCAAGGAAACGACGTTGCACATAAACAATAAATTGGCACTGGGTGCTCTTGGAGGTCCCTTCCAACCCAAACCATTCTTTGGTGTTATGATGATTTTACCTTTTGATTAGAAGTGTCTCACCTTGGGTTTTTCCATGTTTTAAGATGGATTGCTGTTTTCCCTGTCTCCCCTTTTCCCTACAAACCCACGGCCCTAGGACGAGCTCTGTGGCCTCCTCCTCTTGTCCCGCTGCTGCACCTCAACCCAACGTGCCTTTAGGAGGCTCTGGCCATTCCTCAGCCTTCTGTGGTAGACTTCACCACTGGGCAGTGCCTTCAGTCACCCCCAGGGGGCTTCAAAACGTGTCCAAAACCCACCCCAGCAGGTGGGCACTGCAGGGCTTTGGCATGGGGTTGGTGCCCATGGGATTTGGGTGAGGTGGAGACCTCTCCTGACTCCACCACCACCCAGGGAGCCCAAAGGCACCAAGTTCTCCCACAGTCAGCTGAGCAGATGGTCTCCTGAATTCCTGCTGGGCTTGGGAAGAGCTGGGGCATGTTCAGCAGCTCTGAGGAGCACAGGGAGAGGTTCAGGAGCTCCAGGATCCCATCCATCTAAACCAAAACGCTGCTGTGAAAATGAAATAATTTCTATCACCGCCTGACCAAGATTCATGAAAATGACTCCAAAGTGTCACAGTTTGGGCTCCCCACTCCCAATCTTGCTGGTATTTTCACCTTAGAGGCTTCTCATCGTGGTCTGGTTTAGAAAATGTCATCTTTGGTTTGGCTGAAGTCGCATTTTGGGAAGGTTTGTGGGGCACTGAAGGGCTCTGCCGGGGGCGCAGCGCTCCAGCTCTGCGTCCTCAGCCCAGCAGGAGCTGCGCGTGGAGGGGATCCAGCACCGAACACCACGCTGTCATCCCATCCTTTGGTAGGGATATTTCAGGAAGGAATTTGGGACATCACGATGGGCAAGTGTCCAAGGAGAGGGGCTGTGAGGATTCACGACGTGCCAGGAATGCTCCTTCCCTCAGCTGGAAGGAGTCCAGAGGACTCCAGTCCAACACGTGGAGGGAAGTGTGGTGGGGTGACAGTTCTTCCAGCTGAAACTTCCCAGAAAGGTTGGTGGTTTCCCATAACCATTTGAAGCCACTCTGGGGCTTGGAAGAGTGGCTGATGGAGACTTCAAAGCAAGCGGGTAGCAGGATGGTGCTGAAGCTTCCAGAGCTTCCAGAGCTTCACTTTCCATGAGTTTTGACTGAATTTGGAGCTGCTGCCTTTGATTTAAAAAGGGAAAGAGGAAAAAAGGTAAGGAGGGCTCTCCCCAGCCCTGCCCTCTGAGAAGAACCACTGAAAGCAGCTGGCGCTGTTCCAAACTCACAAGTTTTGAGGAGCTGGGCAGAGAGAGAACTGTGGTTTGTAGTTGTGAACCTGCTTGGAACAGGAAACAGATTTCACACTTGGGATGGACCGGGAAGACATCCGAGCGTCTTTGGAGCTCTGCCTTTGGATGTTCCCGCTGTGGAACTAGGTTGGAGCAAAAAATGGGACAATGGAAGGGGTGAAATAAGTACAGTTTTAGGTTGGAGTTGTCCCTGGATTATAATTTCTGGAAATCCAGAGGATCTGGAAAAATTGTGAGAAGAAATTGGGGGAAAGAAGATTGAACTAAAAAGCGGTTGTGAACGCCAACACCACCTTTGCCTTTCAGAAAGCCAAATCCTGGAAGTTTAATGTTCACTCAGGAAATGATTGATAAATAACAGCTCTCAGGTCTTGTCTGTAAGAATTATTTACAGGAAAAAGCCCAGATTTCTGCCTTTTCTTCAAGCGTGTGTCTCCGAACAACTTGTGCATGAGCTGGAGGAACAAGAGTGGAAGAGAAGCCAACTTCTCGTGGTGTTAGGTCTGATTTAGAGCCCAAAACGTGCCTGGGTGAGGTAATGTGTCAGCTGAGGAGAATTGTGTTCTGAAAAGAAAGGTATTTTGGTGGACAGAGGGGACCAGAAGAGTAAAAACGTCACATTTCACAGCCAGAAGCTCTGCTGGAGTTCCTCTGCTCCGAGGAACGTCCCACCCGAGGTGCCCGACCCTCCCACGGCCACGGAGACAAGAGATGTTCTCAGTGTTGAGCCTCCATTTCACACTCACATCACAGAACTGGAGGAACCCAGGGAATGAGGAATTCTCCATTCTCCCTTTAAACCCCCAAAGATTTAATGTCACGATAGAGTGTCACAGTGTCCTAGAGTGGCTTGGGTTGGAAGGCACCTTAAAGGTCATCCCATTCCAGCCCTTCTGACATGGGCAGGGACACCTTCCACGAGAGGCTGAAGGTTCCTTTGGGCTCTTTGGAGAATCCAAGAGCCTTTGAGCCCTTGGCAGAGGGGCTGGGGATGTGTTGGCGCTCTCGTGGCAGGGTCAGCTCCTTTGGAGAAGCAGGACAGAGCTTCCAGCATCCCAGGGCCGAGGAGAGCATGGAATCCAGAGCTTCCCTCTCCTGTGCAGCTGAGCAAAACGGGACCTTCTGAAACGGGGCAGGGATTTCTTCCCTGCTTTTGGGAGGCCTGAGTGGCCTCTGAAACTCCAGCAGAGCAACGTGGGCAACCCAGACTTAAAGCCAAAGACTTGAACTCCAAACCATCTGCCAGTGTTCTCGTGTTTGTCCCACCTGCTTTGGCAGCTGCTGGGGGTCAAATTTCTTGGGATAGCTCACATGGCTTGGGTGTTTTAGGGCAAAAACTTAGGTCCTGACAGCTGTGTGCACCTAAGGGAACATCTGCATCTTTGGATGTTGGCTTTGAAGTGATTTCTGAGATTTATTTTCATGCTCAGTAACTGGCCTGAATAATTTGCTGGGGGAATTCGCGTTGCTCCTCTGAAAGCAGCAGGTCCATGTCTGTTATTAATCCCTGGAAGACCTGGTTTGGAAAATTGGGTGTTATTAAATGAAAAAAAAAAAAAGGGAAAAAATTAAAGCGAGGAGGAGCCAGAGAGGAGTGTGCAACTCTGGGCATCAAGTTTATACAAAGCCCCTCAGCAGCATTTGTGATCACTGAAGAAGGAATTTGGGTCACGGAGAGCTCCCATTCACCTCTGGAAATTCTTTTGCTCCTGGAAATCACAAGACACTCCAAGAAAAATGAGTCAAAGTGTATGAGCGAGTGATAGAGAGGTGTAATGAGCCTTGATTAATTAAGTGGTCAATTACACAAAGACGTGACATTCATGCTCCTTAAATGTGATCTGCTAGAAATATTCCCGTCGGGAATTGAGCTTTCATAGCATGTTGTTCAGGATTAAGGGATGAAGTCGGTGGGTTAAATCATTTCCTGGTAATGAAAACACCACTCGGTATGTACGGCTTGAAAATCCATTGTTAATTAACAGCATTCAATTCTTAATTGTCTCTTTACCAATTCAGTTGAAATCATTGACACAAAATACATTGTTAAACTGCTTAATCAATCATTGTAGAAAAATAGAGGTGTTTGATAGGGACATTCTAGTACAAAGTTGACGTGAAGCTTCCCCGTCGAAAGCTTTGGAGGCTTCTATTTTTTTGTTTGTTTTTGTTTTGTTTTTTTTTAAAGCTTATGTTACAAAAAAAAACCAAACAACCCCGAGATTTCATAAACTTTACAGTCCATCCTACATTAATCCCAAAGACAATAAAATACACGGGGGAGGGAGGGAGGGAAGGAGACAAACACACACATCTGAAGCTCGAAGTGCCCTATTCACAAAATTACAGCTCGCACATGCGCATGCCCCGCTGGTGGAAGGTCTCGGGTTTTGTGCTGAAGGACACCCAAAAAATGAGCTGAGTCGGGGCCCTGAGCTGCTCTTCTGGTGAGTGCAGGTTTTATGGGGCTGCAGCGATGGATTCTGGGGTGGCCCAAGGAATCACGAGTGGCTCCTGCAAGGAACGCTTTGCTTTCAGCTTGTGTGTCTTCCACTAGGGCTGATGGGGAGGGTCACTGCCCTGGCTCCTCTGCTTCCAGAGAAAATGTGGAGCCACCTTTCCCTAAAAACTCTGCGTGGGAGCCTCATGAGGATGGACCGGAGCTCTCGGCAGCTGCTGGTGCTGCAGCAGAAGGGTGAGCTTGGGCAGGGTCTGTCCCACCTGAGCGCTGAGTCACAGAATTTGGGTGTGAGGAACCTCTACTGCATGGGCAGAACCAGCCACCCAGATTCCTTATCCTGCACCATCCCTTGCCTCGGGCTGCTTTGTGAAAGCCTTTTGGGGGAAAACGTTCAGAGCTGAAACAAAACCCCTCCTTCCATCCAGCCTGAGCTGCCAGGCCCTGGTGGTTGACCCTTTCCTTGCCCTGCTCTGCCCCCCTCCGTGGGAAGCACGGGAAGAATACGGATTATCCACCTGGAGGACCTGCAGAACCCACCCCTGGAATAGCCACACTCTGAAAATTACCAAGGGCCAGCTGTATCAGCTGAAAAAAAAAATAATCCAAGAAAGGAAAATAGGTGTGAATTTAATGTGAAAGCTTTATCACAGTGCGAATTTTCCACCTGCCCACCAAGTTTCTCCTGAGGTTATTTTATTTTTATTTTTATTTTTTTCTCTCTCTTCTGTTTTAACATAAATGTTTCTGTCCAAAAATTCTTTCGGGTTCTCTTCGGTGTGTTCCTCCTTGCTGGAGCAGCCAGGCATCAAAAAAAAACACAACAACCAAAAACACCCCCAAAATTAAGGCTGCAGCTTCTTGTCCTTTGCTGGCAGAGATGCTGTTGGTGGTGGGCGATGCAAGTTCTCTCTGCCCCGATCGTTTCAGAGTTGCCGAGATGGAATGTACAGGATTTACAGTGATTTACAACAACCAGAGGAGCTACCTAAGGTGGGAAACTCCCTGGGGAGCCTCTCTCTTGGGAAGGGGTGGGCAGGAAACTGGGAAACCCCACTGAAACACACCCCCAGGGGCGCTGTGCCCCCCGTGACTCTGCTGCCAGTAAATGACAAATGCCATTAATTACGGCGTCACACGGACACCCAGCTGTTTCTCTCCCAGCTAAAACCCAATTCAGTTTCCAATGGCTTGTGCTGTTGGTGTGGCAAACTGCCCAAAATCCCGTGGTTTGGGTGGGGAGGAGGGAGGAGTTTCCCTGGATATTGCACAGGAAGGATAAAACCTCCGCACGGAACATGCTCGCCGTGTTTGGAGTATACAGGAGATCCTCATTAGCCGGGAGTTTGCCACAGCCTAAATTTGAGGTTGAACTGCCAAAAAAGAAAAGCAACCAGGAACCGGTTTGGCCTTATTTGTAAACATTTTCACAGTATATCAGGAGTTCTGTTGGAATTCATCCACCCCGCCCTCTCCCAGGCTTATGGCTTTTTAGAGTCGGCGAAACGCTCCGTTTGGCAAACAGGGAGGTTCTCTAAACAGCTGCCAGTGTGGAACGCTGAAGAAGATGTCATGCACTGCAAGAGTCTCATGGAGGGGGGGGGAAAAATTAAAAACCTCAGTATTACACTCCAAATATTTGAAGAGGAATGCCTACTCGCTGGGGTGGGAGGGGGTGGAGGGGGGTTAGTTTTGCATCCCGAGGTTTCTAGGAGTCTTGTTTCTAAACCTACGTTTAGTGACACGTCTGTGTGCATCAGTCAGGAGCTCTGTACTACAGTACTTTTGTACATGCGGCGTTTATTACTAAATGTCAAGAGAAAGTCATTACATAAGGCATATGTACAGTATGGTGTGGGATTGCAGGTCCCTCTGCTCACCTTCCCCTTAAAGCTGCAAGGCCCCTTTCACGCAGGCTTGGTCCCCCCAGCTCGTGAGAGTGTCCTGAAACACGGCAAAAGGCAGAGTCAAGGCTCGTTGCTCGGGTTAATTAGTCCTTCCTTTCCAATCCCTCGTTTGCGTTTCCGTCGCGTTTGGGGTTTTGTTGCCTGTGACTCAGCCTGGAGCTCTGAACCCGGAGAGGTGCCGAGGGAACCAGGAGTCTTGGCCAGGGTTGGGGTGGAAAGTCCACCATCCGCAATGGGTGCTGCAGCTTCAACCCACGCCTTGGCTGAGTCTGTGGCCCTCTGGAGTTTGACTTGGGCAGGCAGGTGTTCCACAACTCTTTTTCCGGGTGTTAAGAATCATAGGAAGGAAAAAAAAATTCAAGGTGTGGTGCAGAAAGAAAGAGGGAGCAAAAAGGGGAGAAGCTAAAGGAGGTGGCGTGGCCCTCGTGCCCCAGTTGGGTCTACACTTTGGACTCGTTCTCCAAGTTGGCCACGTCACCGTTTCTTTCATTTTGGTCTTCTTGGTTCTTCTCTTCCTCCTCGGTTTCCAGCTCAGCGTGTTGGTCCAGCTTGCTGGAAACAGACCACGTGAGGGGCAGTTCTGCTCGGCTGGCCATCTCTGCCAGCTCTTTGGCACTGTAAACGGGGGTGTTGGTTTCATAGGTTTCATGAAAGCTGTTGTAGTCAACTTCATAAAACCCGTCCTCCAGGGTGAGGACGGGCGTGAAGCGATAACCCCAGAGGATCTCGCTCGTGATGTAGGAGCTGCGGGCTTGGCACGTCATCCCTGCAACAGAGAAGGAACAAGTGCTGTAATAAGGACCCAGTGCTTTCCCGAAACTTTAAACGCTTTTATTCATCTAGCAAGAGAAGTGAGTGTGAGAAGGCACATGCTGGGAAGGAATCAGGGTTGGCATCCTACTGGTTGAGCTTAGGAAGCGATTTTAGAGCGGAAACTCATCGACGCCCTCTCCCCCTGTGCCACGTGCATGACAACAAGCGTTGAGTCCCTCAGCAAACGTCAACATTTCTTCATTAAATGCAGCTCTTCTCGCTGTGCTTCACCAACTCACCTGCTGCTGGGTCTCTCGGGTGCTTTACTGAGGGCACACGTGCCACGCTCTGCTTCCCACACTGCCACGTTCAGCCTAACAGGGACTTCCATGCGTGGAACCCCACCCTGAGCCTGTGATCCCACAACTTGGCTCCCCTAAAGGCAGGAGTCACTTTTTAGGTGCACTGGTCTGAGAGCTGGGCTGGTGGCCAGTGCATGAACATCAGCAAAACTCCTGAAGGGTGTGTGAGTGTCTGATGTTGGACTGGGATAACTGGGATAGCTGGGATAACTGGGACCCGCTCCCTTCACAGCTCTGCTGAGCTTCAGTCTGCAGGGCAAACAAAGACACTGCTTTGGTCAAAGGCACAAGAAGAGGTGGCTCTTCTGAGCTCAGTGTGTCCTCTGGGGGAAGAAACACCTGGTCACAGCAGGGACCTTGGAGAAGCCGCTCCAGCTCAGACCAGCACCTTGGAGAAGCACTGCATTAAAATATTAATGCTCAGAAGAGGAAGGGGAAACCCAGCTGAGCAGGAAAAATACCAGGAGAAATGAATTTTCGAGGCAAAAATACCATGTCAACAAAATGGGAATAGAGGGAGAGAACACAAGGGGTTTTTCTGATTTTTGCACGTTATTGACTCTGTGTTACTGAGGAACCTTCAGCTGCACAGCTTATACTGAATACTTAGTAAATAAAGTTATTTAACCTGCCACACCCCAGGTATTTAAAAGCTAATCACAAACTGTTAAAAAACCCCCAAGTTTGATTTAGAGAGCACGAATGGCAGACTTCAGAAAATCCCATTGTCTCTCTGCACTGCTGGCATCACGTAAAGTCACACGGAGGGGTTTGTGGAGAGTTTAATGTCCCCAGTCTTCTTCAGGCTGGTTCAAACTCCTCCAGGTAATTCTGCCCTCATTTTTCTGAGCCTCCCCTCCACGCTCTCATGTCTTCCTTCTGCTGTTTCACCTGGTGGGAAGTGCTCCAGTTGTGCAGCAGCTTCCCCAAAGGCTCGGTTGGTTTTTGCATCGCTCTTCCGTGCAGAGCCAGAATTGGACCCCCTGTCCCAGGCGGGAAATATCCAATGGGATGAAGTTCAACCAAGCCAAGTGCTGCATCCTGCCCTTGGGTCACACCAACCCCCTGCACATCCAGGATGGGACAGAGGGGCTGGAAAGTGGCCCTGAGGGTGCTGTGACAGGGTATAGACACGAGCCCAGGTGTGCCCAGGTGGGCAAGAGGCCAAAGGACACCTGGGCTGGGTCAGGAATAGTGTGGGCACAGCCCAGGGCAGGGACTGTCCCCTGTGCTGGCACTGCTGAGGGACCCCCAGGGCTGTGCCCAGTGCTGGGATCTCAGGGAAGGGACACGGAGGGGCTGGAGCGTGTGCAGGGAAGGGAAGGGAGCTGGGAAGGGGCTGGAGCAGCAGGAGGGGCTGAGGGAGCTGGGGGGGCTCAGCCTGGAGAAAAGGAGGCTCAGGGGGGACCTTCTGGCTCTGCAAGTCCCTGATGGATCCAGGGCAGGGTTGGGATCTGCTCCCAGGGAACAGGGACAGGAGCAGAGGGAACGGGCTCAGGTGGGACAGGGCAGGGGCAGGGGGGACATGGGGAGGAATTCCTGCCTGGAAAGGGTGGTCAGGCCTTGGCAGGGGCTGCCCAGGGAGGGTTGGAGTGCCCACCCTGGAGGTGCCCAAGGCAGGACTGGCCGTGGCACTGGGTGCTCTGGGCTGGGGGACAAGGTGGGCATTGGTCATGGGTTGGGCTCGATGATCTTCAAGGTCTTTTCCAACCTCAAGAATTCCATGGTTCTGTGAAATGGGGGCGGTGGGTGGATCACCCACTGGGCTGGGCAACCTCTTGCCCCTGCCCATGCCAGTGTGGTGGCTCCGAGGGTCCCCACACCGTCTGTCCTGGCACGGTGGGGTGGCAGCCGTGGGGTTTGATGTTCACTTGGTTGGTTTTTACCAGCAGCACAAGAGTCACCAATTCCCTGTGAAAGACACACCACAGTGGATTCCGTTCCTGTCCCTTCCCTGTCCCCATTCCTGGGTCAGAACTCTGCAAGGTGAGCGGGAAGTTGAATTCTGCTCCTTGTTACAACAGGGGAGGCAAAATAAATTATGGGAATCGGGTGAAGGAGACTTCTTTTGGAGGCAGCCAAGCTCACTCAGCAACACTTCGATTGTTTTGCTTTCCAAGGGGAGCAAAAGAAGTCCTGCTGCCAGTGCTGGAGTTTGCTCCACGTGTTTGAGATCAACAATTAGTTATCACTTTGGATAATCTCGTTCCCATGCAAGCAGTGTAGTTACAACTCTAATTTACGCTCTACGTGCTTATTATTCCTGTTCAGCAAGGACAGGCTCCCTCTGCCTGGCTGGGAGTGTGCAGAAGGAAAGGTTTTATTAATGTTTGCACCGTGCAGCCTTAAAAAAATGATGGAATGTATTCCCCTGAGCTGTTGCTGATGGGCGGGTGAGGTTACAACCCCACCCTTGAGCTGAATTATCAAAGTTGGTGCCTCCTCCAGGTTCATTCCTCTTGAGAAGTTGCCCATTGCTGTTCTTTTGGGGTTCTGCTCTGTCCATGCTGTCTGCTGCCGTTTGGGCTTGTGCTTTGCCCTGTCTCCCAGGCTTTGGGGGTGACCCAGCGCGACTGGGTGCATTTCCTCGAAATGCCCCGAATTTAAGATTTCAGGGCGGGTTACCCACTCCTGTGCACTCTCACCACGCAATATTTGCCTTCGTGGCGGGAACCATCACAAATAAAGTGCTTTAGAACAGTCAGAGGAGAAAGGAGGCCTCAGAGTCATCGTATCAAAAGCATGTTTGGGCTGAAATACAGCGATTTTTCCACTCCAGGTCAGCCTGCTGCAGATGGCACATTGTGAGAGCCTCGTTCAGCTTCCTCGGGGCACTGTTTTTTACAACAGGGCTTTGTCTTTTCCAGTTCCACATCTGTGATAGAAAAGGGCTCTAAATGAAAGGAGAGGGACAGGAATTACATCCCGTGGCTGACGGCATCTCTCTGACAGTCGCAGTGGCAGGTGAGTTTGAGGTTCAGCACTTAGACCAAGGCAGACTTGGTGGGATATCCCTAAGAACGACCAGTTTCCAAACATTACGTGGGAATTCTGCTTCCCAGCTGAGCCTGGAGTAAAACCCCAGCAGGAAAGCACTCGAGGGCGCACAGGAACCCGTGGTGTCCCCTTCTCTGGGGTGAGTGAAGTTCAACTCATGCACAGCAGTACAAAATTCCATCTGGGGCCTCCAGCTGGGAACTGAAACTCCCATGGCCGTGTGTGATGCTCCTTTAGTGTTCCTCTCTCCCTGTCTGAGTTCAGGACAGCCCTGGCTGAGGGATCACCTTAGAGGTTTGGATCTACTTTGTCAAAAGTTTCTTTTCTATCCTAAGAGCCTTTTAAATCCAAACCCAAACATGGGGGAAGTTCTCTGCCCCTCGAGGTTCGTTCCTGCAGGCTCTGCGTGCTCCTCATGGAGCTGCTCCGCTGTGGGAATTACGGAGAAGGAAGAGGTGGTGGCCTGTGGTGTCAGAGCTCATTTTTGCAACTTGCCTGGGATAAGGGGGAGAATATCAGAGAATTTTATTTAATCACTGTGTTCATATTATTATAGAATGGTTTGGGTTGGAAGGGACCTTAAATATTATCTAATTCCAGCTATGACCAGGGACACCTTCCACCAGCCCAGGGTGCTCCAAGCCCCGTCCAACCTGGTCTGGGACACTTCCAGGGATCCAGAGGCAGCCACAGCTTCTCTGCCCAACCTGTGCCAGGGCCTGCCCACCCTCCCAGGGAAGGATTTCCTTCCCAATATCCCATCTATCCCTGCCCTCTGGCAGTTTGAAGCCATTCCCCCTGTCCCATCCCTCCACACCCTCATGAGAAGTCCCTCTCCAGCTGACGTTGCTGCAACGTGTCACAAACACCACGCTCTGGTATTTCCCTCCTCCTTTTCACATTTAGGCACAGCTGACAAGAAATCAGTTTATTTGAGCAAAAAAACATATATCTCTATATCTCTAACTTCCCTTTCGGAGCCAGCAAAGGGGAATTCCAGTTCTGAGAACTTGCTCCAGAGCACACCTGGGAATGGGATGTTTGTCTCTCCCTCAGCAATGTCCAAAGCTCTTGAAAGAAGCAAAGTCTGGACAAAGTGAACCTTTTAATGTGTCTTTTTCTGAGGATCCGTGGGAGAAACCTCATGCTGTGGGTTGTGAGAGAGGAAGGGAGTGGGGGCAGACGGCTTTCATTTTTAGAGGAATATAAGGAATAACTTCCACTGGGTTGTTTTCTTTTCCCCCTTTTAATGTTAAAACCGGTGTGGCTTTTTTCCCTCCCCTCTCCAAATCTGAGTCATTCAGTATTTCTATTTTCACTTTTCTTCCTTAATCAGCCTGAGAAGCCAATCAATATTTGAAATTTTAGAGCTAACACCATCTGTGGGTCCTGCCCAGAGCTCCTTGTCTTTGTGTCCCAGCTGATGATGGGAGGAGGGAGAGCAGAATATACGAGTTTCCATGGAATGTGTGGGCTGGAGCAGCTGGCCTGATCCCCAACACCAGGAATAAAATCCCTGGGAGAAGACAGAGTTTATCAGGTCCCATTTGCAAAGGAAATTGAGCTGATGAGAAACCATCCTTTCAACTCATCTGGACTTTCTGGGGCTCCAAAATCTGTTTCGTTCCAGACAAGATGAAAACAAAAGTTGGTTTAAAGTTAAATGCTAACCAAAGTCCAACTCGGATCAGTCAAAGCCTTCTGTTTCCATTCTGACTTCTTGAAACGGGTTCTATTGCATAACGCGACACCAAAATTACTCAAAAATGGGCTTGCTTTAGTCTTTTTTAAACTATTAAAAAAATACATTCTTTTTTTTTTCCCCACCAGGAGATTTCAATGATATTTTCCACTGGTGAAAAGGTTTGCTTTCCTCGGTGAGTGTTTGTCCTCTCAGGAATTAAATATACTCCGTTGAGTAGTTTGTGTCTAATTTCTTGCTTCCTCGTGTCTAAATTCTGGCAGGGAACCTCACCAGGACTCTCGAACCTGCTGCCCCTTCCAGCCACCACCACTTTCTATATTCTCAATGAGCAGCTCCTAAATAGTGCAGTGACTCTTCAGCCGACATTTCACCTTCATCTGGGCTCCCATTCAGGCCAAGCCCAGCAAATCCAGCTGCCTGTATGAATTTTAATGGGGTTTTTTTTAGGGCTGCGTGATGATTCCATTTTTCCATGATATTTATTATATCCAATAACGTGTGACCGGGGAGAGAAGCTCCTTCCAGAACTGGCACTCGGAGTCCTTGGAAAAAGGAAACTCCTGGAACATGAAGTGCCAGGGGTTTGTACCCTGCTCTGTTTCACACTGAGGGGATAAATTCATAGATCCCGTGGTTTCTCACACATCACACAAGTGCTTTATTGCTCCTAGAAGATGACAAATCGGGGTTCCTGGGAATTTTGTCCAAAAGAAGCTGTGGGACACGTTGGCTCAGCTCCCAAAATGCAAAGTGCTGAGCAAGGAGAAGACCTGTGCTGACCTTTTAAAAATGCATTGCTTCTAATCCGTGGGCTGTCTCCTGAACCCTGCCCTGCAAGATGGGATGCTCTCCCCTGGAATCCTGTTCCACAATTCCTTGACAAGCACCCAGGAAGAAGCAGGAAGGGCATTGACTCCAGATGCTGCCTCCCTGGAGAAGGGTCGTGGCAGGGCTTCTTTTGATGGGCAGTGTGAGACAACCCACCAGAGCGAGGAGATTGAGTGGATTTCCATGGAGCAGGGAGGATCCTGGGTGGACCTGCCTGGAACAGGGAGAATCCTGGTTGGATCTCCATGGAGCAGGGAGGATCCTGGGTGCCAGGGGCTGTGGAGAAGACCCCTGGCAGTACATTAAGGCCAGCAGTCCTGTTGATGGTTTTGGATCCCTCCCCTGTCTTGCTCAGTTGCTTCCATAACAGAGAGGGTGACAAGGCAGCAAGAACCAAAGCCTTTCCTGAGATTCACATTCCCTGTTGGCTTCCCATTGCTTTTCCACAGTTAGGGTGGAGCAACCTGGGCTAGTGGAAGGTGTCCCTGCCCATGGAACTGGGTGATCTTTAAGGTCCCTTCCAACCCAAACCATTCCATGAGTCTGTGATTCTGTGATCCTCCAGGGGCTTTGAGTCCCCTGTCCTTTCCCTCAGCTTTTAGGAAGGGAAGGTCACAGGAAAATCAACTTTTGGATAAAAGAAATGAGAAGAAGGAGCTGCCTGAGGTGCTGAATGACTCATGTTGGGGAAGAAGCAGTAGAACAGCTCCTGCTTTTCTCTATTCCACACAAACCCAAAGACCACACGAGATGAGCACCCCCGAAGCAGGTTCCTCTCTCTCCACTCCTGCCTGGGGAGAGAGAAGATGGGAATGGGGCAGATGGGAATTGCAGGTGGGAGGTGAAGGATAGAAAACACAGGACCCAGCAAGGTGGTGGGCTGGTCCCACATTGTGGGCAGCAGGTTGGGGGGGATTGTGCCCCTGTGCCCCCAGGTGAGACCCCACCTGCAGAGCTGCCTCCAGCCCTGGGGGCCAGCACAGCAAGGACAGGGAGCTGCTGGAGAGAGTCCAGAGGAGGCACCAGGATGGTCAGAGCATGGAGCAGCTCTGCTGGGAGGAAAGGCTGGGACAGCTGGGATTGTCCAGCCTGGAGAGGAGAAGCTTTGGGGGGACCTCACTGTGGCCTTGCAGGACCTGAAGGAGCCACAAGAAAGATGGAGAGAGACAATTTCCAAGGGATGGAGGGACAGGACAAGGGGGAATGGCTTCAAACTACCAGAGGGCAGAGTTAGATGGGGTACTGGGAAGAAATTCTTCACCGTGGGAGTGGTAGGACACTGAAACAAGTTTCTTAGAGAAGTCGTGGCTGCCCCTGGATCCCTGGAAGTGTCCAAGGCCAGGTTGGACGGGGCTTGGAGCAACCTGGGCTGGTGGAAGGTGTCCCTGCCCATGGCAGGGGGTGGCACTGGATGCTCTTTAAAGTCTCTTCCATTCCAAACCGTCCTGTGATTCTGTGAAATGCCTTTGGCCTTGGATGAGGTTCAGAGCCTTGTTTGTGTGGGAGCTCTTCCAGGATGGGCTCCTTTAAGGCACATGCACAGAAAGCCAGTCTTTCGTGGCCAGACAGATGGGCTTCATGCTACACAAGGCACGGCATCTGCAGCTCCCTGGAGAACGCGTATTCAGCACACAGTGGTGGTGGGACTGAGCCTAAAACAAGGCACGTTTGGGCACTGCTGAATCCCCATGTTAGCATTAATGCCAAGGGATGGCTGGGAGGAAAACCCTCTTTGGCTGGAATGGTGCTCGCTGTGCAAGAAGCATTTCCTGTACCAGTCTGTACCTGCTGCAACACTTGTGCTGTCACGACCGTGAGATAAACATCTAATTACAACGGAGGTGTGATCTAGTCCACCACTCGCTGTGCAGTCTTCCACAGCACGTCATTTCACTCCGCGTGTTGGGATGGCTTTTGTTTCCTCTCGAAACACTCCCAAGGAGAACAGAACATCCAAGGTTTTCCTCTCTCCTGAGCTTTTTATAAAAATGCCGCGCTTTGCCATGGAAATGTTTGTGGACCCGGCATTAAAGACAAAGCAGAGCTAACAAGCAGCGTGGCATGCTGGAAAATTCAGGAAATAGGGAAGATCCCTGGCTTTTTGACATCAGGACCTGTGAATCACCCACCAAGGATCGTGGTGGTTGTTCGTGGGCTCTGCTGGAGCCTGGTTTGGCTGCTGGGAATGCAGAGGGGAGGACGAGATGAAAGAGCTGGGGGTGAAGCCCTTGTTTCCCTCAGGTGGGTGCTGCTGGGCAGTGATGTTTGGAAATGCAACACAAAGAAAGGGAAAACACGTGCTGTCCAAAAAAAACCCTGGAATTTTGGAGTTGCCTGGGTGGTTTTGCAACGTTTAGGTTCGTTTAGGTGGGCTGGAAGGAGCTCAGCATGGGTAGGTGGAACTTGCTTTTAGAAGAGACAGCTTGAAGAAATCAGCTTTTCTAAAGATAGCCCCGTTCCAGAGATGGTATTTTTGACTTGTGTTTCACCTGAAAGAGGATCAAGAGGACGGGGGTAGAGGTGCTCCCAAGAAAGCTGTAAATCCCAGGCTCTGGGAGGAGGAATATCTGGGCTGGCTTGGTTGCTATTTCAAATAACGGGTTTGGATGATATCCCTTCCACCCTTTAATTTTCTTAGTGGGAGAGAGTTCAAGCAACCAAACATTTGTTCCTGCTATTATTTAATGCGATTGATCAGCTCCTTTATGAAAATCTCTGTAAGGGGAACCCATTACACGCACTAAGCTGCAAGTTCATCTGTCAGAGCGGTGCTCTTTAATTAAAATTTAAATTAGGTTTATTGATATCTTCATCGCACCAAAGGACTCAGCCAATCCCAGACTTCAGGCAGCTCTGATTTTCGATGAACTTTTGCAGGCCTTCCAGCAGTTATGCAAAGAAAATCATCTGTGCTGTTAAAATCCTCCCACTGAACAGCAAGTGGGTTTGCTTTTTTCCCCCCCTGAATTTGTATTTTCTTGGGTTTTTTTTCCCTTTCAATCCATAGGATGAGACATTAAGTTGATGCTTTCAGGTTGATGATATTTGGCTATCTGGCAGCTTTAGCAGCGTGGTTTGGAAGAGCAGGATGGAGCAGAAAGTGGCTGCCTCGGGGAATGAGGTGCAAAATCTTTCCCTTCTGAAACGCTGTTTGATATTGGAGTTCTGTCCAAATCCGTATCCCTGTTTTGGCATCCTGTCCAATAACAGGGGCTATTAATGTACCTGCTGAAAGGCCAGTGGCCCTCCGAGAAAAATTGTCACTCCCCTTGGCATTAATTGACTTCAGTTTCATTTGGGGTGGCTAGGAAGGAGCTGATTTGGCTCTTTAAGTACTGCCTGGCATTTAGCAATAAAGGAGAGTAGCAGCAGCAGAGCTGGGATTTTGGGGAAGCTTCAGTACTCCTCCCCTGGTATTTCTATTCTGGGAAAAAATGGGAACAACACCCCCCCGAACTCCAGTAGCCCTTCCCTGAATTCACTCGAAAGGAAAGGGAGGGAGCCAAAAAAAACCTGCAAAAAGTTATTTTGTTCTATCCCTTAATTTTTAAACAAATAATATTTGCACTAATTGTTTCTGGGAGGAGCACAGACAGATCAATCCATGCCAATACGTGCCGGATTTTGCCACAGACACTTCCAGCTGGAGATGGAGCAGGGAAATTCCAAGTTTCTTTAACAATTGTGCCTCATTTATGGAAGCAATGAAGAGTTTGTAGTGCCTCAATATTCTCTGTAATTTAACAATATTTACCTCAGCTGGTGAGACAAATGAGTTGGTTATTAAGGGGGAAATAATGACCTTGAGAAGAGGTGGCTCTGTGTGGGGAAAGCTCTCTGGGGAAGCACGATGAGGGTGCTCACATCCAAAATCGCCCAGTTCCTAGAGGAGATGATGGAAAGGAGTCTGAAATTCAACCCCTGGCCTTTCAAAGGAAGAAAAACCCATGGATGGAAACCTCCATAACGCCTGTTTCCGTGGGAAATTCATTTCTGTTCGGCGCTGAGGGGTTGTCTTTGCGCCCATAAAGCCACCAAGTTTTTCCTGCCGGCACACGAAGCCCTTGTTGGGGAAAGGAGTGAAGGTCTCCGGGGTTGCGGGGCAGGATGAGACCCCGGTGGGTACACGGGCTGTCCCTGGCACTGCTTCGCTCTCTGCATCAGTCATGAGGTGGCACTCTTCTACCAGCAGATTGGGCTTGCAGAGCTCTGGGAGTGCGCCTAAAACTCAGGGAAAACAGGGCAGCAACACCTGGAAAATCTCGTGCAGGGATTCTTGCAGAAGTTGCTTTCGAAAGGGCAGGCGGGAGACGAGGCATCCCCGGGATGTGTTGGTGGCAGGAGTTATTTAAGGATACACTTGGAGCTAGAGGTTAGTGGCTCCCTTGCTTTCCTTCTGACTCCCGGGCGGATTGGAGGGATTTCTGCACACGGATGAAATCCTTCTCCATGACAAGCACGATCCCACGGGGTCTCCCCCGCAGAGTTTGTTCCTGCTGCCAGGCCGGCGTGGATTTGGAGCACTTCACTGATGTGCCCACGCTGGCCAAGGAGCACTTGGCTAAGTCTGGACATCCCTCACTCTGGTGCTGTTGTGCCTCTCCGAAAATAAACCAGGCTCCCGGTTTTGGAGGTGAACAGGGACAAACAGACGCAGGGATTTCTGGCTGAAGGGATGTGTCTCTAACGCTGTGAGTATTCGGTAGTGGGAGGTTTTGAGATGGAGAGCACAGCCCGGATTCTGGTCTCAGCCAGCAGCATCTTCCATGAGGATTTAGCTATCCTGACCCGGAGCTCCACAGTTTTGCACCTCCAGGGGATCCTTGCTAAGTCCCCAGCAATCCCACAGGGGAGGCAGCATCCTCTGGCTCCTTCTGCGTTCCTAAGGAAGGCTTAACCTCTGGCATGGGAAAGAGGAATAAGACTTGGCGTGCTTTATTTGGGGACTTGCTGGCCCCTTAGGCAGGCAGAGGGTGACGGGGCAAGGGGCTTAAACTGAACGAGGGCAGGTTTAGGTTAAATATTAGGAAGAAATTCTTTACTCAGAGAGTGGTTGCCCAGAAAAGCTGGTTGCCCCATCCCTGGAAGTGTCCAAGGCCAGGCTGGACGGGGCTTGGAGCTGGTCCAGTGGAAGATGTCCACTGGAATGAGATGACCTCTAAGGTCCCTTCCAATCCAAACCATCCTGTGATTGTCTCCTCCATGCTCGCAGTGAAGCCGGTTTGGGCAGTAGGAGAACTCAGGGGTGGCCTTCAGACTAGTGGTGCTTCCTTCAAACAGTGCAAATCCCCACGCCTGGGGGGAGTAATGCACGAGTTTGGAGACAAGGCAGGCTGACCAAGGGGATGTGAGTTCTGGGGATGTTCAAGGATGCCCTGGAACAATGGTGAGTCCAGCCAGGTCTGTGCCAGGCACTGAGCCCTTCTCCCCCCTCCCATGGTAAAAGCTTTCCCCGGCTGCCGAATTAAACACAGGGGCCACTGCCCTCACTTTATCCTTACTCCGAGAAGAGCTGGTTTTAACCAGAGAGCTAAGAGAAGCAAATACACTGCTGAAGGCACTTCATTATCTAACCAAAACTGGGAGGGTGCTCCTGGGACAGGTGACAGATCTACAGGGCCACCTTGGCTTCTCTCCCTTGCTTCTCCCCAAGGTACAGCTGAAGATCTGGGCCCTGATGTGCTAAGGCTGAGCTCCCACCCGGCTAATCTGAGCTCCCCATGGCCAGAGCTGGCCCAAAGAGTGAAGCCTCTTTTTCTTTTCTTTTTAATCACACGTTTCTAAAGAGAAAAAGCGAGATAAAAAAAAATAAAAATTGCAATTGCTTATTCCCAGCAGGAATGAGAGTACTGGAAATTAATTGAAAATGTAGCTGCCCCCCCCTCCAAAAAAAAAAGCCCAAATCCTGACATTACATGTGGCTTCAAGAAGCAATGACAGAGCTGGGCGTGCTGGGCCCTGTGTGCACAAAGCATTAGTTGCTACTCATTCAGAACTACCCAAATTATTTGCTTCTCGTGTTTCCTGTCAGTTCTGAAATGACATTTTATTCCAGTTTTGCTGGGAGTCTTGGTCAACACAAACACAACATACATAAGCACAGAATGTGTTTTGCCAATAATTTCACACGAGAATCCAGAAGCTCAGTGGGGAACAAATTACTGAGGCTCGGAAAGAATATTCCTGGTGATGTCTGGCTCTTATTTCCCATGAATTTTCACCTGAAGGTCTCAAAGGAAAGGATTTCTTATAATTTTTGTTTTCCAGTGGGGAAGTTGAGGCAGAGAACAGGGATTTGCCCTGAGGCCTCAGAGAAGGTGAGCAGCAAAGAAAAGCTGCCCTGGGGGAGATGTTTCCACTCCAATAGCCATGGGAGCGGATTCTGGCTGCCATGGAGCACTGGTTTGGATTTCATGGAGAGCTAAAGTTTGGGAACAACATTATTTTCAGATCCTGTTGCCTCAACACAAAGCTTCTGCTCCTCCTTAGGGTCTCAGCATCTTTCCCAAAGGCCATTTCTCCCCTTGGCTTTAAGCAGAGCAAGGTAGGGGCGACAAAACAGGAGAGGTTGTCGTGGGAACAGAAGAAGGATGAGATGAATCACGGAATAGGAACGTCTTTTCCTGGAGTCACAATCGTGCTTCCTCAGCCTTTTCCTGCCCTCTGTGCAGTGGAGCTCCCTCCTCCTTTTAATCATGACTGAGAGTGTTGTGCTCCCAGAACGAAGAGGTTTTGCCTGCGGGTGACACGAGGCTGTGGCATGTGCACACACCCAGGCACGGAGGGAGCGAGGCCGATGATTTTGGAGACTCTCCTGCACCCAAAATAGCAAATCCTTGGTGTGTGAGCCTTGGGAGCCCTCAGTCCCTTCAAATGCCTAATGAGACAGGTTGATTATCAGCAAATGAAAATTGCTTGTGGCGTATGAAGGGAGGAGGAGAGAATTTAACCGGCAGCAGTGAGAAGACAATTAACAGACTTCAGAGCAGCACTGGGACAGTGAAGGTGCTACAAAGGGAAAAACTAGGAAATCACGGGTCAAGCAATATGGGTGCCCCATCCCTGGAAGTGTTCAAGGCCAGGCTGGATGGAGCTCTGAGCAACTTGGGATGGTGGAAGATTCCCTGCCCAAGGCAGGGGTGGCACTGGGTGATCTTCGAGGTCCCTTCCAACTCCAGCCATCCTGTGGTTCTGTGAGCACGTGGTGACACTGAACAGATCACCCCAAAGTGCTGTGGGGCGACGGGATTAAACGAGCCAACACAGCGAGGGAAGTTCTGTTGCACCATCACAGCGTGGAAACAGCTGGGTTTTACATTTCTGGTCAAGTTTAGTGGCATTTCCTCATTCCCTCCATCTCCCCACTCACAAAAACATGTGTTGGGCAGAAAGCTTCGCTTGGCTTCTAATTTGGGAAGATGCTGTAGGAAAACTCGTACCTCTTTCCGTGCACTTTACCAGGCGAGTATTGCACAATCTGGCTACAAGGGAGCCCTGTAACAGATGCCAGCCCTTTCAGCCTGCTGGCAGCACGTGACCCACCATCACTCTTGTAAATGGCCCCATAACCGTTGGAAAGCCGAAATAATTTGGAGCTGTGGCTTTAACAGGGTATTAATCACAGAGCAAAGGCTCTGCTCTCATTTCACCAGGCACGCCAGTGTAAAACAGCCCTGAGCAACTCAGATGCCAGCACAGGGCTGGGTAAAAGTACAGCTACTCAGATGCTGCTCCCATGACTGAGCACGGGCTCTGAGGGCAGCGTTTTGGGGAGGATTCCTCCAAGTTTGGTCAGGTATGAAAGCTGTCATCAATAAAATCCCCTTGGGAGCTTGAACGGGTTTGCGTGCCCATGAAGGTGTGTCTGTCAGTGAAAGTGTAGCTGAGTAACCTTGTTCACTTTCCTGACTGATACTGAGAAAGAAAAGCATTGGAGAGAGTCCAGAGGAGGCACCAGGATGGTCAGAGCATGGAGCAGCTCTGCTGGGAGCAAAGGCTGGGACAGCTGGGATTGTCCAGCCTGGAGAGGAGAAGCTTTGGGGGGACCTCATTGTGGCCTTGCAGGACCTGAAGGAGCCACAAGAAAGATGGAGGGAGACAATTTCCAAGGGATGGAGGGACAGGACAAGGGGGAATGGCTTCAGACTGCCAGAGGGCAGGGATAGATGGGATACTGGAAAGGAATCCTTCCCTGTGAGGGTGGGCAGGCCCTGGCACAGGTTGGGCAGAGAAGCTGTGGCTGCCCCTGGATCCCTGGCAGTGTCCAAGGCCAGGTTGGACGGGGCTTGGAGCCACCTGGGCTGGTGGAAGGTGTCCCTGCCCATGGCAGGGGGTAGCACTGGATGATCTTTAAGGGCCCTTCCAACCCAAACCATTCCATGATTCTCTGAACTATGATAGGGTTCCCTTGTCCTCTGTGCATTTTGGCCCAACCAGTGGCCCCAGTTCCACAGTCTCCAAATCCAATGAGAAGATGATGACTCAAGCCAAGCGTCACAAAAGACAAAATTATCTTCTTGCTGCATTTCATGGCTTTTGGAAGGGAGCAGTTTAAGTCTGGGTGAGAGTTAGGAACGGGGTCACTGTTCAGGATCCCTTTGGGGAATTCCTCCAGTTTTTCATGGGACTGCTTCATCACATGGAGTGACAACAGAAGGACTTATTCAAAGGAAAGCACCCCAAGATAACGAGGATGCCACGACTTGTGTCGCTCACCTCTAAAAGGTGTAATTCAGCTTCACGAACACTGCAATGGGGTGGCCACAGCCACTTTCTAATTCATCCAGAGCCACGTTGAATGAGATCAGGCTGATCAGCTGTGAGCAGCTTTCTCAAAAGGAGGAGCACAGAGCCCCGACACTGCAAAGCTCCTGGATGGTGCTGTGGCTTGTTGCTGATGGCAGAAGGGTGGAGAATAAGGTGGCAGCTGCAGAATAAAGTCCACTTTGCAGACTTTTTTGCACTGCCTTGTTTTAAAGAGAGAGGTACAGGTAGAACCAGTGAGCTGTGATGCTTCCGGGGAGCACAGTTTGGATTTTGAAGAAGCTCTGAATGTCTGCTTTTCCCATCTTTCCCGATAAGGCAATTTTAAAAGTTAATGGGCTAGATCCTTCCAAGTGCTCATGCTGCATTGTACTGCTCCAGGGATGCAGAACAGCACCAAAGGAGCCTTTTCCTGCTCCTGGAGTTTCCCCCCTGTCCCAAGGCAATAGGGGTCAGCCAGAAGAGATCTCCCAAGAGGCCTGGAATGTCTGGAGCAAAGACTTCAGGGGAAGAAGTGGGATGGGGGATGTCACCAAGCACACCACCTGGTTCTGAGCGCTTCAAGGGCTAGAGGCTGACAGCAAAAATAACACAAATAAATATTCCCAAGACTGGAGGAGCACTGAGAGAGTGCAGGTGGTGCCTTGCACTGACACCACTCCCCACCCAGCCAGGAGATGGGCGTCCCTGCTTCTTCTGGCTGCACACTTGGAAGAAGGAGTGAAGAACAGCGAGGGAGAAAGGCTTCCTTGCAATTAATTTCCTCAGCTGTGCTGACCAAACAGACAATTCCCTCATTTTTTTTTGGTTTTTTTTTTCATGTGAATTCCACCCACTGGCACGTGGCTGTGGGGGCACCAGCTGCTCTGGGAGCTGAGCAGGAGGAGGAGGATGACCCAGCAGGACACTGGCACATCCACTCTGCAGCCAACAGGGAGTCTGAATTAAAGGCTAATTCCATGGGGTGGAGCATCTCCCCAAATCCTGCAAGGCGTCCATGTGCTAACTCCATGTTTACATGATCCAGACCGGGGAGGTGGGAAGGTTTTTGTGGATATCCTGGAAACCCACAAGGTCCAGCAGCAACGATGTCCTTTCAAACACCACTGGCTGTGTTTGTCAGGAAGAAGAGGAGGCTGCCAGGGAGCTGTGACGACTTTAACTGGCTGGTTTTAACTTAAGTCAGACCCCAAGCCAGGGAGAGACACTGAAAGAGGGACTGAGTGAACGGAGAGAGCCCCAAGCCCCGCTCCCTGGTTGGCTCAGCATTCCCATGAGGATGCCAGCCCGCAGCAAAGCAGCGTGGAAGGGGCATCTGAAAGAGGGGACAGCAGTGAATAGGCAATCAGGCCGGGCACTGGTACAACCTGGTGCCAGCTTTTAGAGAGATGTTAAACTCCCTGCAGCTTATCTTCCATCCTTCGCGATTCCAGACAGGCAATCTGCTCTTCCGAGTCAGGCTGGGTGTTTTCCACACAAGAGTTGAGGGTTGTTGTTGCTGCTTTTTCAGTTGAAGGAATGATTTCATTGGAATTAGTCCAAAACTAAGGATGTGGACGGGTCTTAAGCACAGCTGATTGTTCTTCCCCATTTCAGGTACATGGACTGACTTTGGACCTGGATAGTCCCTCTTCATCTCCTTCCCAGGGAATGAGACACAGGGCATAAATCCGTAGGCCCAATCCATGCTGAATGCCAAACATCTTGCCTATCATTTTATCTCCACAGCAAGAGTTAAAACCTGTGCTTATTTTCAAGGCAATCATTACCTGAGACCAGAATAACTGTGGGTTGTTTCCCTTTGGGGAAAAATGGAACTTTAGTGTTTTTCCAGAGGCAAGAGGCTGAGGAATAAACTCCAATGGCAACTAAAACTCAGTCGTTTTCATCAGAAGTGCCAGAAAGACATTTTTGATACTGTATTTTTAAGGCAAACACCAAATAGAATGGATCAAAGCTAGAAAACAATTAACCATCCCATCTGGCACACAATTCTCCTGATGCAGGGAGGCTTTGCACCACTTTTGGTACATTTCATGGAATCCCAGCATCACTGAGGTTGGAAAAGGCTCCAAACCTGTCAAGTCCACCCTGTGCTCAATCCCCACCATGTCCCCAGAGCACTGAGTGCCACAGCCAGTCCTTCCTTGGGCACCTCCAGGGATGGGCACTCCAAACCTCCCTGGGCAGCCCTTGCCAAGGCCTGACCACCCTTTCCATGGAGAAGCTCCTCCTGACGTCCAGTTGTGCTGCATCAAGCCTGCAGACACTGCAACATCAGGGATCTGTCTGAGAATAGGCCAAGAAGGAGCTCCTTGAATGGACAGTAAGGACACCCAACAGCGAATGTTTCTTCCTGGGAAAAGCACCACTTACAAAAGGAGTTTTCTCTCTTGGGGAAGTCAGTATGGCCAGCGGAAAAGGACAGAGCATGGATAAACCTAAAGGATGGAATAGCAGCTGGAGTGGTCATGAGCATCTTTCCTCTTTCCCTGGGGTACATGAGCTGTTGGGGACGATCAAAAGGGCAGGTCTGAGTTTTCCTTCTCTTCTCCTGTTGTGCCAAGTGCGAGGAAGCAGAGGGTCAGTCAGCTGGACCCCACATAGAATGGTTTGAGTTGGAAGGAACCTTAAAAAATCATCTCATTCCAACCCTTCCACTAGCCCAGGTTGCCCAGAGCTCCATCCAGCCTGGCCCTGGGCAGCCCTAAACCTCGGTGTTTTATGGGAACGCAGACAGCCAGAACCCCGAGGGCGCACCTGCACCTTGCCAGCACCACAGCACAGCCTGGGATAGGAGCAGGAACAGCTGGAGAGGGTTTGAACATCCATGAGAGCTACGAGGGAAAGTTTCACGTGCTCAGGAGAGATGGGAATGCATTTTCTGTGCTTTGAGCCATTCTGGGCCCGGTCCCACCTGCAATCCTACAATTCAGCATTTCGGGGTGATGAGTTCAGGTAAATCAGAGATGAATGTGATTCAGGGCTCCGTGTGGCAGGGCTGTCTCAGGAGAGGGCAGCGGGGAAGAGAAAATAAATTTCCTTCGCTTCTTCCTTTTGCCTGTTCTCTTTCTTTGCCAAAAAACGGCAGCGTGTCAAGCTGACACACCATCAGGTAAAATCCGGAGCTGAATGAAGGCTGTAATTTGATTAAGGGGCTCTGACAGGTTTTGAAACAGAGTTTCAAGAACGAATCTGGAGGATTTAATTCATTAATGGTGTAGGTGCTGCATAATACAGTTTTCCTAAGTCTTTCCCTCCGCAGCAGCTGGAACATCCCTCCATCTCCTGCTCCTGCTGAACTCAGAGGCACTGAAAGCCCCCGTGAAAGGGCAGCCAAGGAAGAAGGGAAAATCCAGGGAGGTTGGGTTGCTGGACAGTAATCAGGTGCGTGGGTCAGACCTAATTCGTTTTAGCTTTAACCTGGGCTCTGGTTGGCAGATAAATAGATGGAATGGCCTTCTGGAGCCTCCAGGGGGAAGCTGCTTCATCCATTGCCCGTCATCTTTAGTATTTTGGTTCAAAGACTTTGGGCATAAGTGAGTTAAAATAACTGAGTGTTTTTCTGTGCATCCGTCACCGTGAAGGACCGATCCCTGATTTCTTTTTGATAGAGCCAGAGCTGGATCCCTGGGCTCTCCATGGGACACAGGCTTCTCTTCTCTGGAGACAACCAAAACGTCACCATGAACACAGGTGTCTCCGGACCCCAGAGGGAAGCAAGACTCAATCCTCTGCTAGAAGGGAAGGAATCTCTTTTTCATTCCCCAGAATCTACTTCAGCAGCACCCACGCACTGTTCCTTGTATTGGAAACTTAATAACTTCACTTGAAAATCATGTCTTTTTGATGGCAGTGGAAATAACATGACTTTTAAACAAGTCGAGGAGACTGTCACTGAAGTCGAGCCAGCTACGTGGGAGTCAGATGATTAAGGTAGATGTGATGTGGGAGGGAAGAAATACTATCATTTGGAAAAAAATCCTGTATTTTGAGCAGGTTTAATGTTCTCTTCCAGCGAAGTGGGGTTGTTATTATTAAGCGCATTACCAACATTAGATGCGGGGCTTGATTGCCTGTTGATGTGCCTTTGTTGTAATTGTTCACATCCGTGCAAATTGGCTGCAGAAGGAGCCCGGGCTCTCACTGAGCTCTGCACTGCAGCTCCAGGGGAGCTCTGCGCTCGCTCTGTCACGTGTAGGAGCAAAGGGGCAGAGGGTGGGATGAGGGGGATTTGCTCTCTCCACCTGGGGCACACCAGACCAAAAGATATCGCTCTAAACCTGTCTCAGATGCTCCATTTTTTGGTGTTCGGATTCGGGCCTGAAGTTGTGCTCACGTGGGATTTTATTTTTCCAATCAAATGGTCCTGCATTCCATTGTTCTGACATGAAGGGGTGGGGAGGAAGAAGAAGACCTGCACCAAAAAGACCAATAAATAGAGTCTCTGAGACAGATTTAGTGTCATATCCCTTGCTCTGGGTGTCAAACCTCAGCACAGTCATTATGCCAATGGGGAGGACGCACTTAGACCTGACTTAAAGCAGTGACTTTCTGCTGGTTTAATGAGCTCGAGGTGTTTCCACAATGCCCTGGCAACTGCTCTGAAGGGGTTTGGGCACCTTCACACAAACAGGTGCCCTCTGGGCAGCAGCCACACCTTCATGAAGGTTGTGTTTCAATTCCTCTAGCCTATGTTAAAAAGTCTATTTTGATTTATGCCAATTCCTCCAATCTGTGTTAGCAAGTCTATTTTGATTTCTCTCAATTCCTCTAACCTGTGTTACCAAGTATATTTTGATTTATATAATTTCCTCTAATCTGAGATAACAAGTGTATTTTGATTTCTCTCTATTCCTCTAGTCTGTGTTAACAAGCATATTTTGATTTCTCTCAATTCTTCTAATGTGTGTTAACAAGTATATTTTGATTTCTCTCAATCCCTCTAATCTGTGTTAACAAGTATATTTTGATTTCTCTCAATCCCCCTGCTTTTCTCTAGCCTTTCTCCCCACATATATAACCCCATAGCCACAAAAATGGTCAGAGGACCCCATTCCTCATTTATTACTTTTCCTGGGATTTGAGTGGTCCTTCCCTGATGTTTGCTGCAATTTTATAACCTCAGAGTCCTTTAGCAGCCAGTGGTTAAAAATTCCTTGAGAAAACGATGTTTTTTTCCTTGGCACATCACAACTGTTTCCAGGGTCTCTTGAGCACCAACTCTTCAGGCTCCCAATAATGAAAACTCCACATTTTACAGCCTGGAGAACAGAAGGTAAATACCCAGTCCAAATATTGCTTTTACAAGATTTTCTGATGCGCTGAGCTGACTGTAATTATGTGACCTCTCTGGAAAACAAAGTTCCTGGATAAAACCCACCACCTGCTTGGAAGATGCTCTCTCCACCAGCACGGCTTCAGCATTTACTTGTGGTGTCATGCCACGGGGGCTCGAGATAAAGACATTAGAACACAGCTTAGAAATGCCAGCAGGGATTTATGAGCCAACCTGCCCTTTCTGTGCTTGCCCAGCGGCAGCTGCACACCAAGGGTCAATATTCTGCCAGTCCCTCCCATTCAGGGCTGTTTCCTTCTCCTTTTGTTTCAACAACCCAAAGGTATGTTATTTATTTTGTCCATTTGAGTAAGTTCTGGCCATTCTCTACGAAATTGCCTTCAAATTGATCTTTCCTTATTTTCTCAAGGCCTGAAATGACTGGAATAGTGGACACAAAGCTGGTTTTACCTGGAAGGTGTCTGGCTGAAGTGTCCTGCTCTCCCAGTGGCCTGAATGGGGTCACTTTGGGTTTTCCCTCCAGCTGTATTTCTGCGTCACAGCGGATAAAGCTGGAAATCAAAACTGGATGGAGAGTGGGGGATTGGGAGACTCCCAGTGTATCATGCCCTGGCTGTTCTGCAGGTGCCAGTTCTCATTGTTTATTGCCTTCTGTGCTATTTGGTTTCTGTTGCTGTGCAGACACCAGGAAAACCTGTCTGCTGTGTTTTCAGCACCACGGGCTGGGCTTTTCAGGAGACTCCTCGGAAATATTAAGATTGTCTGAAAAGAAAAGGGCTTAAAATGAAAGGGCTTCATCTGAGAAGGGCTCAATCTGCAAAAAAAAAAAATTCCATGGGAACTCGTGGACATATTTAATTTTTTTTTCCTTTCCCTGTTATTCTGGTCTGTTTAATGTGATGTTTAGAGTGTATTGAAAGAGTTTTAGGAGGGATATGATCTCTGTCCTGGCTGCCATAAACAGCACCAGCCTTGAGATCTGTGTTCCAAGAGTCCCCAGCTGCCTGCTCTAGTTCTCTTATCTTTCAAATGAAATCAGCAGCACATATTTTTGAAGGTGAAATTGTGGCTTTTGGTCCTTTTCTTTATTCCAAACCACACAGGACAGATGGGGAGTGTGGCAGAAGGTGGAGAACTGAGAGAATAGGAAAGGGAGACCAAGTGAGGTGTGTTTTCACGGGCTGAGCAGTGCCTGGATTTGCTGTGGACAGTCGGTGTGATGAAATAGCCAAGGTTTTTTGGGTGGAATGGCTTGTTCCATCCACCTGCAGAGGGGACAGAGTGACTGCAGGGCTGTGCAACGCAGCCCCAGGGGGAGATACCCTGCCTGACCCAACCATTCCTCCCACCTCACATGTTGTGACATTCCCTTTTCACAGCCAAAACTTCCAGTATGGATACTTGATCTAAATTATAAACATTCATCTGCTTCTAATCTTCCATTTGCCTTTCAATTAGAGCCTTAATTGCTTCTTCCCTGAGACCATTAGGGAGCTGGCAGGCATTGCACAGCTCAGTTTATTCCTTTGGGGTCCTCTTTCAGAGGCCACCAGAGACCTGAGTCCTGCTCCCTGGGTCTGGGAGAGCCTCGGATCAGGCTCAGGGTTGGGTATTAGACATGGGATCCACACTGACAGGGAATGTTTCCGGGCTGGATTTCTCTCATCGATGCCTTGAACAGTGTTTTATCTCCCTTTGCAGGGGAAAGGAAGGCAGATGTGGCAAGGTTGGAATTCATGTTTGGCATCTTAAGCCCTGGATCTTGACTAATTTAGCAGGGGTTTAAAATCTTGTTGTAGTTGTGTTTAAGTCTTGAAGGGAAAGTCTTAAAGAGGAGTTGGAGCCCTTGACTCGTGGTAGGAGAACAGCATTTCCCTGAGATTGCAAAGCAAACCCTCCCCACAGCTCTGGAAATGTGGCTGCTGCCTTTGAGGCAGATTTTTGGCCACACAAGAGCCCTTGACTGACTCAAAACCTTTGGCTTTGAACTCTTCCACACTTTTTCATGGCATGTGGCATGGCCCTGTTGGCAGGGAGAGACTCATTGCTGCTCTTAATGCCTGAAAAAGAAGTGAATTTGTTGTCTTTGCACTGTAAAAGGAGACTAATGGAGAAAGAATCGGAAAATGATGGCAATGGAATTGGGGTTTTCCCCACCCTGGAGCTCTAAATGTAATAAATTAATACTTCTTATGCAAGGTTGCAAAAAGAAAAAGAAAATAGGACTTAATGGCTGGTTAAAAACAGTGCCAGCACAATTTAATTGGACTGGCTGAGTCATAAATCTCTTTTGTTATGGTGCTGCCTGGCAGCTCTGCCACAGTCAGAGGGATTTTTCTCTTTTTGGGGAAATTCCCTCTCTCTCCAGTTCATGTTAGTCTGCACTGGGATCAGAGTCATCAACCCTGATGTGCCTTTGGGCTTCCCCCCAAAGCCAAATCCAAAATGTCTTGTTGCCAGGTACAAGGCCACCAGTTGTGGTGATGATGATGATAAGAATAACAATAATAATAATAATGACAATTCAGTAATTGTTCGTAGCTGGGTGTTGTGTTGGCAGCTTGAGTCCCAGAGAGCCTGTCCTGTGGAGAGGGGCAATCACAGCAATGCTGGATGCCCATCTCAACCTCCCTTGCTCTCCAGAAGGGCACCAAGATGCAAAACTGTGGCCAGGGGAGTGGGACAAAAATCCAGGATGAGTAGGGAACGCTGCGAGTCCATGCAATCTTTGCATCACTCTTCAGAGACGACTTGCCTGACGGAGCTCCACCCTGCGAGGTTGAGTTTTCCTCTTCCACCAGAGCTCCTGGAGCAAAGCTGGGTGGAACAGAGGAGCTCAGGCTCCTTCTTCCCTTCTGCCTCCCCTCTCGGAGGCTCTGCTGTCTCCAGGGGCTCAGTGGTGACCACAGAACAGCCTGCAGCTGCATAAACCCCGAGTTCTGACGTGGTGACACGGGACAACAATGACAGCTCTTAGCAGGGCTGTTAATTTCTCAGAGCCACTCAATTCTCCACAGCTGAAAAATCCGAGGAGGAGACGCTTTGAGTTTTATAATCGCAGGCTAATTTAGGCTGGCAGGGGTCTGTGGAGACATCTGGCCCTTCCCACTGCACAAAGCACAGCCAGGTAGTTGGAGGTCCTCAGGGCTTGTGCCGTCCAGTTAGGGACATCTCCAGGGATGGGGACTCCCCAGTCCCCCTGGGGCCCCGTTTGGTTTAGCCTGGTGTCTGCTCAGAATTACCTGCATCGCAACATGTCCTGTTTCCCTGTCCTCTGACATGTTCTTGTCCTCTGTAATGCCACCTTTAGAGGTTCAGACAGGGATAAGATCCCCCTGCACTGTCTCTTCTCCAGCTCCCTTCACCTCTCCTTGTGTCCTCTTCTCCAGGTCCTCACCTGGACTTGCTCTTTACAACCCCCTGACAGGAGGGTTGGGATCTGCTCCCAGGGAACAGGGACAGGAGCAGAGGGAACGGGCTCAGGCTGGGCCAGGGCAGGGGCAGGGGGGACATGGGGAGGAATTCCTGCCTGGAAAGGGTGGTCAGGCCTTGGCAGGGGCTGCCCAGGGAGGGTTGGAGTGCCCAGCCCTGGAGGTGCCCAAGGCAGGACTGGCCGTGGCACTGAGTGCTCTGGGCTGGGGGACAAGGTGGGCATCGGGCACAGGGTGGGCTCCGTGGGCTGGCAGGGCTTTTCCAGCCTCAGGGATCCTGGGATTCTTCATCCACATCTGTCTTGTGCTGGGGAGCCTTGAACTGCACCCAGCACACTGGGGGTGGCCTCACAAGTGGCAAACACAGAGGAGGAACCACTTTCCTGGAGCCGATGGTTGGACTTTCGCTTGCACAGCCCAACAACCTAAAGGACCTGTTATGGTGTGCGTTGTTCTCTTGCTGAATTTGTATTTTAACAAACTGTTTGCAGCGGCTCAGACTCGTTTTGCTTGGGGGATTTGGTGTGGGCAGCAGAAATGGTCACTGCAGGTGTCACCTGGGCTCCTTCCTTTCCTTGGGAAGCCTGTCCCTGTGGGCAGAGGGGACCTTGCCAGCTTCCTTCCTCACAATGGCTTTTCCCTCTTTTATTTGCCACTCTGGTGTCATCAGGGACATTGTTGTTTTTTCCAGCTCTGTTGAGTAACAGCTCGGAATTCCCTGGCAAATCCCTGGGGCTTTGGCTCCCCTTTCAGCCTTGGCCACTGCCATGGACTGTCCTACAACCTGGAAGTCCTTTGCAGGGCACAAAATACCCTTGAGCGTGTGTTACCCTTCCCACTATTTATTTCTGAGAAGTTAATGGAATCGATCCAAATAGTCCCTCTGACGTTGTTATCTAAATAAAATTTTGGCATGCCTCGGAAACCTCAAATGGGTTTCTCGTAATCGATGAAAATTTGGGGTTGGAGATCTTCATTTTTGCTTTGTTTTCATGTTTTGAATATTTCTTTAAATCAAGTTTCTTTATTGCCTGAGTTGTAAGAATGGGGTATCTCACATTCAACCATCTTGTATCTCTTAAAATCCCAGTTTCGCTCCATTCCACAGAAATCCTAGCTAAAGAAAATTGTCCAAATTGGTAAGGAAGGAAATCTTGGAAGGCATTGTGACTCATTTTGCCCGTAATCCTCTTGGGAATGGAGGAGAGAACGTGAGTGAGCAAGAGCTCACGGCTGATCACAGGAGCTCTTTGTGCCTTTCACCTTTGTTGCCACAGCAGCTGCCTCACCTCTCCTGGAAGATCCTCTGTCTTTTGATCTCTTCTCCCAGCACAGCAGCTTTGGAGAAGCACAACCACAAACGTCTTACACGGGGAAACGTTGTTTGAGATCAAAATCAACCTCGCAGTAATAAAGCACAGCAGGTCAGCATCACTTGGTGGGATGTTGGCACCCAGCTTGTGTTGGGGCTCTGGGTTGTCCTCCTGGTTTAGAGGAAAGCTCAGGCCAGTCCCCCTCGGGGTGGGCACACAGGTTGATGCTGGGAGTGCTGAGCAGCAGATCACGTGCTGTGATCGATGCCTGGGCTCAGACTCACCACCGTGGGCTTGATTTTCTCCTCTTCGGCGCCACGGGGAGCAGCTCTGAACCCCTTCCATGGGGATCCCAGAGTTGCTATGCAGTGCTGGGACGGGGAAACACACGTGGAGCGAGTCCGAGCTCCTGGTGGATTCTTCTTGAAATGCCATGATTGAGATCTCAGCAGCTCTCCGTCGTTTGTTTTTGCTGAAACCCCCTGAGGACTTTTTCTGAGTGGCCCTGGGAGCCCCAGGAGCTGTGCAATAATGGGAGTTTTTAGTGCTGGCTGCTGCTTTCTGGGAGAGAAAACACATACTCATAAATTTGCTGCCTTTTTTCATGTGCTTTGTGTAGCCAGAGGTGTTCTCTGCAGGCAGTAGCCTTGCTTTTTTTAATCTACCAACTGTTGATTTTGCATTTCTGCTTTACTTTACAGCTCTGCTCGCTTGCTCTTCAACTTTTTAGGCCAATTTTGACTTTACAGATGCTGCCCTACCCAATTTTGTGAAAACTTTCTGCTGAAGGTGAATAACCTTTCTGCTTAAGCTTGTTAGAAACCAGTGTAGATATGGGTAACATTAGAGAGGCTTTGCAGTTATCAGGGAGTGCAATGGAACGTGCTTATCCTTCACTACAGTTCAGTGAAACAGGAGGAAATAATATTATACAGCTGGAAGTAAATAAACACCGAGGGGAGAAGTGAAAAAGTCTTTTAGAAATACAAGAGGGAGGAGAGTTTGCCAAAAAATACTTCCCAGGGTTTTGAACTGCAGGCTGCATAAGAATGCTCCCTGTGTGGAGACGAAACACGAGTGAACGAGGTAATCAACGTGAAAGAATCGGTTCAGCAGAAGGTCCAGGGGTGAGACACTGCCCTGCCTCAAGTCCCTCTGTGATGGGGTTTCATCACCTGCTTCTCCAGGCAGGTAAAAACCTGGGTGACCAAAAGCAGAAGTCTAAAATTAGGAACAATAGCTCCATTTTTCCTTTCCCAAGAACACGTCCCAGTGCTGGCCCTGTATTTGCACCGTCCCAGGATCAAGGGGACAAGCTGAGCTCAAGTTGAGACGTCTTGAGAAGTGCTCAGAAATGGAAAGGTGGCCTGGAGCCCTTCTCAGAGGGGCTCAGAAGTCACCTCTGCACTTGGAAAGCAGGTGAGACACGTTCATTGAGCTAATTGTGCCCCAGGGAATCTTTGGACGTGGATAACGCTGAGGTGCCCTTTGCGGGGAGCCATCCATCCCTTCGGGTTTGCCAAGTGGAGGTTTTTGGGTGGGACACAAACGCTGCTCGGTGGAGCTAAAGCTTGACTTTCCTGGTCCAGTCATTCCTTGGAGTCTGAGCTGGGCCTGGAAATCCGAGGACTCAGCAACTTTAGCTTTGCAATGCCTCGTTTCTGCTGGAAAACACCATTCCTTGAAGCCATGCTGGAGGACAGAGGTGATTTTTAGGCATGTGGCACCACAGGGTTTTAGGAGGTCTGGGCTGGCCAAGGAAGGAGGTTCCAGCACAGCTTCGCACTTGTGCCCTTTTCCCAGGAAACCAGTGTTAAGCAGAGCCGTGGCATCCTGCCATTCCTTGGCCACGGAGATGAGCGTGTGTGGGCTCAGCAGGGAGGAGGAGCGACGGGCAAAGACAGAACGTTGGGCATCTCTCTGTGCCTGCCACTGGTTTAGGGCAGCAGAGCTCCGGGGGAGCGTGGAAGGAACTGGGAACTTCGTGCCCCGAGAGACCCACTGGATTGCAAGGGCTTGGTGTGCAAAATCCCGGCTTCTCGTGCAAGTCTGATGCATGTTGAGAACAGGATTATTTAATAATAGCTAATTAGCTGAACAAAAGTGGGGTTTTTTTCATCAATAGGGATCTCAAATCTGGTTTTTAGGGGACTTGCTTTTGAACATAGGAGTTAGTGCTTGAATCTAAGTATTATATCTGAATGATTAGGGGTGAGGGAATTGTTGAGGTTGAGAAGAGCTGAGCAACTAATTGGTGAGAAAGGTGCTAAAAACGGGCAAAAAGCCCTTATCAAACCTCCAGTACCGTGTTTGCATAGTACAGCACTATTTAGAGAATAAAGCTGCCAAACACAAGTGTGATTCCCTTTCCCTGCCTTCCCTCAAGTGGGATACACGGAAGTTTTGGCTGAAATACTCAAAATCAGCTTATTTCTTTCTTTCCTGAACTTTGCTCCCTGACTTCTTGCTGTTTTGCATAGTTTTGACTATTGTGAAACTGTAATTGCCTCCTTTAAGCTTCGGAATCCCCTTTCGGAGGGAGAGAAACCTTCCTGAAAGAAACCCCCCAATGAAATGTTGGGATGCCTTTCTTTGCTGGCATTTAGAACTCCAGCTCCCCAGTGCAATCACTCGCGCTTACATCCCTAATTTTCTGTGTTAGAATTAATAACAATGAAATGGGGTGCTTTTAGGATTAACAAGCTGAAAGTGTGAGTGAGGAATAAAAGTAGAAGGGATTGCTGGAAGAAACGGGGGACGTGGGGATATGTGGGGAGGGGAGCCCAGATGTCCAAGTCTGGCACTGGGCATCAAGAGAGGTTAAAACTTAAAACAGAAAGAAAGGAAACCTGAACTGGAGAGGTTTTTTTTCCTGAAATGATGATGATCCAGTTTAGAGCTGAAGCCACTTGTTCCTATCCCTGCTTTAGCTGCATTTCTTTGGTCAAAGGTACTTTGGTCCCATCCTGGAGCACAACGATGAAATCTCCTCTCACCAGCTGCCTTGCAGAAACATTTGGGTTTGAGAAATCCTGGTTCTTTTTCTTCCTCTCACCTCCAGTGCCTTCAGAGGCCGTTCGAGTGGATAAACATCTCTTCTTTGAAGAGCAATAAAAAGAAGTCAAGTGAGAAACTCTAACCCAGGCGGTGTTTATTTGCAGGGAGAGAAAAGTCTGCTGAGATGTTCTGAAGGGTTGGAAGAGCCACCACACATCCCAAGGGGAGATATTTGCTAGGGCTGGGCAAGGCGAAGGGGCAAACAAGGCAACTCACCCCAGAGAAATCCAAAAGGCAGTGAACGAGGTATTCAAAGGGGCTGCAGTGAGGAGTGGGAACAGCTTTATACAGTGTTTGTCTGGTCAAAAGCATCATGGGCTGTATAAATAACCATCTCTGTGAGCATTTTATTGCTTTCCACACACATTTTCCGCAGCTGGCAGGTGTGTTTGTTTATGCACCCAGAAACCATCCTGCAAATTCTGCTCTCCAGCTGCCCATGTGTCAGAATTATAAATGCACCCTGTTACAAGTTTATTTGTACAATTAGCCATATGAACCTAAAATTATCTGTCCGGCTTTGCCGCTTATTTTTTTTGTTTCTGGACAGCTGCAAACGTGCAGATTATTTTCTTTCCCTGGGACTCTGTCAATGTTCATATGTTTGTCACCCAGAGCACCCCTCTGGCAAACACAGCTTCCCTAGGTTGGAGGATCTTGCTGGCTTAAATTGGTTGAAATAATTCATATTCCTTTCCCGTGTGAGAAAATGATGTTTTCTGTACATTAATGCAGGTCTAGAGGAGGGGTTTGAACCAGGCTGTGTTTCCAAAAAGGCTGTGGGTTACCCAGGATATTCCTCTTTCTCTCCTTTTTATTTTTTGTACCTCCCTCTCTCTGAGTTTCTTTCTCTCTCTCAGTTTCTGTAGCTCTTGTACCATACCCGACTTTCCTACTTCACCTCCCAAATTTAAAAGACTTTCCTTTCTTTGGGTTAATTTCCTTACCAGAATTATACACTTGGAAGTCTCATTTAACTTTTTCAAGTTCCTAATTTGCTTATGCTGACAAGAATTGCCTTCAAAACAGATTCACCCAGGTGAGAAAGGCTTACCAACTTCAAGCCTGCTGTTAGGAAGAGGCTATTCAATTATCAGAAGAAAATTCTAAATTGTCGATTTTTTAATAAATTTAAAACAAATCAAAAGTTATTTCAGTCCCAGGTTTCAGGCCTGTTGTTTTCAGAATCTTTGTGCCTGAGTCTTTTTGTTGCTGCAAGGGAGAAACCATCATTTCCTCCAATCCTCTGACTCAAACTGTGTGTGCTCCAACAAACCTCTCAGCTGGTCCCTTAACAAATATCCTAAATGGTCTCCAGAAAGTAATATGAAAACAGTGATGGCACTTTAATATAAACCAATTATCTTGATATGGTAAATATCAAACACTGCTGAAGTGAGATCAGGGTGTTTGTCATCTTTTTCCCTGTTCGATGCATTTAATGTCACAGCAATTCCAGGAGGACCAGAGGGAGCACAGAATAATCACAGGATGATGATGTTTGGAAGGACCCACAGTGGGGCATCTGGTGCCACCNTCTCCCTGGTGCCCCCCAGGATCTCTCTGGCCCTCAGAATCCTGCTTTTGAGTCCTGCCTAAGCGTGGGACGAGAGCTTTGCTGATCTGGGGCTGCTCTGGCAATGCCACAGCTGCAGTTCGGCACTAAGGGAAGCAGAAGTGCCTCAGAAATGGCTTGAAAATGTGTCCTTCAGATACCGGAAAGGTTGGTTGGACTTTTGCTCCTGAAGTCTCATCAGTTGCTTTGTTGCAGTCTAATGTACCTCACACCATGATTGTGTTGTCCCAAAATTGGGGGTTTTTTGGCCACTTTCATGTGTCACTATCAGGAAAAGCACAGAAGTAAATCTTTGCAAAAGTGTTACCTTTTGAACCCGAGGACGTGTTTTTGAATGTCGTTGTAAATAAATAAATGCAGAAAATGACTTATTGAAGGGAACCACGAGAAATGTTTTTTAAAAAGTGTCCTATTTTGAGTTTTGGATGGTGCTGTATGGAGGAGACAGAGTGACTTCATGTCTTTTGGGAGTGCCTCGCTGAAGTTCTGCCCCCAGAGTGACCTTCATGGCAGGATGGATGTGAAAGCCAAGGTGCGGTGATGCTTCCCAGGGTAATATTTTGGTCTGTGTCTTAATAAAGACACATCAGCTTCTCCTTGCATCTCAGGGAATTATGGCACTGCTTCCAAGGGGAATTAAAGGATCCTTGGGTTGAACTTTCTGCTGAATTTTAGTTTGGTTGATTATTTTCCTTTCCTTTAGTAAAATGCGTTATTCTTCATTTCCTGTCCTGACACACCTTGCAGAGTTCACATGAAAATAAATGAAGAGTTGTGTTTCATATACAGGTAGACAAGCTTTTGGAGCCCGTGAGATGGAAAATGTTATATATGTAAATCACCTGCACAGTAAAACTTTAAACAGAACAATATCAATCATTAATAACAATAATAGCAAACGTTAATTTTATAATTTTCTATTTTTATTTCTCATTTTCAGAGTGGGGAAGCTCTGAAAATAGATGAAGGATTGGGCTTTTCTGATGATTAACATCATCTAATGATCTCAGTCTGGTTTTGATCCATCAGCAATGACACCAAATGTTGATGTTGCTATAGCTGACATCACAGGTTGTTAATTTCAGCTTTCATAATTTATATTCCAAGACTACGGCCAATGTTGGCAGGAATGATGGGTTGCTCAAGGGTTGGGGATTTCTTTTGCTGCCCTCACTCTACATCAGGTGGAAGAGGGAAATGTGAATGCATGATGGCCTAAATTGGCTTTCAGTGTTTGCCAGGATGGGCCTTGTAAATATTTATAGATTAAAAGAGGGAAAATGTCTAATTGTTCCTTTGACAAAAATAACCCAACACACGTGGCCAAAGCACAGAAAAAGCAGCTACTTCTGCACAAACATGTCTTAGAAACTGTGTCGGTAATGGTGACGTTCTTTGGTGCCCGCCCCTCCCATGGCAGGCAGCAGGAGACCCTACCCAACCAGAACAGCCCAGAGCAGCTTAAAATGCTGAATGGGACTGCCCATCCAGTGCCGGCGAAACGCCTTAATCCTGCATGACTTTCCAAACCATTGCTTTGGGTTCTTTCCTCATATAGACTCATAAGGTTTGAGACAATGACAGATTTGCCTTTTCTCTTGAGTTTTCCAGCAGCGTGAGAAGGAGTTTCCTCCAGGGAAGGCTAGGAATGGCTGAGAGGAAGGTGTGGTCAGTGTTGGAGCAGCAAGAGAGCCCTGGGGGTGTGCAGGGCTGAGGCTGAGCTAAGGAAAGAAGGGTTAGACAATGAAGAGTGACAAGGTTTAAGACAACAAAGCTACATTTGCAGAACTGTTCTGTCTTTTGATCTTGTAGGTGGCTTTTGGTGAGACATCCTTTTATTCTTCCACTACTCGCCAATCATTTTCCTGGAATCCATGGTGTTCGGTAAACCCGAAAATATCCCCCTCCCTTTGGGATGTCAAGTTGCCTCAGCTGCAATTCAGAGATTTCAAGGCTCATAAACAGCAATTTCCTCGTCGTCTCACCCGAAGGTGGTGCAGATGTTTGAGATCTCAGTGACTGCTGCACGGATCAGGGACACTAAACATTTCATCTCCATTTCTCTTCAGTGCCACCTACTTCCTGGAAAATCTGGAAGCCTTGCACTTGCCACTTCAGATTCCCTGCCAAGTTCCTTTCAATTTTATTCTTTTTCTGCTCCATTTTTGTCTCACACGTTTATTACATGGTGACAAATGCAGTTTTCTCCCGACACCACATAATAGATGTGTGAAGCACACACACATGTTCTAGTAAGAGACTGCTCTTTATTTCCTGGCTCCAGTTGCAAAACATGAGTCATGGTGGGAAAGGCTGGACCTCTGTCAGAGCTGTGTAATCCCCATCCTCAAACTTCCCTGGGTTTTGCTGTAGCCGCGGGGAAAAATGGCAAATCTCATTATTATATTTCTATCCTCAATGTTTTCTCCTCTGCCAGCACATCATTGCTTCATTTTATAATCACCATGCCCTTGTATTGGTTATATTTACCCATTTCAGACATTGATGTTGCCATTAACAGCAAAAACAGCTCCCAAATCAAGTGTACCAGCACTGAGATTGTGGGAAACATGGCAATTTAGGGATAAAAGTATCCTCCTGTCATTCTGCCTTTAACGCAAAGAACAAACATTCTTTTACTCGTTCATTTGCTGCACATTCCAAGCACTATTTTCTCTGCATCAAGTGCGTAATTGTGGGTAAGGACCAAAGAACATCTCACCAAGACTCCTGTGACACAACTTTCCTCATTTATACGTATCCCAGGGTTCTGTACGTTCCTGTGGCGGGTAGGGGGGCTCAGTGAAACACAAAATCAGACAGGTCTTTTGTGAACTAAAGCGGAACAAGCCCCACGTTACAAGTTAAAACAAAACCAAGCAAACAAGCAAGAAGAAAAGAGACAGCCAAACACATCATCACTTCCTGCTGGATCCAAACAGTGCGGGAATGCCACATGGCAGGCAGTTATTCTGGATTCCCCACAGGTGATCGGAAGCAGCAGGACTATGGTGCTTCCATGTTAATCATCGACAGAGCTTTGTATTGAATTTTTAGTTATTTTTTTTCTAAGCAATTTTATCCCACGGGGTCCTAGTGGTTGAGTTGCTCCTGCAACAGAATAATGACAAATAACTGGGTGATGTGCCGTGGAAAATTTAGAAAATGAGAAATGCCATCCCATTTTCCAAACGGAGCAGGAGCAACACTGATGCTGTTAGGCAAGATGGACCAGACAATTAAACTCGGCATGCTCTTAAGTTTGGAGCTAACCAGATCACGGATGCCTTTTTCAAATGCCATGACTGTTGAAGTGATCCCTTTAAAGTGAACCAAACCCACTGATTTCCCTTGCTAAAATTAAAGCATTTACCTTATACAAAGTATAAGAAAGGTTACCTGTTGCCTCCACCATTCCTTCTAGGATTACAACAATTTCTAGCTCCTCTTTGGGCAACTGGGCTTTGGAAATCTCCCAGAAAGGACTCTGCTGGTTAATCTCATGGCTGATGATCAGTGGTGAAACCAAAAAGAGACGATCATCCCCTGTGTAATAACCTACGTTGATATCTGTCTGGTTGAGTGGTATAAATTCCCCCTCCTTTGTCTGTTTGGATTTGATCAACTTGGCTCGTATTGATGCCTCTACAATGTGGGAATTCCTAAGGTCTCCTACTCGGAACATCAGACACAGCTTTCCATCCCGCATGGAAATAACTGCGTTTGTGGAGAACACCAAGGTTTCTGCCCTCTTCTTGGGTTGGGATATTTTCACAAACATGCAGCCAACCATGAAAGCGTTGACGATAGAACCTAAAACAGACTGCACTAAGAGCAGGATAATCCCCTCGGGACACTTGTCCGTGATGACCCGGTAACCATACCCAATGGTGGTTTCGGTCTCGATTGAGAATAAAAAGGCTGAGACAAACCCATTGAGGTTGCTGACGCAGGGGGTCCACGTGCTGTCCCCTATGTGATCCATATCTCCTCGCATGTAGGCAATCAACCACCAGATCATTCCAAAGAAGAGCCAGGTCACAGTGTAAACCATGACAAAGATCAACAGGTTGAACCTCCACTTGAGATCCACCAAGGTGGTGAAGATGTCAGTCAAGTAACGGTAGGTCTCTCGGACGTTCCCGTGGTGGACGTTGCATTTCCCATCTTTCCTAACGTACCTCTGGATTTTTCTCTTGGCACATTCTTTGCTTATGTTTTTTGGCAGATCCTCTCTAGCTTGTTTGGGCAACTTTGGTTGATGGATAGTGACAGGGCTCTCTATGTCCTGCTCCATTGAGTCTTCTTCCAGGACGTTGGCTGCCATGGAAAACAAACAAACAAGGGAAAGCAGGCATTATTTTTAATTATTATTTCTCTAAGTCAATACACAGCTTCCTCCTGCATCATTACCGCCATAAAATTGCTATTAATCAATAAAATTGCCATCCTCGTTCTCTGCTAGCCTATTAGACGCATGACACAAATGACTTCAAGCAACCTCAATTTATTGCTAAGCAGGAACACAATGAAGGCAAACTCCTGTTTCCCATCTATCAGGCCATACCGATATTTAAATTCCATCCATCCATATTTAAATTCTGCAGGAATTAAGCAGCTATTCCTTCCCCCCTCCCCCTTCACAGTTTAATGAATGAGGTTCCTTATGCAACGAGAGAGATCTTATGGAGATAACAGAGAGAAATGAGGAAATGGATTCACTTGGGGGTGAGCAGAGAAAACGAGCTATTGTTGAGTTATTTCTTCCATCAACTGCATTGCTGTGGGGAAAGTATTAAATAAGTACCAGGGGTTTAAAAATACCCAACAGTTTTCAGGAAGAACCAAGCCTGCTCTCCTTGAAGGAAAGTTGGGCTGCAGTTTAATTTATTCCAAGAGCAATTCAAGCACACTTCCATGGAAAATCAATGTCTTGCTGATAACGAGACAGGGAATTGTGTGTTCTTCTCCCAGCAAAGCAAAACTGACAGTACTTCAGATTTCATTTGGATTCACTAAGTTTATGGCCTTTAATTCAAGTGTGCCTCGTCCTCTAATGGTATGGGCCTAAACACCATTCCCTCTGAGTGTCTTACAAGAATTTAATCCCCCCAAATGACAGAAACTGATTTTATTTTTTTTATTTTCCCAGCACTTAGAGGTAAATAGCTCCATTTCAGAGTTTGCTGAGGAGGAGAGGGGTTTAATCAACTGTGTTTTGCACGAAGTTGAGGACGCAGTGAAGTCTGGGGGAATTGTTGTCTTTCCTGGGAATCCTTCTGCCCTCTGAGGCTTCTTCCTGCTGGAATTTCAGCTCTTGAATTCCTAATTCTCTCCTTCCTTGCTAACTGCTGTTGTTCTTCTGCCGGTCTGTAAAGGGAAAAGGAAAATCTTCTTCTGCTGGCTCTGCCTAAGTGTTAATCTCTGGATACAGAATCACAGGATGGTTTGGGTTGGAAGGGACCTTAAAGACCATCTTGTTCCATCCCCTGCCATGGGCAGGGACACCTCCCACCAGCCCAGGTTGCTCCAAGCCCTGTCCAACCTGGCCTTGGACACTTCCAGGGATCCAGGGGCAGCCACAGCTTCTCTGCCCAACCTGTGCCAGGGCCTGCCCACCCTCCCAGGGAAGAATTCCTTCCTAATATTTAATCTACAGAGCAGCACTGATGTGATGCTGTGCCACTGCTTCATGGAGGGGCTGCTCCTGCTGGGTCAGTGTGGCTCAAAGAGCATTTCACTCTCTTACAAACACGGGTTAGGCAGCAGATTGGCTCTGGAGGAGTCTCACAGCAGCTGTACTTTCACAAGAGGGTCAGGCTCATCCCCGTGGAGAAACATCACAGACCCTCAGGAAGTTTCAGGGGTCAAAAAAAGGATTGTCTGTCCTGGCTTGTCCCATTGCCAGCCAAGCCTTCCTTCAGCATCATCACCTTTCTCTGCTCAAAGAAAGGCTCAAAGGCCGACAGCAGCACGGAAACCTGGGAGCAATTCCATGTTTTAAGGTGCCCTGTGTCACCTTTCCAGCTTTGGCTGTGTCTGGGGAGAGCCTTCTCGAGGCCGAAGGCAGTGGCAGCTCTGGGAGCGGTGTCAAGGGGCCATCAGCCCACAGCGCGCTCACCCCGGCGGGTGACGGTGTTCTTTGCTCGCATCATCACTGATGCTGCATCAGGCGTGGCAAAACACAAGGCAAGGGCACTGCGGGGACCTTGCGAGGCAGATTTAAGCCAAAGCCAGGAAATCTGAAGTTAGGGCTGCACGCTTCATGCTTAACCCTCTGTCGTGCCGAAGGAAATGCCAGTGCACAGGAGTTATTGTGTCCCTGCAGCAAGAGACCCCTCAAAGAACTACGGGCAGCCTGTGAACGCTCTGGCTTTGGAGGCTTTATGTGTAATGTAGTTCATTATCTTTGGGGCATTAAGAATAATTTGCTTTCCCCTCTCAGCCAGAGCCTGGTATGAACAGAGACGAGGATTTCACACACTCACAATGTTGGCTGAGTTGGGAGGGACACACAAGGGCCATAGAGTCCAATCCCTTAGCCCTGCACTGGAGCATCCCTGTGCCTGAGAGTATTTTCCAAACATTTCGTGAACTCTGTCAGGTTTAGGAGTGTCCTTTTGCCCTTGAAAACGCACCTTACTCCTGACCTTGTTATTAAAGGTAACCATGTCCTAGACCTCCCTGCCTGAGCATGTCTTACCAGAAATTATCCAAAAAGCCCAGCAGAGCTGGGAGAGGACTGATTTTATTACTGGCATCGGGAGAAATCTGCAGGCACATCCCCATCCAGGGACGCCCACCTGCCACACCGTGGCTGCTCCCATAGTGTTTCTTTCCTATAGAAACTCTTGCAAGCAATGAAGCGACTTCTATTCACACAACAAATCTTTACTGATGCTTTCAAAATGCTTTGTGTCGATGAGGCCCTTGGGCATCACAGCCAGCCTGTCCTGTCTTTCACAGCACAGGGGCTGACCCCCGAAGAGAGGCACAAGCAAACCCAGTGACTGTGTTTAACCAAAATCCCTCATTACAGCATTCACATAACGCTCCTGCAGACACTTTAATCCTCTTGGGGGCATTTGGCAGATATGTAAACTCTCCAGGCTCTTCCCAGTGCTGTCATTTCCCAGCTCTCTGAGAGAAAAAATTAAGGTCAAGTTTTCAGTCTTTCTCTCTTTTAGCAAGATGCCCTTTTGCTCTTTCTATCCCCCAAATTCTGCCACGTTGAGACCCCACCAATCCCTTTCTGGGGAGGTTCTAAATCAGAATCACAGCCCGTCACCCTCTCCTGGCCCAAGCTCTCGCTCCAGCCTCAACCTCAGGGGCAGCAATTCCCGAAATAAGGGATCCAAAAGATTATGCATCTGTGTGTTTCCATGGAAATGCTGGATGAATAAGTTTTAAACACATGGCAGGATCCCTGTCCACCACTAAGGCTGAGGAACTGCCACACATTGTTAAAGCGCCTTGGCCACAAAATAATTTGACTAATTATATATATATATTAGGGTTTTTCTACTTGATATCAACCCAATTAGCTTCTGCTGTTTTATTTCATCTGATTTGCCTTCTTGGTTATATAATGGCTGTCATGGTTCCAGGAACAGGGGAGTGAATAGCAGCAATCTCACTTGAGAGCTATTTTTGCTCTCTCTGCTTTTCTTCATGACAAAAATACACACATATTATTAATCTGCACTGCAAAAAGAACAAAAAAAAAATAGAAAAAAAAGGCCTTTCTGAACATTTCCTCCCAGTAAACATTACGGTTGTTTAAACACAATGGCCAGGTAGCCAAAACATGCCAATTCAGGCCAATTGAGAGTATTCTGCTTTTGGTAGTCTCAGGCAAATACACACAAGACATAGGAGATTGCAATGAGTTCTTTCATTTCCCAGCAAAAGGACGAGGAGTTCTCCTAAACAAGCCCCTGAATGGTTCGCTCGTGTACTGGCTGGGCCTTTATTAGCAAATTAAATGTGCCCAGGCCTGTTCTTTAGCATGGAGGCGAATGGAGTGGGACAGCCCACATTTGTACTCCTGGACCCTGTGGTTTCCGGGTTAATCGCACAAAATCCATGTTTTCCAAGTTGATCTCGCACAATCTGCCCTTTAGGAATGATCTGTGTGCCATGCTAAGGCCTGAAAGGCAGCCAGGAATTGTGTGCACTCCGTTCTGCGCTGCTCAAAGCCATGCCAGGGGCTTTTCTAGGAATTTTATCCTACAGGGGGTTGTGTTCCAGTGCTCAGAAACACTTTATTTTCGAGTAAAATTCAACCACTGTTGTTGTCCTGGTTTTATCTGCTTCGGAACAGCATTAGAAGGGAACAATCTGATGTTTCCAAGGAGGTGTTTTTTATTTATAATCAGTAGAATAACATGAAACCAGTGCCAACAACAAAACAGGAGCTGCACAGGACATGTGCTCATGACTTCTGAGCCTGGATGTAACTTATCACTGTAATCCTTAAATAAGAAGTGATAATTAATGTAATGTTTTTTTCTGTGCTTCAATAGCTCTTCAGAGTCGTTGTCATGACACAAATACTTGCACATGTACAAATACAAAGCAAAAGGAGGTATGGAAAGGGCCTGCTTTGATTATTTAATTTATCAGAGTTCCAGTATGACCTGCCAAATAATCAGGAGTTTCAACAGAGAATATTACAAATTATAACTGACCTTTTAGTGTCACAACCTGATCTGGACAGTCCAGTGAACGTCTCACCCTAATTCAGTAATTTTATGTCTCGTATCAGGGCTGTGAATGTTTTGTATGCAAACTCATCAAAAGTGCCCTGATTTCAAAAATCATGTATTATCTAAATATTTCGAAGTGTTGAGCAGACCCTGTTTTCACTGCGATTCCTGCCTGCACGCAGCTCATCCCCACTGCCCTGGGAGCATGAGGGCAACTCCGAAGTCAAGCAGGTCTTTGGAAGGTCCAAGATTGCCTTTCCTTTAGAATCTTCCCTTCCCATTTGCTGTGCTCACAAATATTCCCCACCTGTGGAATATTTGGCAGGACCAGGGGGCGGTTTTTTTGGAGTCAGTGCAGGATTGTCTATTCTCTCAGCTGGAAGCTTTGCTCGTCCTCATGCTGAAACGTTGGAATGTTCACTAAACACTGACTTGGTGCATCTCTTCAAGGACCAAATTACCTATTTGCACCCAGAGAATCATAAATACAATTTCAGAGAGAGCATGAGTGTGATTTAGATTTGCTTCAGCAGCAGCTTTCACCTGAAAAGACGCGCAATGAGGTGTATTTATGATTAGAAAAGAGACTGCGAGGATGATACCTTGTTTTGTCACATTACCTGCTTCATCATTGCCTCCTAATCCGACTTGATGAAAATAAAATTCTATTTTCATTTCTTTTAAGCCTGTACAGCTGCAAGAAATCGGTCTGAGCAAGGCTTTGTACAAACATTTCCATTCATTTCTGATTCTTGGCCTTTTTATTACGGAGGATGGAAAGCGAAGCTGATAACCCAAATTCAAAAAAAAACCAACCAACACACCCATGACTCCATTTTTGGTAGTCATTTGACCTTGTAGTTTTTGTCTTGGATTCTACCCAACTTCATTACAGGATTTACCACTACGGGCTCCAGAATGCTGGTTTCACATCTGCTTTGCTAAATTTATCTTCATTTGAAGCACAGGGGAGCCAAAGAGCCCTGGCTTTGGTAAAGCACGTTCTGAACCTGCAAAGACGTGTGGAGACAGCTGATTATCAACATCTCCTGCCTTTTATTGGGATGCACATCCCAAACTGGATTGCAGAACTTGTTTACTACCTGAAATCCGAGCGCTTGGAGTCGGTGTTGGTTCAGAGCCACGTCTCGTGCAAACGCCTGGCACCGAAAGCAGGTTTCTGCAAAAATGACTTTGCTCCTCTCCGATTAGTCTTTCAGCAGACTTTTGGCTTCCAGAAAAGCTTGAGTTATTGATTCAGGGCAGGTATTTCTGTAAATCCACACAAATTACTGTGTTGGAGGCCACTGACCCCTTTGCATGGGTGGTGTGTGGGACCAAAGCCCAGAGGAGTTTTTGGGGGCCCAGCTCAGCGCAGTTCAGATTGCAATCTTTGGAGGAGAGTCAGCATTTATGAGCTATTGCTGATATTGCTCTGGCTTGTGTCGTGTTCTTATTCAACACGTTCCCCTGGATGATATGAGCAATCTCTTTCACAAACTGGGTGTAAAATGAACAACTCTCCTCATCCTTTAGGGAGGATGCTCTGTCACCCCTGTCTAGTGCTCACTATGGTGGGCAACTGGAACAAGTTGCCCAGAAAAGTTTCGGAAGCCTCGCCCCTGGGAGTGTCCAAGGCCAGGTTGGACGGGGCTTGGAGCACCCTGCGCTGGTGGAAGCTGTCCCTGCCCATGGCAGGGGTGGCACTGGATGATCTTTAATGTCCCCTCCCAGCCAAACCATCCCATGACCTTAGGATTCTATGATTCTATGTTTTATGCTCAACCTTCCCACTTTGGTTCCCTTGCTCTTATCAGAAAGGCAAAAGCAAAGGTGTTTTCACATGAATCAGGTTATAAGTAAGAAAGTCTGGGAATGACAAACGAGTAGAGCAACAAAAGTGACACAAATAGATGTTCCAGGCCATGTCAGAGAATGCTGAACAGTGAAGACTAAGCTCAGCATGATGGAAGAACCCATGGTTATTCCAAAAATCATGGCCTACCAAGGGAAGACCAAGCAATGGAGGACTACCAAAGAGGCAGAACGAAGATTCCTGGCCACCATTAAGTGGCATTAAAGGCAGAGACTCCTGCATGCAATTGCTCACGGCAGTGGACAAAGCCGTCAGACAGGGACTCTTTATCTTTTAAAAAAACGGATCTTGATCTCTTTTACTGCATCCAAAGCAGGGTGGGCAGCAGGTTGGGGGGATTGTGCCCCTGTGCCCCCCAGGTGAGACCCCACCTGCAGAGCTGCCTCCAGCCCTGGGGGCCAGCACAGCAAGGACATGGAGCTGCTGGAGAGAGTCCAGAGGAGGCACCAGGATGGTCAGAGCATGGAGCAGCTCTGCTGGGAGGAAAGGCTGGGACAGCTGGGATTATCCAGCCTGGAGAGGACAAGCTTTGGGGGGACCTCACTGTGGCCTTGCAGGACCTGAGGGAGCTCCAAGAAAGATGGAGAGAGACAATTTCCAAGGGATGGAGGGACAGGACAAGGGGAATGGCTTCAAACTGCCAGAGGGCAGGGATAGATGGGATATTGGGAAGAAATTGCTGGCTGGGAGGGTGGGCAGGCCCTGGCACAGGTTGGGCAGAGAAGCTGTGGCTGCCCCTGGATCCCTGGGAGTGTCCAAGGCCAGGTTGGATGGGGCTTGGAGCACCCTGGGCTGGTGGAAGGTGTTCCTGCCCATGGCAGGGGGTGGGATGAGATGATCTTTGAGATCCCTTCCAACCCAAACCATTCCATGATTCCATAATGTCCTTGTCCTATCCCCAAGCAGCTGAGAGAGCAGGCTCCTCAGAGCAGTGTTTCACCTGCTTGACCAACACCTTGCTCAGCACAGGACTGATTACCATGGGCTGCCCAGGGAGGGTTGGAGTGCCCAGCCCTGGAGGTGCCCAAGGCAGGACTGGCCGTGGCACTGAGTGCTCTGGGCTGGGGGACAAGGTGGGCATCGGGCACAGGGTGGGCTCCGTGGTCTTGGAGCTCTTTTCCAACCTAGATAACTCTGTGATCCTGTGCAAGTTGCTCATGGCCAAGGATGGGAGTTTCCACTGGGAACTTTTCATTGTGTTTGCATCCTATTGGAATTCCCCCCACTGCAGCCCTTGTCCATTTTTCCTTGTTTTTCCCTCTGTGCCCCTCTGAGAACAGGATGACTTCATCTTCTCCGCAGCTTCCTCTTTGCATCTGAGCTGTTGATTTACACCTCAGCCTGCCAGAGAAGTTGCAGGAAAGATGCTTAAATCCTTATTTCTCCATGTATTCTCTTCCCTGATTACAGGTAAAAAGCGTATTCCCAACTTTTGTGAGAAGAGATCCTCGTGACTTTTCTTCCCCCCACCCCCATTTAAATTTTCCCAACTGAAAACTCCAGAAACAAACAAACAAACAAAAAGAAACAGCTACTCAACTGAGCATTTTGTATGGATTATTCTGACCCCAAAATTTAATGACTCACTAGATTCTGCCCTCGCTGATATCCCGGGAATTCTCTGCTTGTTTCTGGGAGCTGAGGTGTAAACAGAAGCCTGGCTGACCTGCCCAGAGCTGATTGTGCTGCTGAATGTTGGCAAATGACCTGGTTTGGCTTCGTTCCCTGCCAACTGCTGCTCCAGAACAATAGCCGGGAATGGCTTGGGAGGCAGGAGGTGCCAGGCACTGCTCCCATCACACAGCCTGGATGAGATTGCATCAGGCTTGGCTTGTCCTACACTTCCAGCAGACTTTGCTTTGCTCTCCCGGGCATCTCCACAGGCTCTCCCGCCACCTCTGCATCCACCAACACGCAGCCTTGGTGTGCAACACACACCTCCTCTTGTTTCGGGTGATTTGAGGGGGGAAATGATCACTCTCAATATGTAATTATGCCTGAAACGCAGGAGATATGAAGTCCACGGGAGACCTGGGGCCAAGTGCTCTGCAGAGCGCCAAGGACAATCTTTGCCAGGTGCTCTCAAGGCTGCAGAACAATTCCTGGGCCGGTTTTGGTGGGCAGCTTGGTGATGGGACTGGTGCATATTCCAGCATGGGAGATGTTTAGGAATCAGGGCAGGCAGCTGCTGCCCTTGCCAAAGTCTGTCTGTGCAGCCAGGACACCAGAGAGGAGACACAGAAGAAGGTTCTGTGCCCAACTTTCCTGTGGGCAGGAGAAGCCAGCCCTTCCCTCTCCTCGCTGTTTCCTATCCCAGCTCTTTCCTTGTCCATTTTTATCTCCCTTTCCTGGAGTAAGGCTGTCTTTGCTGCAATCCTCAGCCTTGGGGGAGCCAAAGTCAGGGTTTGCCTGCGTTGCTGAACAACCTCGTGCCCGAATATTCCTGGAGCTTTTTGGGCAGGTGCTGGAACCATCCTGGTTGCTGCACCAACACACTCTGGCAGCTTCTTTGCTTTGATCAATGAACTGCCATAAATAAAAGGCCCTGGAGAGATGGAGAGGGAATATTTTGTCACACAGGAAGGACTTGATGCAATCAATATGTTGTAGGATTTGAGCAGAGCCAAGAACTCCTGCAATGAGCTAAGTCTGCAGACCAAGCCCAACACCTTTCCTCCAGAAATGGGCAGAATATGTTGATAAAGACCTTGGATCTGATCGATTCGGGGTCAGGGGATCTGAGATGACGTTGAGAATGTCTGTTTTTGCAAGAAACACAGACTGTGGAGAACAAAACGACTTTGAAATCCTCCTACCCTCCAATTCTTGAAAAGGAGAATGGAAAAAAATGGTCACAAACTTCCTCCTGTAAATTATATTCTTTTCCTCACTCATTTCACATCCACACAGGCTGCCCCCAGGTCCCAGACACTGCCTAAGAATATTGGTTTTCTTTCTGCTATTACAGTTGCACAAAGCTACAGAAGGGCATGAAAAGACTGGAAAAATTGAAACAGACAGGGATTATAATTATCTTTTTTAATCTGGTAGTGGGGATTTCTTTCTTGACAACTTCCTTGCACTTGAAAGAGGATTTTCATGGCTTTTGCTTCTAGGCAACGTATTTCAGGAGAGCAAGATGCTCCTCCTTTTAAAAATCAGGCAGGATTTTAATTTCACTTCTTTTTACACACCTGGGAGGAAAAATTACTAAAATATTTCCCATAGATGCAGGGGAAACAACATTTCTGTCACTGCTTCTGCCTCTCATGGGGGTGACTTGGTGGACTTTCCATCTGTCAAAGTGCCTGTTGATTCATTTGGCCTAAAATTCAAAACATCCAAAAGTTGCCTCCCAACTAACTTTGTCTCCAGGGCCAGGCAGTTCCCCCTCGTAAAATGAGTTCATTTATCTGAGCAGCTCTTGGCTCTTTCCATCCCCTCCCATTTCTGCAGGTGATACTGGGATCCTGCCTGCTTTCTTTAAGCTAAATAATTGGGTCACCACTGGCTTCGTCCCCTTTCCCTGCCAGAAGGAGTCACAGTGAAATACAAAGACCTACTTTCTCGCTGCTGTTTTCCCATTTCGTGCAGAGGGAAAAGAAAACAACTGAGAGATGAGGCTGGAAGTGTCATTCAAACAAGAAGATGTTGGAAAACCTCCATCGTTTCAGCTGGGTCAGTGGCTGCGGTGCTTTGGTAGCCTGGAAATGGTGAGTTCAGGATGGCAGGTGAGCTGTGCCATTCCTAAGGAAAGGAGCCTTATCCATCGCTCTGTCTGGCCTCCTCAGGATCACTTTGGGAACTCTGCCTGGGATTTGGGCTCTTGGATTTCTCTCAGAGCTTCCCCGAGGTTCTGAAGGGCGGGCAGAGCAGCACCGGCAGCGTGTGGAGCTCTCAGAAACACCAAATTCCCACCAATTCCATGGAAACAGTGAGTTAACCACACCATCAGATGCCAAGGAATCTGTGCGAGGGATCCACAAGAAATGTTGCTTTGCCACGGGTGCTGCTGCTCCCAAAGCTGCAGTCAATTGGTTTTATTTTAAATAATTATGTCCTTGTGAAGTATCTTAAAAAAAAACCCCTGCTCTTGCTTTGTGTGGAACCTGCAGGGTCATGGGCCAGGCTTGATGCTCACCTTTGATCCAGGACCTTCCACAGGTTCAACAATAGGTTGGTTTATGTCAGGCTTTGTGGTTTTCTCCACAAAGCGATTTGAGTGCAAGCAAATAAAACTGACTCAACTCATACCTTTTTTTTTTGGCTTTTTTTCTTTAAATCGTTCAGTTGAATCAGAACACGAGGTTGAATGAAAACATGTTTGGTTCCAAGCCAGATTTTTTCTTACTTTTAATCTGAATGCCAAACCTTAGAACCTTTTTGTATTTTATACCCACCTATGTAAGAATTTATTCAAAGACACATTGAGGCAAGTACAATGTCAGAGCCAACCTGACTGGAAATGGAAGTTAAAATCATAAAAATGTCTTTCCATGTTAGCAAACAGCAACATTTTGTCTTGAAATAAGCAATTCAGTGGTGTCTAAACTCTGCTATTTCACTTAAGCTACATAATAAAGAAGTCTATAAATCGGTTTGAAAAAAAATCTCCAAGGAGTTGCTGGGAAATTGCTATAATTGCTCTAATTGCCATTATCCTTTTCTATAGGGATATAAGTAGTGAAAAAAGAAGAATTATAAGCACTGAAATACTTTTGTAAATTGAATTTCATTTGACCGACAGGATTTTCCAAAATACATTTAATTTCAGACTGTCAAAAAGGAGGTATTTTGGCTGTGAAATACCGAACTCTGGGTCAGATTTTTCACTCCTTTTTCACAGTGAAATTTTAGGAAACCGAATTGTTCAAAAGGATTAAATAACCCCCAAACTGACGAAATGCATTAAAAGCTTTCCACTGCCTGTTTTGGACGAGGTAGGGCTTTCTGCTTGTTTCTCTTACTTGGCTAAAAAATACATAAAAACCCCTTTTGATCTCCCTTTATTTTTCCTATAGATTTTTCTAATCTCCCTGAAAATAACCCATCGTTCGCCAGGATTTTCCCATGCACGACTCACCAGTTTCCTGCCTCAAAATAAGGTGCTTTGAGAGGAATCTTTTGGAAAGAGCAGAAAGTCTTGACGGTGCTGGACTCTCCCAGATGGCAACATCCAGCTCTTAAGGAGGCCTTTGATTTTGGGTGGCTAATGTAGAGTTTAATAAAAAAAATAAAACATTCTTGTGGATTTATGGTTTATTTCTACAGCTCTCACCAGAACAGGCTGCACTGGTGTTGTGTTTTTTAAATAATTGACTTTTTAGATGGTAGGGGAGCAAAGCCCATCTATCTTTGTGGGAGCTCAGCATGAGCACAAATAATTCAAGGCTTTCTGAGCCTTCAGATGTCTCGGAGAAAAGAGTCATTTGTGCTTTTTCCATATCTCCTGATTTGTGCAGGGACAGCCTCTGCCTCTGGAATGGATGAGCTGCCTCAAGGATATGGGCACAGGCATCAGAAATACAGATTGCTCTTGTTAGAGCTGCCACGCGAGACAACGGAAAAGCTGGACTTAAAATGTGAATTCCACGTCTTTTTTAGACAGGTACATGTAGTCAGACTCGCTTAAAGAAATAGCTGATAAAGGAGCTGACCTTTTAAAGAGAAAACACCTCCCATGCAGTAAACAAAAGTATTGAGAGCTTTTGATAAATGAAGTTACTGGTAACGAGAACACACTTCTTGTGCATCCAAAAGGAAGGTGAAATGGGAAACTGGGATGGTAAAAACAGAGACTGGCTGCTCCGGTGCAGACAAATTGGGTTGTGTATTGGGAAGGTTTCTGGGTTTCTTCTGTTTAAAGTTCACTCAAAGCCCGTTTGTGAGGTGGAGACCGGTGGCAGAAGGGCAATGCTTTGCCAGGGATGATCACAGAATCACAGGATCACTGAGGTCGGAAAAGAGGTCCAAGATCATCAAGTCCATCCCTTGTCCCCCAGCCCAGAGCACTCAGTGCCACGGCCAGCCCTGCCTTGGGTACCTCCAGGGCTGGGCACTCCAACCCTCCCTGGGCAGCCCCTGCCAAGGCCTGACCACCCTTTCCAGGCACAAATTGCTCCTGATGTCCAGCCTCAAGTGTTTGATGTGACTTCAGCTGCCCCATCCCAGTGGCCAAGTCCCCAGCAGCCCAAGCACCATGAGACCCCACCGGGAGGTTCAAAGGATGGGACTGATGGCTTTGGAGATGCCCAGGCTTTCTCAGTAGGGACCACAAGTGAGGGCTTCCAGGTCAGAGCCGGTAAAATGGCAGGAATGCACATGGATCCATTTTTAGTGACATGGCAAAAGCTGCACAGGGCCTTCCCTGCATCTCTGGTTGTGCTATCCTAGTGTGCACTGCTGGACTGAAGCATCGGAGGGATGTGTGGGATAGAAATGAGGATGCTGGGATGTCCAAGGTGCAGAATGGTGGGCAGAGTGCAATATCTGACCACTGGCGTGGGTAGGATTAAACAGGAAGAGGGAGAAAGTGCAGGCAGCTGGTCTGAGTTTGTGCACAGGGTGAGGTCAGTTTTGGGCTTAGGGGGAGTACCTGTCTCACTCCTCTTGAATCTGACTGCTAAACAGCCTCTTCGTGTTGAGCTGTACCTTCCTTCTCTTTGCCCAGGACAGAGTGTCCAAGGCCAGGTTGGATGGAGCTCTGAGCAACCTGGGCTAGTGGAAGGTGTCCCTGCCCATGGCAGGGGTTGGAAAGAAATGATCTTTAAGGTCCCTTCCAACCCAAACCATTCTGTGGTTCTGTGAAATGGTGATGGGATGAATCATGATGGGACAAGGAAAAATAGGTGATGTTTCCTGTCAGTGGCTTCCCCAAAGTCTTACTCAACTCCTTGACCCTTAGTAGGGTTTTCAGCTGTTTCTGGATTCCTCAGGACCTGGATGTCCCAGCTCTGAGGATTCAGTACCTGAACAGCTCCCCTGGCATCCCATGGAAGGCCAAGATGAATCTTACATTCATTATTTCCAACCTGATACTTGAGGCTTGAAGGTTCCTTGGCTTCCAAAAGGGAAAAGTAAAGATGATACTCAGAGCTCCATTTGTTCTCAGGGCCTGGAGCCACCTTCCAAAACCAGTTGACATCATACTGTGCTGTGTGTGGGCATGGTCCCTGGACCTCAGGAGCCTGGAACAAGCTGGAAGAGCAGGATAAGGTAATGGATATGGACAGCCAAAGGGGTGGGGGAGTCCCAGCACCTGCTCAAAGAGATGGGAACAAAAGCCTGGAGTCTTCACTCTAAAGAGGGTGAAGACCAAAAGAGTTGACCTGGAGGTGGAGAATGGATAATCCCATAGTGCCATGGATCTCACACTATTGGTTTGGTTTTAAAACAGTTACAAGTAAGTTGTCCTTTGATTAGTGGCTTCCAAAGCTTTTTGCCCCAGGAGCTGCGGAGTTGGACAATGCCAGGAAATTTGGAAGCTGTTTGGTAAACCCAGAGAATCATCAAATGGTTTGGATTGGAAGATAATCCAGTACCACCCCCTGCCATGGGCAGGGACACCTTCCACCAGCCCAGGCTGCTCCAAGCCCTGTCCAACCTGGCCTTGGACACTCCCAGGGATCCAGGGGCAGCCACAGCTTCTCTGCCCAACCTGTGCCAGGGCCTGCCCACCCTCCCAGCCAGCAATTCCTTCCCAATATCCCATCTAACCCTTCCCTCTGGCAGTTTGAAGCCATAGATGAGGTCTTTGAAGAGCCAGTGAAAGGATGGGATGTTCCCTCCAAGGGTTCTCATGCAGGGCTTTATGGGGCTGGGTGGGAAATGGACCACCAGGCTTCTGTGCTCCCTCTCTCCTGGCATGGGAGAGCACTTTTCTCTTTATATCCATTTATATTTATATTTTTGGAGCCATTGGCATGTCTTCTGAGGATAGCTGGGTTTCATGAGGAGTGGACAGATGTTAAGAAAGATATTTTATCTTTCTTCTTATAGAATGTTGTTCCTGTAAATACTCAGTAGACATCAGAGATGATTTGGCCTTAATTCAGTGCTAAAAAATCGATTTCTGAGTTCAAATATAGAGTCTTAGACTTATCTTTTTTTTCCCTAGCCTTGCTAGTTTCCAAGGAGATCGAACCATGTAGATTGTCTGCAAAGGTGGTAATTAGCCAGCAATGAACAAGATGGACACAAAGGACTTCTTGGCAAAAATCAGAATTTCCAAGCAGCTCTTTCTCTTCCAAGCTGCTCTGCAGAAACATTCTGATCAGTTCTTTTCAGACTTTGAACAGGCATCCTCATTTTACCTCCACGGGACGGTATTTGTAAACAACTGGCTTTCAGAGCAGCGCCTGAGCAGAGAAATGAAAATGTCCTCACATTGATTCAGATGGGATTTTTTTTCCCCTCCCCACAAGATCTGGCACCTAAAAATAAGATGCAACAGATTCTACTGCCTGCCTATAAATTATTATTTTATCCATTATTTTATTTTTATAATTATTTTATTATTATTATACAGTTTGGGTTTATAGTTCAGAAAAATGATGGTGTCCCGAGGCTTGTAATAAAATATGTTCCCCTTTTCCTGCAGCATAGACTTGGGGTGAGTTTTGGATTTACCTTTGAGTAAAGCAAAGACAGGATTTGAACCTGGGCTGCCCTTTATTCTTGGCGGGTGTTGGGAGTGAGGAAGGGTGAAGGAGAGGTAGGAAGGGAATGCCACCTGAATGTTTTCATTAATCTCACCCACAAATACAATATTGTTTCGGTAAATGAGGTGTTTTCTGTTACAACACCTCATAGTTGGTGTCTCACTGTAACTTTCAGGCACATCCAGGATGAGGTTAAAAGAGAAGATTTAGAAGAGAAGTCCTTTGCAATGTTAATAGTGGAGGAGTCAGCGTGGCTGAGAGTTACCCAGACAGAGCCTGCGCGTGGAAAAGTGGAAACTCTTCCCATTTATGCTGCAGTGTCACTTTGGGAAGTTGTAGTGAGGGGGGGTCGGGCTCTTCTGCCATGCCTGAAATGAAAGGATGAGAGGAAATGACCTTAAATTGCACCAGGGGAGGTTCAGATGAGATATGAGAGTGCCAGAGTGGCCAGGCATTGGAATAAATTGTCCAGGGACGTGGTGGAGCCTCTGGAAGTGTCCCAGAGGTGTCTGGATGTGGCCTCTGGGGACATGGATTAGGGGGGATCCTGGTGGTGCTGGTGATGGTGGGAATGGATGATCTCGAAGGTCTTCTCCAACCTTGATGATCCTGTGATCAATATTATAATAATCTTTAAGTTTTTGACCTTGTTTGTGACTTTCACACCTCCCATATATCCCAGCATGGATCTTCTCTCTGTGTTCACGAGTGGATATCTATTTCCCTCTACACAGAGTATGTGGGAGTCATGTGTGAAGGGAATAGTGAGGACCTGAGGCACGTGGCACACAAAACAAGGAATCATTTTCAGCAGGAGTGGGGGGAGATGCACAGGAACCTCTTTTCTTTTCTGTGTACAAACACAGGCTTTTCCCCATTGGATGCCGAGCTCTTAAATGGTGACTAAACCCTTTATTTTGGGGCTGTTAGTCCTCCTCCAGCTTCTGAGACTGGTAGCTTGTTCTGCAGCAGACACGTTTTTATCTGATGCTTCCTCCAGCTGGCAACAGGGAGCAGTAGCAGAGCAGGCATTTCCTTGTGCCTTTGGCAGCTGGACACAGCCCTGGACTCACTGCTTTCCTCTGAAGCCCAAGAGGGCAGTGAGTTTGTAAATCATCACTCATGGAGGAACCTGAAATGATCAGCAGCACCAAAGAGAAGTGGAAAAATCACTGGTTTATCTAATCACAGCCTGCCTCTCTCACTGGAGGGTGTTGCAGGTTGCCAGGGGGATTTACCTGCCCAGACACTGGGAGGGTGGCCTGGATAGGGGTGTTATGGGAATGCAGCTCTCTGGGCACCTTTGGTAACGTTGGAATAAAAAAAATAATGGTCTTAATGCTTTCTGTGGACTGGTGTGTAATCAGAGATATTGGGCTCGTCACATTTCTCATCCCTGTGTAGGTACAGGGACCCTAAAGAGATCTCCACCTGAGGGTCCCAGCCAAGCTCCTCTGAGGTTTGAGAAATGAGGGACTGGGAGCAAAGACTCTGCATGGGCACCTAAACCTTCCAGGGATTCAGACATCACCTCTGAAACAGAGACAGCGTGGTCCTTCAGAACCACAGGATCACAGGGGGGGGCAGGTTGAAACCACAGTGGGGCATCTGGTGCCACCTCCCTGCTCAGCAGGGCCATCCCAGAGCACATGGCATGGGNTACAGCTACAGACAGGGAAACGCGGAATGAGCCACACCGGGAGTTATTTGGGCAGGTTCCAAAGAAGCTCCAACCCGATTTCTGAGTTAAGTTCAGTCTGAGTTCTGATCCATCCCAAGGAGCTGCTGGCCTGACCTGCCCCATTGCTGCCTCCAGCGCACCACACCTTCTCCGTGTTCATTTATTTATTATCTCTGCCCTCACACACAGAGCCAGCTCTGCTGGCAACACCTGGCAAACCATTAATAACAGCGACTGTGATAAATGTCTCTTAGTTACAGCTGATTTCAGCTTTCCTGGCTGACCTGACCACAATGCTGTTCACATGTAAATGAAGCCCAAGCTCCTGTTGCAGGGCTGCTGTGGCTAAATGGGCAACCTCTTGCCTTTCTTCTTAATAAATTGCCTCATTCGACCTTCCTTCTCTTTCAATTACCTCGATTATTTGCTTTTATACTGAGCATTAGTATGACTCGTGTCTAGTGAAGCCTTCCTGTGGAATCAGCGAGGAGCAGATCTTCCTCACCCACCCTGCTCCTCCTCTCAGGGCTGTTTGAGCGTGCTGATGTTGTTGGGGCCAGGCAAAATGAGTACCAGGAGCTGGAAGATGCAGCTGGGCACGCCGGGGTGTTGGTAGGAGGCAGCAATGCATTATGTTATCTCCACACAGCTCAGTGCTGCTCGCAAACCCCTCCCTTCCTTTGGCAGGATGAACATGTTTAATCTGTGCTGTTCTCCCAGCAATATTTGTGCAAATAAGGGTGGCCTGGAATCTCCTCTGAGAGAAGTCACAGCGTAGTCTGGAGCGGCAGGGGGAAATTTCAGGGCCAGTGCCATGCCGTGCATCACAACTAGTGATTTTAGAGGACCTTTCTGACCTTTTGATTAAAAAGACTCCCCAGCACTTGTTCTTCTCCACCTCCTCAGAAAGCTGTCACTGTTTGCAGTCCTTCTGTTCCATTCTCTTCCTACTTAAAATAACATAAAACTGTTGGCCTCTGGTCAAGTGACTTGGAGCTGGAGAACAAGCCTGTATCCATAGGAGGCAACACCTACATCAGTTCCCTACGTAAAGCTGGGAGCAGTGGACAAAGCAGGGGACAAAGTCATGTCCATGGCATCTCTGACCTGGCCAGGCATTTAACACTGGACCCAGTATTGGCCTCATACCCAGTTTTACTTGATTAAGTGCTCAGTTTATGTCAGACCCAAAAGAACAGAATGAACCTGCCCTGGGTACTTTGGATTCCTGATGTAGAATCACAGAATATCCCGAGTTGGAAGGGACCCCCAAGGACCATCCAGTGCCACCCCAGCCCTGCCCAGGACACCCCAACAATCCCCCTGTCCCTGTGTCCAAAGGCTCCTGGAGCTCTGGCAGCCTTGGGGCCGTGCCCAGTGCCCTGGGCAGCCTGCTCAGTGCCCACCACCCTCTGGGGGAAGAGCCTTTTGCTGAGATGCCCCCTGAGCCTGCCCTGGCACAGCCCCAACCCTTCCTGGGTGCTGTCCCTGCTCACCAGAGATGCTGCTTTTGGCCAAGTGGCCATTGCTGAATTAGACCTGAGACTTTCACATCAAAGAGGATACAGAAGAGAAAGAATGTGAAAGCTGTCTCTGTAGTGCAGTAAGCTCCAGGCCACATTATTTCCCAGAATCCCAGGATCCCTGAGGTTGGAAAAGCCCTGCCAGCCCACGGAGCCCACCCTGTGCCCGATGCCCACCTTGTTCCCCAGCCCAGAGCACTGAGTGCCACGGCCAGTCCTGCCTTGGGCACCTCCAGGGCTGGGCACTCCAACCCTCCCTGGGCTGCCTGTTTCAATCTCATACAAATGAAACTCTGCCAAACTCTGCTGTGGAGATATCTGGGTGCTGGTGGGAACTCCTGGGGTCTCTGTGCAGAGCAGTGATGCACACAGGGGGTTTGCATGGTGGAGGGACTCAGGGGGAGACAGTTTTCCACCAGAGCCTGGAGGCTGAAGTGGAAGATCTGCCCATAATGCACAAGGGGAGAACAGCAAGTAGGATAAAAGCAACAAAGCTGGGGAAGGGTCTAGAAAACACATTCTTATGAGGAGCAGCTGAGGGGGCTGGGGGTGTTTGTGTGGAGAAGAGGAGGCTCAGGGGGGACCTCATTGCTCTGCACAACTCCCTGACAGGAGGGGGCAGGGAGGGGGGTCGGGCTCTTCTGCCATGGCCCGAGGGACAGGGGGACAGGAGATGGCCTTAAACTGCACCAGGGCAGGGGCAGAGCAGGGATTAGGAAAAAAGAGTTCCCTACAAGAGGGTCAGGCATTGGAATGAGTGTCCCAGGGAGGTGGTGGAGTCACTGTCTGTGGAAGTGTCCCAGAGGTGTCTGGATGTGGCCCTTGGGGACATGGATTAGGGGGGATCCTGGTGGTGACAGTGGGACTGGATGATCTGAAGGTCTCTCCCAGCACTGATGATCCTGGGATCCTTTGATCTCCTGCACTGGGTTGGGACTGCAAACATTCCCCCTGCTGCCAATGCAAGGCTGTTCTCTCAGTCACTGGTAGCACATGTGCCCCTTAGAGCCCCTTCACGACCTTTAAACATGCTCAGAAACACCCAAATCTCTTTTCTGCCCATTGTCTCTCTCCAAAGACTGAGAAGAAACTTCCAATTCCTTTCATTGTGGAAAACCAAGTGGAAACACAACAGAGGAAGGACATCCTTCCATTGGTGTTAATATTCTGATACTCTAAAGAGGTCAAAAATTTACATTTAAAAATTTACAGTCCTATTCCCGCCATGGAGACAGGTAAAAAGAATCCCATTTTTGGCTCTCCTAGACCATCACTGTGTCCTGAATCCCAAGGTCTCAGTTTCCCACTGCAGTGGTGCTCCAGCAGGAGCTGATCTGAGCAGCCTTTGCTCCTGTGTCAGAGGTTTTGCAGACCAAGACTCTTGTGCATCTCCCACCTTGGGGTCTGCAGAATCCCACCTGATTTTTTAAAAAGTTACGTAGAAATAACCTACCCACTAATTTTAATGGACATGCTGATATTTGCCTTTAATAGACCCACTTGCTCCTAGCTGCAAATTCCAAAGAAACTTATATGGAAAAGGACATTAGAAATATTGCAAGCATTTAATTTTTCTCCTGACCCCTGCAAACATCAGGATGAAAGAAGTGTGATGATCACTCTGGTGATGAGGGATATTATTAGCAATTGCTTACACTTCATAGTTCCTGCTCTGTATGAAGTGCTGGATGTGTGGTAATTCTTCGGAATGGAAAAGAGATGCTTTGGGAATGTTAGAAATGAAGTTTTTCACAGAGGGCAAAGCCATACGCAGAGTTTAATAGATGTGGGAAATAATAACATGATATAAAGGAGCAAAGAATGCTTAGAGAGGCTGTGTGGCAAGATTTGGGTTTTTTATTTCTTTTCACTAGGCTATCCCTCCTCAATGACTTTCCTGTCTAAAATAAAAGGGGAATACAGTTCATATCCAAGCTACACTGGGATGTCTCTGAATGTAAAACACAGTCTGGATTCCCTGTCATTCGCCTTTACATTTTTTATAGTTCCTTCTGGTTTCTAGAGCTTTCTATCTCAGGTTTTGGTTATAAAACAAGGTGGAAATCAGTACCGTGTAAATATGTTGTGTTCTCATGTATTTGTTTGGGTTGTGCCCTATTCTCACATGGTTTGTAAGGAGTTGGAAAGGCCAGCCAAGATGGTCAGAGCATGGAGCAGCTNGCTGGCAAGGTGCCAGCCTGGCTAAAGTAATTTATCAGCACAAGACCCTGAACTCTCCAAGTTATCAGATATTGAATTCTCCTCATCAATAACAATGCAGCAACTCTTGAGCTTCACAGCTGTGGGCAGAAAAGCAGAGTTTTGAAGGAGTCCTGAATCTCTGGCTTGCAGAGAGCGTTAACCATGGAGGAAAGATGAGCAACAGCGGTGAGAAATCAGGAGGGCACAGCAGAGACCTTGCTCTGCCTTTTCAAACACACTTTAGTCCCCAGACCCCGCCTAAATCACATCTGCCAGGTTCAGTGCCAGCATTAAAGGCGGCTGTTAAGACCACCAGCATCACCTCTGCTTTCTATTGTGGAATTTGTCAGCCTCTTGGAGCCTCTCCGAGGAGGCAGCTTGATGTTGAGCACCACCATCATCTGCATAAAGCTATAAATCAAGTCACCTCCTACTACTTGGACTCTTCTAAGTCATCCTTTTCCAGTAAAAAATAAAAACATAACAAATCATCCTTCCCCTCGTGCAAGATTTATGTTACTTTTTTTCCTTTTTTCACCACCCTAAATAATATTTTTCAGCCTGAAGGCTCCAATAATAAGGATGCCCTTTGGAGTGGAGTTAAACAGGACCTTGTACCCAAGTGGATGCACCAGACCGGGAACCAGGGAAGAAGAAAAGGTCTGAATCCAAAATTGCCAGAAACCCAAACCCTCAAAATCTCCCTGAAGAATCCGAAAGCTGAACGACGTGGATTTTTGGCGTTCCTGAGATTTCTCCCTGTAGGAAACAGCGAAGAAAACTTGTGATGGGTTTTGTAGGGGTGAAAGCTGCTGCACAGAAAGAGGGGGTTTGGGGAAACACAGATAAATGTCTTCCAAGGAGCTCCTAGGAAGGAAAACTCGTGGTTTGTGCCGTGCACGGAGTGAGAGTTCAGCTGGTTCACCTGGGGATATTCACGGTTCCACCTGGCCATGGAGCTGCTCTTGGGACACTCTCTGGCAGCAGCAGCGTTTTTGGGAGCGAGGAATGGAGTCTCATGATGTTAAAGTTTCCCCCCTAGATGGGATATTCACTCAAGGCTTCCTGATTTTCCCTTTCTCTGTCTGATGTTTCCTCCTCAGACAGAATTTTGCATTCTTTGAGATTTTTCCCAAGTCAAGCTAAATAAATTAAAACTTTCCTCTTGCGAAATTAAAGAGTTAAATGCTTTCACATTGCCACAGTTTGAGTTTTTTGACTGTGACTCTTTGTCCCTAAATTCCATATTGCTGCTTTTCCAGAATTTTCCTGGAAGTTTTGTGTTTTGAAGCACATCCAGTGCTCTCCTTCTGCTGTAACTTCCAGTGATGTGAACTGCAATTTTCATGGCAAAAGTGAGATTATCCCTGGGAATAAATTGTTGTTAAACAAAAACCTCGTCCTGTCACTTTCTTCAATAAAAGAATTCCTTTCTTTTATTGCTTGAGTTGGAGGGAAGTACCCGGGAGAAGGAGGCAGCCCAGCTGGGCTTTCTCATGTGTCAGGAAAATGTAGTTTCCACCACTTAGAAAACTGAGTTTTAGTGTGAATTTAACTATCACACTCTGTTCCCAGGAGCTTTCTGTCTGCAGAACAGCAAGGCAGGCCCTTTTCCATTTTCCTTTCCTTTCCTTTCCTTTCCTTTCCTTTCCTTTCCTTTCCTTTCCTTTCCTTTCCTTTCCTTTCCTTTCCTTTCCTTTCCTTTCCTTTCCTTTCCTTTCCTTTCCTTTCCTTTCCTTTCCTTTCCTTTCCTTTCCTTTCCTTTCCTTTCCTTTCCTTTCCTTTCCTTTCCTTTCCTTTCCTTTCCTTTCCTTTCCTTTCCTTTCCTTTCCTTTCCTTTCCTTTCCTTTCCTTTCCTTTCCTTTCCTTTCCTTTCCTTTCCTTTCCTNTCTCCTTTACCCTTTCCCTTTCCCTTATCCCTCTGAACATGCAGCTAAGCAAGAGATGATCTGTTGTATGAGCAGGTTTTCATTCTGCAAGCAATTAAAGTTTTCCCAAAACTATGCAAGAAGGAGAGCAGTAGACATTCTGGAGCAGGATGTGATATTTTTTCCTTCATTTTCTACTCAAAAACATTTCATAATTTCTTGGCACTCAAGCTGTAAAACTTTTGATAAATATTTCTGGGACTTTCTTCCCCTTCCACTGTCCCTCGATGACCTGGTCCTAGAGAGTTTGCTGCAAATATTCAATATGTTTCATTGGAAATCTGGGCTCAGTTATCCGGCTGGGACTAATTACACAAATCCCACGACATCACTGCTATTCCCTGGCTGGATGGGCTGGAGAACACATGGAAGCTCTGAATTTGTCACTGCGGGCATCAAGCTGAGTGCCCCGAGCTCCTGCCTCCCGTGCCCTGCTGGGTGAGGGCACCAACCTGGGTCCTGAGCCAGCTCCTGGCTGGTTTTGGTTCCCAAGCTTTGTTTGTGAGCCCTGGCACCGACTGGGGCTCCAGGGTACTGCACGAGGCTCAGCCTTCCTCTCATCCTGCTTGTGGGGTGTTGTGGAGGATCATGGAATTATGGAATGGCTTGGGTTGGGAGGGACCTTAAAGCCCATCCAGTGCTACCCCCTGCCACAGGCAGGGACACCTTCCACCAGCCCAGGGTGCTCCAAGCCCCGTCCAACCTGGCCTTGGACACTTCCAGAGATCCAGGGGCAGCCACAGCTTCTCTGCCCAACCTGTGCCAGGCCCGTCCCACCCTCACAGCAGAGGATTTCTTCCCAATACCCCATCTAACCCTCCCCTCCTTCAGCTTAAGTTCATTCTCCCTTGTCCTGTCCCTCCATCCCTTGTCCCAAGTCCCTTTCCAGCTCTCCTGGAGCCCCTTTAGGCACTGGAAGCTGCTCTGAGGTCTCCCTGGATCCTTCTCTTCTCCAGGCTGGACACCTCCACCTTTCCCAGCCCGGCTCCACAACAGAGCTGCTCAAGCCCTGGGATCAACTGAGTGGCCTCCTCTGGACTCCTTCCAACAAGACCACATCTTTCCTGCGCTGGGATGAGGTCTCATCCTCTAGGGAGGGTTTTGGGAACACTCTCTCACAGCCGTGGTGACCCAACAGAGCTCACCCAACCCAGCGATCCCGGCAGGATGTCCAAGTCACTTGGCACTCGGTGAAGCCCTTCCTGACAAGTGTCTGCTGAGTGTTTTTATTCAAAGAATGATTTCCTCTGCTTTTCCCAAACTTTAGCCTCGGGATGGTGTTTAGGAAAACCATCAATCTTAAACCATCCCAGAAGCTGGTGCTGAGAGGCTCTTGAAAGGAACCACAAACCAGCCATGAATTGGTTGGTACCCAGTGATTGAGAGAATCTTGCACAACTCAAGTGGATCATTCAGTGCTCGGTCACACTTGGCTGCATTTCTGCACTTCCTGATCTTGGGAAGATATAAGAGAATATAAACTTAATTCAAACAGTGTTACTTTTTGGTTGAAGAACTTTATCAAAGCATCTTTGTTCATTTATTTTTTCTTCCTAGCACGTAAACACCTGAAAACAGACAGGCACAAGTTAGGAAGACTAAAGGAATTAAGTAGATTTGCTCTGTTAATGCAGATTTCTAAATTCTTTTTTTTTAATTTTTTTTCTGTTAATGGTTTAGCAAATAATGAAGTCGAGTCTGTACTGAATACCGGACAAACACTGACATAATCTTCCACTTTGATTAAATTTAAAAGGAAAAAAAACATTATATTTAGGCTTTTTTGCTCTTTGAACCTTTAGGTTGGCTCGACAATCACATCACAGAGGGAACTCCCCTTTTGTGTTGAGTCTCTCATATAATGGACCATTCCAGAAGGTGAAAAACACCCACAGTGTTCAAAGACCTGTAGGCAGGACAGCAAAAATCACTTTCCAGAAGTATTTTCCCTGCTTTCCCTTCCTGCTCAGCTCCCCAGTCTGGGCTGAGTCACAGAAACCTGAATATATCCCTGCCTGGTGTCCCCATGTAGACTTTAATTTCCATGTGAGCTGCCTCAGGTGGAGAGGATTGCAAAAACAGGTGGGGAAGCCTCATAAGGTTCTGTTTCTAAGCATGGTTGGCTTGCAGCTGAAACACAAAGTGCTTGAGGGGGATCCAGTCACCACCAAAATGCACCTTAAATTCGTGCGTGGGCTCATTATAAAAACACGGGAACGGGAGATGATCTACGAAGCGAGATTGTGTTTTCCACCCAGTTGGCTACAAAATGCAGGAAACCTTCTCTGGACTCTGTTTCATCCTGCGGTGGAGCCTGGCAGGCAGGTGGGACTCACTCAGGGCTGCTGTCAACACCCACTTTTAAACAAGCCGGTGTTTTCAAAGCTGTAAATGAACAGGTTTAACAAAGCTGGGAGCCCCAGATTCTGGGGGAAAACAGAAGCGCCTGAAGCAACAGAGATGTAAAATCAAATCACAGAATAATTTAGGCTGGAAAAGCTGTACCAGCCCAGGGATCCCACCCTGTGCCCGATGCCCACCTTGTCCCCCAGCCCAGAGCACTCAGTGCCACGGCCAGTCCTGCCTTGGGCACCTCCAGGGCTGGGCACTCCAACCCTCCCTGGGCAGCCCCTGCCAAGGCCTGACCACCCTTTCCAGGCACAAATTCCTCTTGAATGCATATTCCTTCCTTTTAATTGTCCCCTGGAGGTAAATACCTGAGTACCTGAAGGCATGCCTGCTGTGCTGGGCACCTGGAAATCAGGCACAGCTGACAAAGCAAAACACCCCAAACAACCTCCAAATCAATAAATATTTGAACACTGAAAAGGTTTGACGCTCTTGTTTCATTTCTGCCATTCCTTGGTCACAACTATGGACCAGCAGGGGTTGTAGGTGTTCACCCACCACCTGCCCACACTCACCCCATGAAATCCCAGTGGCCAAGGCACTTGCTGACTTCTCTGCTCCTTTGCAAACCTAAACTTCAAGCCAAGGCTGTTTGAAGCCTCACAGGTACAGCTGGCCAGGGGACAAGTTGTGTTTCCTGGCAGCTCCTGCAGCCTTTGCGGGAGCTGCTGAGCCTGTGAAGTTTTAATCGTGCGCTGCAGGAAAACCAAATCCTTAAGAAAGCTTCTTCCAAAATCTCCCCTGTGGAAAACATCCCTTTTTGTTTCGGCAGGGTCAAGTTTTTTGAGCTGGCTTCTGCAGTGCTGATGTGATAACCCATATCAAAGCCTTAGAAACCTCTTTCCAGTGCAGGTTTTCCTCCAAGTGGAACCCACTTTGCTGAGCCTTTTGTCTTGCCAACTAAAACGCTTTTCCAGATTTTTTTTTTTTTCTCAAAACCACTCCAGCAGGTTTAACTTCACGGGGTGTCTGTTCCCTGCTCCTCTAGCAAGTTATGTGTGCAAACAACATAAGATCCAGGGACCTCGTGGGATGTAGGTCCTTCCTCTGACTCCTCACGTGAAGCCACCTCACGAAATACAGGGTGGGATAAAGGTTTTATGTGAACTCTGCAGAAAGCACTGAAGTTCTGCACATCTCTGGCGAGTTAGTCTGGGCTCTGGGAGCTTAAGAAGGAACCTGGGAAGTGAGAGGAGCGAGACAAACGCTTGATTGAGAGAAGTGGGGAACATTTCCCCAGCTTTCCCGTGCCTTTCCCATCTCATCTTTCATCAAGCTGTTACCAGCATGGAGCTGGTGAGAAGCACCATGAGTTTTGAGGAACAGCCAAGGCCTGCATGAGACAGAGCAGTGCTTGGAATATCGTCCTCCGTGCAGGACCTGCCAGCTGTTGTGCCCTGCATCAAGGCTGAGCTGAACACTGGGGAGCAAGGGACCCAGGGAAGGAATTTTCTGGGACGAGCAGGGTAATCAGCCAGCGATTTATCTGGGTTTATCTGGGTTGCCTCTGATATGAGAAGGCACTAATGTGACTATTAAGCACCGAGCAGCCTTTGATCTGTGAGTCATTCCGTATTCTTGGCCCAACGAGGGCACATCTGCTCCTCTTTGATCCACAGGGCAGGCTCTGCTCTCACGGTGTGCTTTCCCCAGGGCTGTGTGACTGGCTGCAATCTGTTTAGTGGACACAAGATAGTTGCCTTAGCAAAGAGTGGGAACTTCAGAGAATCCCAGAAGTTTATTGGCAACAGATGCATTTGTCGATTTAATTTGGTATCGGACACATACAGCCCATCAGACAAGGATGGGAAGCAGGACATTTATGCTGTTGGATGACACGAGAAGTATAAATCAGTCTCTTTTCTGGGGCATTGCTGCTCCCCCTTTGTCACATCTGTTCTTTCAATCCATCCAGTCCAGGACCTGCTGGCACCTGTCACCTCCCTGGTGACAACACTCACATAGGTTGGCCTACTCTCCCCTGTCAGATATCCAGATGGGAATGATCCCACTGTGCTGTGCTGCCTCCTCCATCTCTCCTAGTCCTTTTTCACTTTTTTTTTCCCTCCCCAAAATAGCCCCTTTTGTTTGCTCCTAGAGAAAATATAGCATTTGTGCTAAATAAAGCCTATCCAAATCTGTTCTCTTTGGTCCTCCCCTTCTGTGAAGGGGGGATGAATTAAAGGTTGTTTATTCCCTGAAATAAGCCAGAAGTATTTACTGATTTTTATTGCTTGTACTGCAGTGACTCAATGTATTAGGACAAAATGCTATTTAGAGTAATGAAAGGAATGGATACTTCAGTGACAGCATTGATTTTGATCTAACACAGACTAATATCTAGTGCTGGCACAATGCAAATCACAGCCAAATGAGATTTTCACTTGCTGCAACAGAACATTATTGAAAAGCAGTGCTCAGAAAGTGCTTTAGCAGATGGGGATGTGGCTGTGCTCGTGTGTGCACTCCCAGGGCTCGTGGGGAAGGTGTGAAACCCTTCCCTGCCCCAGCTCCTTCAGCACACGTTTCCCACTCAGAGGAGAGCAAGGGAAGCCAGACCAGAGCTCCTGTTTCAAACTTTAGGGTTGGATACCAGCCCTGACCCTGACTCGGGTTGCCCAAGGGCAAAATTTCATTTATGTTTCACATTTAAGCTGGAGAAGAGACGATTACAAGGGAGAGGTTGCCCAGAGAACACTTCCATCATTGGAAGGGTTCGGGATTAGGGGGCTTTGAGCAACCTGATCTAGTGGAGATGTCCCTGTCCACAGCAGTGGGGTTGCATTATATGATCTTTGAAGGTCCTTTACAATCCAAGCTGTTCTGATTCCCTTTCCTTTCCTTTGGATGCTTCTTGGCAACATATTACTTAGCCAAACCTCACCAGGCACGGTCAACACACTGTGTTTACTAAACTAAGGGAAAATCCTCCCCAGGCCCACATGAAAGTTTGATCTAAAGGTAATTTCAGTTCAGTGCCACCTTTGTAGGTGCAATTCAAGTGCTGCTGAGACCCAAGGCAGTCAGGACTGTGTTCTGTAATTCATGGAAGGAATTAAAAAGCCATAATGTTAACCAGGAGAGCAGCAAGCATATAACCAGTCCTGACTCTTGACTTCCAGTTTCATATTGTGGGTATAAATCACAGAATCACAGAAGAGTTTGGGTTGGAAGGGACCTTTAAAGGTCATCTAGTCCAACCTCCCCCGCAGTGAGCAAGGACATCTTCAACTAGATCAAATTGCTCTGAGTCCCATCCAGCCTGGCCTTCAATGTTTCCAGGGATGGAGCATCCACCACCTCTCTGGGAAACCTGGGTCAGTGTTTCCCCACCGTCACTGTGAAAGATTTCTGCCCTATAACTAGTCTCAATTTATTCTCTTTCAGTTTAAAACCATTGCTCCTTGTCCTATTGCAACAGGCCCCACTCAAATGTTTGTCCTCGTATTTTTTGAGCCTTTTAAATACTGAAAGGCCACAATAAGGTCTCTTCTCCAGGCTGAACAAACCCAGCCCTCTCAGCCTGTCTTTAAAGGAGACCTTACATAGCAATGATGCACTTGGTGGGAGATATTCAGTTTTTGGCTCTCCAGAGAGAAATAGGTACATTTTGAACACCAATGTTCCTGAAATCTGGATAAGCCCATGAGATGGTGTTTTCTGGAGGGCTGTGGGAGAAAATGGAGGGGCTGAAACTCCCAGGGAATTATAGGTACATTCACCCAAGCCTCAGAAATATCCTGGGTTTAAGGCTGTTAATGTAGAATTTCGAATTTCTGGTGGATTCAAGTTCAGGTCAAATCTCTACAACCCCTTTAATGATATGTAACAGTCATTCAGGCTCACGTAAACACATGCAGAAAAAGCCCCAAAAGCAAGCAGGACAGCAAAAGAAAACTACTCTGAGAGCAGGAGAGTGGAGCAATTAAATAGATGCTTTATTTCTTCCCGAAACTCCAATCTTGGGGCTTCCTAAAGGAGTTACAAATGAAAGGATGTACCTCCTTCATTTTAGCAAAACCAGCCTGAGTCCCAGCCTATTGTGGCTTCCTCAGCTTTTAAAAGAAGCCTTTTCAAAACCACAAATGAACTTCTGTCACTCTGTGCTCCAGGACAGGTATTTGAGGGTTTTAGGACTGCCAGGCACTGGTGCTTTTTAGGGGAATTCTCTTTTGTGCACAGGGGTGTTTCAGCCCAGCTGGAAGAGCCTTTGGCAAAGGGAAGGGCTGTGATGACCCTGCTGGAGCTGTGCCTGTCCCACATCTCTGTGAGCACAGGCAAAGAGCAGCTCTCAGCAGGCTCCTCCTGCATTTGCAGAGGGTTCTCAAACTGCCAGGGAGTGGGGAGCCCTGGATGGACAGCTGGAGTAGGGGAAACTGCTGTGAGAGGAGGGCAAATCATCTCTGATGTCTAATGAGCGTTTACAGGAACACCATTCCATCAGAATGAAAGATAAAATATCTTACTTAACATCTGTGCACTCCTTATGGACCCTCACTAGGCTCAGAAGATATGCCAGTGGCGGCAAAAATATAAATATAAATGGGATATAAAGAGAAAAGTTGCTCTCACGTGCCTTAGGAGAAGTCATAGAATCACAGAGTGGTTTGGGTTGGAAGGGACCTGAAAGCCCATCCAGTGCCCCCCCCTGCCATGGGCAGGGACACCTTCCACCAGCCCAGGTTGCTCCAAGCCCCGTCCAACCTGGCCTTGGACACTTCCAGGGATCCAGGGGCAGCCACAGCTTCTCTGGGCACCCTGTGCCAGGGCCTGCCCACCCTCCCAGGGAAGGATTTCTTCCCAATATCCCATCTAACTTTGCTCTCTGTCAGTCTGAAGCCATTCCCCCTTGCCCTGTCACTTCAGGCCCTTGGAAATAGTCTCTCTCCATCTTTCCTGTAGCTCCTTCAGGGACTGGAAGGCCACAGTGAGGTCACCCTGAATCCTTGTCTTGTCCAGGCTGACAAAACAATTCAGTTTAGATGATCTATAAGGTCCCTTCCAACCCAAACCATTCTATGATCCTACAGTGACTCCACCACTCCCCTGGGCAGCATGTCCCTGTGCTTGAGTACCCTTTTCATCATGAAATGTTTCCTAATTTCCACTCTAAATCTCCCCTATACTGTTCAGAGGTAAAAATCAGCCATTGCTCGGTACCTCTTCGGGGTGAAGTCTGAATGTGTCTTGCTGGTGACACCAGGGGAGTTTGGAACTGTGCTAAAAAGTTACTTTCATCAGCTTTTTCCATCCTTCCTTGCTCCTTGGTGCTGCCTGATTCCCTGATTTCTGATCCCTCCCTTTGCCCTGGGCCTGGGCTGCACTCCACATATTTCACATTTTTCCTCCCAGACTACAGGAACTGGGTTTTTTTGGATAACTCAATTCCATCCTTTTCTTGCTGGCTGCCTGCTTGCCTTCCCCCACACCTCTCCCTATGAAAGATACATTCCCTCCTTTTGTGTCCAGATCCTCCTGCATAATCTTTGATTGCCAAAACTTTCCTGCATTCAGTGGTTTGATCACTTCCCAGCTGTTTATTTGCATCTACATGTATGGCCCAGAACTCCTCCCCCCGCTTTTGTAAAAACATATCAATTTTTGAAACAGAGAAACCCTGAATGTAATTTCCCCTGCTTTTGTTATCTTTAAGAAGCTCTTCAAATATTGCAGTGCAGGGGGAAAAAACAAAACCCTGCAGAACACACACGAGGATGGAGCCTTATTGCTTGTGCATTGATGGAGAGGGACTGTATTACTACTTCTAAAGGAGTCCAGTGTTATGTTCCTTCAGCATACGGATGGTTTGTTTGCTACAGACTCGATTAGGGTTCTCTTGGGATCTATTCCACATCCCTCCCCTCCGGCAGTGGCTCTTTTCCCTCAGCCTGAACTGCTCTACGAGGCTGGGCGTGTGGCAGGGATGACAAAGCCCAATCCAAGGGATGGATGGTTCCTTCAGGCAAAAATGCAGCCTGCCTGACATCAGAGGAAGCTTCCCCCTTATCTCCCAGCACTTACAAATGTGCTGTTAGGCACATCTTCTGCCTGAAGTGCTGGGTTTGAAAGCTGAGACAGGTGCAAGGAAGGATGAGATGCACGGGCAAATGAGGAGCTGTGGGTACCAAAAGAAACGCTTCAGCAAAAAAGCTGGATTTCTATTCTGGGCACTTGGGGCTTTTTTGTATCTCCTCCATTCGGAGATAGTGCTCAGATGTGTTTCTTCTTTGTTCATAGTACTGGCAACTTTCTCCTGGACTTGCATAGAAAGCAGAATGAGAAACAGGAAGAAATGATGGGGCTGCCAGGCTGGGAGCCATAAAAGAGACCTAAACGAGAAAGGAGTGACTTATTTTTAACATTTCCTGAAGTTACACTCACATGGGAGGTAAGGTGACTCCACATTGCCTGTGGAAGGTAATTATATCTTCTAATAGATCAACTCACATAATTGGGGTCAAACCCAAGCAAACAAACATGCTTACAGGCAGAACCACTCTCTTTGAGCTTGGAAAGGGAGTGTGGGAGGAATACATTAGCAAAGTAATAACCTCTCTACAGGGGTAACTGGATGAAAAATTCTTGCAAGTGTTACACAGAACCTTTGGTCTCTCCTGACCTTAAAAGCAGTAGAGAAAGTAGGAAAAAGGAAAAAAATTCCACCTTCCAGCCCAGCAAAGTCTGTATTTCTTGCTGGGTGATGGTGTGGGTTTGTTGGGAAGGCTGAGAAGAGCAGAGCTGTAGCATGGCCTGCAGAGCTGTAAAATCACACAGAAATCATCACAAACTCCCTTTTCCACAGCCGTTCTTGTTTGTTTTGCTTTTTTTCCCCGGGATTGTTGGGGAGTTTCCTTCAATGGCAGAAGGTGGGTGTCTCTGGAATTGTCTTACTTACAAGATGTGACTCACAGGAATCCTTCAAACCGTGTTCTTTTCTTTGCTGTCCTTTTTGCCAGCCCTCAGTCACCTGCCGGAAGGGCAGGAGTGCACGTGGGACCCTGCACAGGGCTGTGAAATGCAGGAACACGGTCTGGGAAAATTGTTTGGTGGGCAAAGAGGAGAGGGATGGGGTGACTTCTGCGGGCTCTTCGTGTGCTGGGGCTCTTGCTTTCAGCGAAAGAATTACAGTTGTCGAAGCCTGAGTTTCGTCTTATTGCGTCAATATATACCTGGTGAAGGAGGAGATGCCTGTGCTTTGGTTTGACCTGGTGATTTTTCTCCCATGAATTGCTGGCCATCTGATGCCACATGGAATTCTTCCCTTTCCCGTGGCATACTTGGTTGGAAAATATTGAAAGACCAGAATATGCCAAATGTATCTGACTGGCTTTGGAACTCGATTTCAGACTGTCCGTGTCTGCAGTGCAGGAATACATGTCACCATAAGTACATCTTCACATTTTGCTTTCCTTCACTAGTGCCTGCTTGGGTCTTTTCTAAGCATGGATGTCACAGCTGACCAGGCTGGATTGGTGACCTGAAACCAACTGTGGGAGGTTCAACCAGGCAAAGTCCTGCCCTTGGGTCACACCAACCCCCTGCAGATCCAGATTGGGAAAGAGGGGCTGGCAAGTGCCCTGTGGGAAAGGCTCTGAGGGTGCTGTGACAGGGGATGTACACGAGCCCAGGTGTGCCCAGGTGGGCAAGAGGCCAAAGGACACCTGGGCTGGGTCAGGAACAGTGTGGGCACAGCCCAGGGCAGGGACTGTCCCCTGTGCTGGCCCTGCTGAGGGACCCCCAGGGCTGTGCCCAGTGCTGGGATCTCAGGGAAGAGACCCTGAGGGGCTGGAGCGTGTGCAGGGAAGGGAAGGGAGCTGGGAAGGGGCTGGAGCAGCAGGAGGGGCTGAGGGAGCTGGGGGGGCTCAGCCTGGAGAAAAGGAGGCTCAGGGGGGACCTTGTGGCTCTGCAAGTCCCTGATGGATCCAGGGGAGGGTTGGGATCTGCTCCCAGGGAACAGGGACAGGAGGAGAGGTAGTGACCTCAAATTGCAGCAGGAGAGGTTTAGATTGGATATTAGGAAAGATTTCTTCACCCAAAGGGTTGTCAAGCATTGGAACGAGTTGCCAGGGAAGTGGTGGAATCACCATCCCTGGAGGGATTTAAAAGAGCTGTAGCTGTGGCACTTGGGGACATGGGTTAGTGATGGACTTGGCAGTGCTGGGGAATGTTTGGACTCGATGACCTTAAAGACCTTTTCCAACCTAAATGACTCAGTTTCAGCACCCTCTGGGGTGCTATTTCCAAGGGATGGAGGGACAGGACAGGGGGAATGGCTTCACACTGACCAACTGTTCAGCACCCTCTGGGGGTGATTTGGCCCCTGTGGTGGAAAACCTTTCCATATGCTGTCTCCTTTCCTTGGCCTGTGAAAGGTGGCCAAGCTTCTAAAGCACCCTTCTCTGGTGGATACCTAAAGCTGTGTGTGATGAAAACAGGCTTGGGTTTAAATCCACACAGCATAAATGGAGTGGAATCCCTTCCTTCCACTCTCTCTTGCCTTGCTGAGTTCTGCAGGGGCTGCTGCAGGGGCCAACGCGAACTGAACAAGTTGCAGACTCACCAGCCAGATTATTCTTATTATAGGGAGGAAAAAGATATTAAGAGGGAGGAGGCAAGAGGCTGCAAAACCCACATGATTTTAGTTAATGTAACCAACTATTTTAGAGTATAATTGAAGCATTAAATGGACCTGGGTGTTAATTGAGAGAGGGATATTATTTGATAATATAATTATGTCCTGCCATTTCTCTCTTTGCTGTCACGCATTCAAGCCTGGCTCAATTATCTATTGTTCCACATAGTCTATTACTAAGGTCAGGCTCTGCAACACAGTGCAGATTTCTGTCAGCTTTCCTTTGTCGTGCTGTGGTTCTGCAGCAAAGCTCATGAGAAGTCAGTAATTCTGTCTGCTGAGCTGTGGGTAAATGGTCGACAAGAAAAAGAGTGTAAAACCACACTGAATAATAAGAATAAACCAAAACACTGCCTTATCTCCTGATCAAGTCAGAGCACTCTTTGTGCACTGAAAAAGACAGGACTTCTGGAAACAAGGAATGGTGTTGGTGCGTAATTAATTGCTCTTCCATAATTTATGTCCTCAAGCAGGTGGGAAGGTGAGGTTTTCCTGCACCTTGTGAATGCACATTTTTCTTAATTTCGCCTCTTTTCTCCCTGCCACATCCAGGACAATGCTCTGCCTGAAGCTGACCCTCAGCATGGAACATTTTCAGCCCAAGCAGTTATTCCGATGGGAGTTAAAACAAGCTGAAAATGTTGCTGCAATGGGAATTATAGGGCAGTTTTAACCACAGGTGATACAGCTGGGCACTTCAATTTGGCCACATTTAAATCCACTGTGAAGGTAAATAGGTGTCCCTAATAACTCTTTCTGAAGAGGAAACTAGATTAGGGCTTAGGATAGGGAGTCCCAATATCTGCCTGCCCCCAGACCAACAGCAACGGCACCTTTTCCCCCTCTTTTAGCCTGAAGAAATGTGCAAGAGCAGAGGGTAAAAAAGCAGGCTGCAAACAGAACTGCAGCATCTTCTGGCCTCTCTGTTTGCTGTGAGAACAAGTCAGGAAGCGCCAGGGTGAGGGTTTTAGCTCTCGCAGCACCCTGAGCTGCCTGGAGCAGCCTGTGAGCAGAGACAGAACAGCACAGGAGAAGCTGCTGCAGGGGAACACAAATGCTGGAGACTGACACTGCAGAATCCTCAAGGGCTGTTCAGGGGGTGATGCAGGTCCGACCCCACCAGAATTTCACCTGGTTTATACTCTAGCATTAATCAAAGCCCAAAAGCTAATAATATTAGTTCGAGTATCTCCATAGATCTTGAAACTCAACTATTTCAAAACACGAATGAATCATCAGTGGGAAAATCCAAGTGCCACGTCTATACTGTGCCCTGAGGCAAACTGATCCCAAACTTTCCATCATGATCCATGGAGCTGCCTTTGCCAGGGAATAGCTGAGCGTGGGTTATTAAAAACCAGGCCTTCTGGAAATGGGATGAGGTCTCCTTCAGAGGGGAAAGGCACTGCTGGTGTAGCTGACTTTCTGAACAGTACTTGCCGGAGAGTTTTATTTTTCAGTTTATTCAGAGCAGGATTAACATTCTAAAAACTGCCGTTCTAAAGAATAATGAGCTCTATCTGGACAATATGCAAAAGGCAGAAATCAAATCTTCAAAGATATCACCCACGGAGCTCTCGAATGAATAGTCACACTGCATTTATTCTCAAGGTGCCTACTGAAAACAAAGCCAGCAGATTAATGGGGAAGTTTGCCATTAGCTTTGCATTTCACTCTATTTACTGGTATATTAATGGATTTTGTCTGATAGGAATTATTTTGAAGAAAGAAAACGATTGTTTTGATGTGCAAAGTGTGATTGATATGTAAATACAGCCAATACGCAGGAAATGCAGGGAGAAGGAGGAAGTGAAGGACTCCTGCTGATGGGAGATTGAATTAGAAAACAATCAGAAGACGTGAGACTTCCTTTCTCCTGCAGGAATGGGAGATGGAGATAACAAAGGTATTGTTACAAGTGCCGAATTAATTTAATGTTTCTAATTAGAGTGAATGGTCAGATGCTAGAATATTCCTAGTGTTGCTCCATATTGCTATTTTCCTGTCAAAATAACTCCATTTAGTATGATGAAATCACTGCAAATTTATTTGCCTTGCTGGCTTCCTTTGCTCCTTTGGGCTTCCCTGAGCTCCTTCTCTCTCCATCATTTTGAGCCTTTAAACGGTATTTAATCAATGCAAGATAACACCCAAGGCTTCATTACTGTCACTTGGCTCTCCCAATGGTTGCTCTTTTGTAATGAAGCAGCTCAAATTAAATCACCTTTTCAAGGGATCTGGGCTTCTCCTGTGCTTCCAGACTTCCCATGGGGTCATGGCTGCATCCCGGGGAGATGTTTACGCTGCCCCTCATCCCTTTGGGGGTCCCCACAGGCCAAAGGACAGGCAGGTGGCAGAAAATGAAAAGGAAAGTGTGGGAAGATGCGGAGCAATTTGCTTTTCTTAGAAAAAGGTAGCCTTGCCTGTTTGACAAAAGAAAAGGGCAATAAAGAGACTTAATCCTCTTCAGGGAACCTGCAACTCAGAGCATCGTGTAGCTTTTTGGTAACAGGTTGGTTTAAGTCAATAATTGCTGAGTTTAGAGGGGTGTGCAGCTCTTGCTCTTCCTTTTAAATTCACCCTGCTCACACGGACTTTAGCACAGGTGTCACTCAAGGTCACAGGGCAAAGAGTATCCCAGTGTCCTTCAGGAACTCTTTCCTGCAGGAGAGGAGGAGAAGGGGCAAAGCCAGACTTTCCCCCCTTGTTTAGGAGCTGCATGATCACAGAAACCTGTGCTAGTGCAAGAGGAACAAAGCTGAGTCCAACTCCAACTTGCTTGCCTGCAGGTCCTTGTGGTACGTGGGTGGAAGATTGTCCAAAGATTGAGGGCAGATGAAGGAAAAAAGGCTGGGAGGCCTTGAGAAGAAGGTGGAGGGCAGATTCAGACTGAAAAATTCCCTGCTGTCAAGGAAGCAGGACTTTGAAACACTGCACTTCTGATAAAACTGTATTTGGGACTTTTATGGATGTTTGAATGTTCCTGGTCAGGACAGGCTGCTCTGCTGACTTGATGGTTGTACCACCAATGGCCAGTTGTCATTAATGGCTCCTATTTCACCGAACCACACGATGGTTTGTGTTGGAAGGGACCATGAAGATCATCTTTCCAACTCCCTGCCATGGGCAGGGACACCTTCCACCAGCCCAGGTTGCTCCAAGCCCTGTCCAACCTGGCCTTGGACACTTCCAGGGATCCAGGGGCAGCCACAGCTTCTCTGGGCACCCTGTGCCAGGGCCTGCCCACCCTCCCAGGGAAGGATTTCTTCCCAATATCCCATCTAACTTTGCCCTCTGTCAATTTGAAGCCATTCCCCCTTGTCCTACCCCTACATGCCCATGTGAAAAGTCCCTCTCCAGCTTTCTTGTAGGCTCCCTTTAGGTACTGGAAGTCTGCTACAAGGTCTCCTCTCTTTTCTCCTTGCAGAGAAATTTCTCTCTCCTTCCTCTCTGCCTTTGTGCTGCAGTGAAGAAGGTCACAGCCAAGTGCCAGGCAACCCGGAAAAATCTGTGTTTTGCCACGGTGCTCCCAAATATCAAGGGAAAGGGGGGAAAAAATGCCTTAATACTCGAGGGCAAGGTTCTGGCTTCCCTCTGTGTACCCATCACTAAAGAGCACATCAAGACTAAGTTATTATTTCTTTAATGAGGTTTTGCTTTGTGTTATTTTGACAGTTCGTCCTTATCTCGGTGGATTATATAGGAATGTGGATATTTGTGTTGCCTGTTTCCGAGGATGGAAACTTAATTGCAAGAGTTTTGTTCTCAGGTTGTGTGGAGAAGTTTGTGTGTCAGTGTGACTTACCAGTGTTTCATGTGCAGTGACAATTTTTGAAATACATTCTTGTTTGCCAACGAAAAGATGCACTTTTGTTAAAAATAATGAGAACAAAGCTTGTATGTGTAAGGAAAACCCCTGCTGGCTGCACAACAAACAGGGACTGCTGTGCCATGCCTTGCTGTGAAGTTGTTTTTTGACACAGAGTCATGGAGGTTGGAAAAGACCTTCGAGATCATTGAGCCCAACCTTTACACGGGTCACATTTGAGGTATTTCCTCTGACCATCGAGTGAGAGGAGCTGAGGATGTGATGTGAAGGTATCTTGTCCTGCTCGTAATGGGTGGACCTACTGGATGGTGCTGAGAGATGGTGCAGAAGGAAGAAATCTGTGAGGCTCTAAGGACTTCAGTCTACATTAGCAAAAAGTCATCTCTGCTCTTTCAAAGACTCTTCCAGCTGCCACAGAGCAGCCAGAAACGTGCACTGCTGCACCCAACATACCCACGTGGGCTGTTTATCAGCCAGCCAGGTCTCTGGGGCAGCTCGGATCACATTGCAGAAGGCATTTTCCTGCTGCTCAGATGTGAGATCATGACTGATGTCTGCAGAGCGTAAGGAAATTTGCTTGATATTCCACGACACAAAGAACAGCTCAGCTTTTGATCACTTGGAGGAAAATGAGGAGGGAGAAAGGAGGGAGCAAGGAGAGAATGTGAATAATTAAAGCCAGTTGACGAATGCCTTCCTGTAGTTTCAAACTGTTAAGTCTGATATAGCTGTTTAATTTCAAAAGCAACTGAATTAAGTTTCCTATTTGTAGAGCAGAGCTTGGAACCAACAAGACAACAGCTTGCAAGAGCAAAATGAGTGATTCTCTCCCAGGTCAGCACTTAGCACTCTCAGAGTTAAATGTTTTCTGGAGATTATGTTTATAAATCATTTAGAGCCTCAATTCACTTGTGATCCTGAAACAGAAGAAATGGAAGCCCGTTCATTGCACCAAACATTTCAGACTCAGGCCCCTCGAGGGGGAAAGAAGGTTTTCTTTCTGCAAGAAGGCAGAATCTGCACAAGAGAGCTGTGACAGAGCACATGCCACCTGGGACTGATTTTGCAACTACACTCAGTGTTTGGCGAGGAACAGGACAAGGGATGGCAAAGGAGGGAATGCAACTTCAAGAGATCTTCTGTCCTTCACCTGGAGTTCAGACCCTGGGGCTTCACTCCTGCTCTGTACTGTTCCTTAGTGCTCTTCTGTGGTGCCCTGACTTGAAGGATGTGAATGGACACAATTGAGTGAAGGTAAAAGATTAAAAATAAATCCCTGGTAATAAATGTCAGTCTTCTTCACCACAGCAAGGACATGGAGCTGCTGGAGAGAGTCCAGAGGAGGCACCAGGATGGTCAGAGCATGGAGCAGCTCTGCTGGGAGGAAAGGCTGGCACAGCTGGGATTGTCCAGCCTGGAGAGGAGAAGCTTTGGGGGGACCTCACTGTGGCCTTGCAGGACCTGAAGGAGCTCCAAGAAGGATGGAGAGAGACTATTTCCAAGGGATGGAGAGACAGGACAAGGGGGAATGGCTTCAAACTGCCAGAGGGCAGGGAGATATGGGATATTGGGAAGAAATTGCTGTCTGGGAGGGTGAAGATACCCTGGCACAGGTTGGGCAGAGAAGCTGTGGCTGCCCCTGGATCTCTGGAAGTGTCCAAGACCAGGTTGGAGCAACCTGGGCTAGTGGAAGGTGTCCCTGCTCATGGCAGGGAGTGGGACTGGATGGGCTTTAAGGTCCCTTCCAACCCAAACCATTTTGGGATTCTTCTCTCTGAGCCTCTCCCAGGCTGTAACGGGCCATTCAAAATGGGAAAGCATCTACCCAAAAGAACTGCCCTGGGATGCTCCAAGAGCTGGATGGTTCTGAAATATCCCTGTTCCAACAGTTCCCTTTGGACAGCAGAGCAATAACTTACATGGCCAGGAGATCATTGCCCTGTGCTGGTAAGCCAGACAAATTGGTCTGGAGTCACTCAATGGACAATCCTGTTTACCTTTTCAGTCAGCTTGAGAAATTGATAATATTCTCCTGGCTTTGGCTCTTGGGTTTGTTTTTGCTGCCTGAAGGGCTTGTGAGACTCTGAGCAAGCTGCCGTGGTCTGGCACTGATGTGACTAATGCAAAGAACGAGCCAACCACCCTCTCCTGGTCTAAGAATCTTCTTGATCCTCTAAAACCTGGAGAATCCAGAAGAGGGTGCTTCTTTTCTGATGATAAATATTCTGAGGATGTAAAGGATGGTCTTCTATCCTTAATTGGTGATCAGTGAAAGGACAAGGGGGCCTTTCAGGCTCCAGGTTGCCTGAGAGCACAGCTGATGGCACAGGGGCAAGGCCATTTCCTATTGGAGAGGTTTAACTTTCCTGGGACAGGAGCAGCACTTCCCAACCAGCTCATTAGCCCAGAAATCAGCACCTTCTCCTTTGGCCCAGCCCTTGGGTCTTTTGGCCTCATTGAACAAACCCTTCCTTCAGGCTTGGCCACCAAAGGAAATACTTTGCTCCACCTGATGTTCTGCCCACTTTCTGGGCCACCACATGGACCTCAGGCTGAGCTTGTGCGTGCAGACATTCCACATTTCATTTGTTAGTTGTGCCTCTTCCTTGGAAACAACAACTTCAGCATGAAGTGGCAAACGTGAGGGAGGGAACTGTCCCGAAATCACAGAAATATGATGATGGCCACAAAACAATATGATGATGGCTGTTCTGTGTCAAAAGGGGGAGATAATTTAGGGAATCGATGCTGCCCCTCAGCCCTGCGTCTTCTCCTTTGCCCCTGAGAACTCTGCAGCAAGCTGGGATGCAAATGGAAATGGAATCCCTGGCTGTTGGGGTGAAACCTGCGATGTCCTGATTCAGTGCCTGTCACCCAAAGAACGTCACGTTGCATTCTCCTCCCCGAAACACTTGGAGTTACAAAGGGGTTCTGATGTGTGTTCACATGAAAGAAGCCAGCCCTAACGACTGATGAAGGATTCAGCCAGCAGGCTGCAAAACTCTTCGAGGATTTTGTTTTTTCTAAAGGGCTCTTCAGAACAAGACTACCGGGAAAACGCCACACACGGGTCTTCCTCGGCTCGTGGTGTGGAGTCACAGCAGCTGCTGTGTTTCCTTCTGCATTCCTTAGGTGAGCTCTCAGCGCAAATCTTTCCTCAGGAGTCTCTGCCTTCGCGTGGAGGGGGGACGTTGTATCTTAATTGGAACAGAAATCTTCTCTGGCTGCGACACAAAGCCCATCGTGTAGCATGTGCTGCATGGCGACTGCAAAGGCTGGGAGCCACCAAAAGGCTTTCAGCAGAAGTGTTTTTCGGAGGTTTTTAGAGACTCCTCTAAGATTACGTTCCCTTTTCAGTAGCGCTAGAAGATGACACGTTGTGAAGATCCTGTGGGCTGGGTGCACCGCACTCACCAGGCTCTCCTTGTTCCACCACTACGTTCCTGTTTCCTGCAAGAGCTGGGATTTCCCTCACGGGCTTCCCTTCCACTCTGACTGGTCCACAGCCGACCGCTGTAGAGGCCACTGGCTCTGTGTACTGGTTTGGACTGGGATGGAGGTGATTTTTCTTCCTGGCAGCTGGTGTGATGCTGTGTCTGGCACTTGGGATTAACGTGGTGTTGGTGACACAGGGGTATTTCAGCTGTTCCTCAGCAGCCACAAGGTCTGTATTTTGAATACTTCCAAGGCCCTTTTAGAAGCAAACTTCATATTTAAAGCTTGCTAAAAGGTAATATTTTCCCTCCACAACATATTAGATATAACTACTTGATTTTTAACTATTTAATTATTATTTTCCCATATGCAGCTTCTTTTTCTGTCACAATAAACGAGTGACTGGACAACTCTGGATGTCCCACCTAGGAAGCTGCAAACTACAGGGTTTTTTTTCTCTTTGTTTGCCCACACTTCTCAAAATCTTCTGGGTTTGATTTGGAAGGAGAAGGTGATTTTTAAAAGCTTTTTACCTGTAAGGGTGACAGAGACTAAAGCAAACCTAGGATTCACCAGCTTGGATGTTGTTCTCAGCAGGCACTGGAGGCAGAGGATCTCCTCCAGAGCTCCCTAATCCAGATTTCCAAAAGGGACATTTAAACCAACCTGTGCAGAAGCCTTGGAAGAAAAGCTTAAAGACACAGCCCTGAAGGGTAGGTGGTGTCACTGCTTATTTTGATGTTTCAGAAAGTGCCCCCTGGACCACGTTAAGCAAAGGAAAACAGTTCACAAACATAAAAAAAAGCGCTACAATTAAATTGCTTAGTAAGAAACACGGGTAGATTTCCCAACCAGGCAGTGTTTGATGGTGCTGGAGTAAAGTTTTCTATTTGTCCATATTTTATGGAGGCGGGAAAATGGGGAGAAACGATTCCTGTAAAGGAATTAGGTGTCTAAGGGGCTACAGATTCAATTCCCACTTGCTGGCCCTTCTATGAGGCTGGGTAAGAGTTTGCTAAGCAATTCCCAAGGACTGATCTCCAGCCTGTGCCCATTGCAGGAGTTGGATGAGAGCACGGGAATATTTCAGACCAAACCACAGCCTGGAAAAGCATAAGTGGAAGGAAGGTGGAATATATGCACGAGCATGTTTTAGCTTTAAAATGCAGGTTAATGAAAGTGCCTTGTTGCTGACACAATCCAAATGACCTTTAGTGAAAGATGGGGTATCTTCAAGTGGAAGGCTTGGAATGGATCTCAGTGATAGTTGTGAAAACAAGACACCAAAACCCCCCTGGAAACTAGTGCTCTATTAACATCATATGACACTAAAAATAAATGAAGATAAACTATTTCCCAAAGGAATAATTGTCTTTTGGAAGGTGAACAAAGGAAGAAGGAAATCTAATGCTTATAGGACAGAGTTTGGGGGTTTATGACTTGGGTTTTGTGGGCTTTTTTGTTTTAACCAGCAGAAGAGAGCTGAGAAGTGTCACAAAAATGACACACCACAAAACCCCCTCACAAAACGTGATGGTTGTACTTTGTTTCTAAGGACTGAATCATTCTCAGTGTTTCAGTAATAACCATCACATAAAGACTCCCAGGGATCTGAGGTCTTCTTAATATCTCTTGTCAGGGAAATCTGGGGAACTTTGCCGGGTTTTTTTCTGGCTTTTCCTTCAGAGGGAGTGAATTTCAGGCTTTTGGGTTTTGTTTCTAGCCCTGTGTTATCCAGCTGGGGAAAATTCATGTGTATCTGTCCATGTATATCCATATTGGTATCCATTTGTTTGTGTGCATTTCGCCCTAGTAAAAACCAGGTACAAGATGCTGTTAATTCAGCAGTTTGGAACGCTGCAGTGAAACAAAATGCCGTGCATTAATACTAATGGCAGGCAAGAGCATATGCTGTGTTTTATGTCCATTCTATTCAGACCAGCAGGTTCTTTGGGATATTTGGTGCTGTAGCTCAAGAGTTGAGATTTATTTGCATTTCGTGGCCACCAATTCCACTGCTGGAGCTGCTCTGCCGAATATGAGGTGCTTCAGGACACGGTTTGATTTGGGTGTGTTCTTGTCTATGCCTTGGTGCTGGTGTGGTGCTTCCAGAGACTAATACGAGAGACAGGTTTCACCCAGCTGCCAAAAAACCAGCTCCATCCAGAAGAAATAAACCCTCTGCTTTGCCCCAGAAATATTCCTTGCTGGGAGCTGGCACTGACAGACAACCCTGGGCTTTGAAAACACTGTGTTGTTCTAGCACTGGAAAATCAGAGAGGTTAGGCTGTTTGCATCCACGCTCCTGAGAGGGAAAGAGAGAAATTCCAGATATTCCCAACATCCAGTTGTCAGTGAGTGCCAGCTGCCACGGAGCTGTATTGTCTGCATCCTGAGCCTTAGTGCTATTTCTGTGTTGCCTTCCAAATCCTTCCCGTCTGCAAAGGAATCCACAGCAGGATGAAAACGCCTCCCTGCACCTAAGGAACCTTTGGGAATTCAGTGACAGGATCCCTGCAGGGCATTTCCCGCTGGAGGCAGCCACTGAAGCAGCTCCTCTGCCTTTGCTGCTCCCTGGTTAGTTAATGGCGCTTTGGCACATCCCTGAGGACCTTTTGGAGCACGAATCCAGAGTTCTGGCCCCAGGAGGTCTGCCAGGGTTGGGAGGTGCCTCGGGCTCTTTGTGCCAGGAAGGTGGTTGTTGCACTTCATGCTGGGGAGCTGTGAATCCTCTTTGCCTTCACCCCTCTGCTTCAGAGCTCCATTGCAGATATGCATGGAAACCTTCCAGATTGGAATATTTCACAGAACCACGGGATGGTTTGGGTTGGAAGGGACATTAAAGCCCACCCAGTGCCAACCCCTGCCATGGGCAGGGACACCTTCCTACCAGCCCAGGTTGCTCCAAGCCCTGTCCAACCTTGAACATTTCCAGGGATGGGGCAGCCACAGCTCCTCTGGAGTTTGAGCTGAGCTCACACACAGCCGAGGGAAGAGTCGTTGTGCATGCACTAATCAGGACAAGTCCAATTAAGCTTCTGAACCGTGTCTTTACTGATGTTTTCCAGAGTCCAAATGGACACCAGGCAGTTTGCAACCCAGAGCAGGGTTGAGCTGCAGCACCTGGTGAGCCAGATATTGTACAAGAAAAGCACTTTTGCTTGTCAACCTGAACAAAATAATCTGCTGCTGGGTAATACATATGGAGAAGGCACCATTTTAGTAGGCATAATTCAATTCCACCAGCTCCCTACTCCTACTCCATCTTCCCAAACGAGATGAAGGTAAAACAGCACCACATTCCTTGTGTGTGAGCGGAATAACAGGATTAGGAAGAGGTGATTAGTGCTTGCTCTCCTGGTTTCCTGTGCAGAGGGTGGATATGAGAGAGGGTTTCCTCTCGGGCTAACCCGAGTATTGACATTATTTGAGGAGCCAGCAACGAGCACTGGAGGTGCCTGAGGGATTTCTGTTAACAGCCTTAGTTACATTTACACTGTGATGCATCCCAGAACACAACTGTACTCCCGCCCGAGGCAAAGAACCCAGGAAATCTGTTCCCCACGTTTCCATAGACATCCTTTGGGATCTCCAGCAAGTCCCACCAGCAGATATTTTAGTCGCTGGCACGTGTCCCTTGAAACCGGGGGCTTTGGCTGCTGTTGCCCCTTGGAACACACACATTGCTGCAGTGCAGCGCAGCCCAGCTCAGCCTTTTTGGAAATACGAGCCTATGTTTGCCCCTCAGGGAGCAACAGTCTCACCCTGCAGCCCTTTGGAAAGGTACAACTAACATTTTGGAGGAGCTGAAACAGTATGGCAGTGCCTTTCAACAACAAATTAATCCGTTGGATTCTCGTCGCCAAATCTTCTAGGTAAATTGGCTGTTTGCTTTTAGCCCTCAAACAGCTAAAGAAATATTATTAAACCTAAGCAAATACAAATGGTAAGTAACACGGAGAGCTTTTCAGAGCCAGAGTTAAAGCTGGAAATAATTCTGTCCTTAATCCACTCTGGAGTGAGTGGCCTGTGGCAACACTGGTTGTGATTTCTGAAGTCTAATCGTCTCTTTGCATCCTCGTTGGGTAGCAGGACGGGCTGGCCAGGGCACACTCTCCCTGGAACACGGATTTGAGCTTCTCAATGCACTCCTAGCTGGCTTTTAGATGAGCATCTAGACATGTCCTCATTTATTACCTGGTCCTTGCTGAACATTTCCTTGCTGTGTAAAATGATAAATGGAAATGCAAGTTCAGGTTGCTTATGGAATACACAATTTTGTGTGTTGTATTGATTATTTTACCCTTGCATGATTAAATAAACTTGAGGTGTTATCAGAAGGTATTTGATAACTTGAGGTGTTACTCTAGTCCTTTATTTCTGTATTTATATCTCTTTTTTTTTTTTCTTTAATCACTGAATTCCTTGGCTTGGGAAACTTTCACTCATGGCAATACCTAGAAAATGCACAAGATACATGGCTATAGAGTTGGATTGATTTTCAGGTAAAATACATGGATATAGAGTTGAACTGATTTTCAGTTACGTGGAAGGCATTTGGTCACTGAGCTCCCCCTTAAATATTTGCAAACGTTCTTCTTGAAAAAGTGTCTATAATACCAGCTATGTAGTAAAGACCTTTAAAGGCAGATGAGTATTTTTCCCCCTTCTTACACCTGTGGAAAAGGACTGACTGGGAGAGGTTTTGGGGCACTGGCAATGAGGTGGCAGAACAAACCAGATGCCAAGTTCAGATCCCTTGTGATATCCTGTGATTTTTTTTCCAGCATTGATAGCACAGCTGGGACTGCTGCAGTGATTAATGGAGTGACCTCTCCAAAGCTGGATGGCAGCTGCTCCATAGAATGCTGGTCGATAGCTGGGAGGGCTCTACGCAGTCCCTGCTGTCCCTGGTCATGCTGCCCAGATTTTCATTTTAGGCTCCTAATTGGTGGAACTGGTTTGTGATCAGCTGGGGAACTGGTGAAGGGAAGGTTAGAAACCTTGGATTAACCCTTGAAGCAGACAGGAATTCCTCCCAGGTTTGCTGACTGTCTGTCACTGCAGTCCTGCTTGGGATTGTCAGTCCATGGGAAGGGAATGGTTTCCCTGGATGTGTTACAGGAGTGTAAAATAGGAAGAAAGGCTGGAATGTCTGCAAAAATCATGGAATAGTTTGGGTTGGAGGGGATCTCAAAGACCATCCAGTGCCCCCCCCTGCCATGGGCAGGGACACCTTCCACCAGCCCAGGTTGCCCCAAGCCCCGTCCAACCTGGCCTTGGACACTTCCAGGGATCCAGGGGCAGCCACAGCTTCCCTGGGCACCCTGTGCCAGGGCCTGCCCACCCCCACAGCCAACAATTTCTTCCTAATATCCAAGCAAAACCCACTCTCTGGCATTTCGAAGCCCTTCCCCTTGTTCTGTCCCTCCAGACCCTTTAAAATACTCTCTCTCCATGTCTCCCGTAGGTCCCTTCAGGTGCTGAAGCGAGTTAATAATCGATAAATATCACAAGGCATAAAACCTCAGCCCTTCACTGCTAAATTATCTCTTGTTCTGGGTTGCATAAGTGGTTTCAGTTTCTCTGATCTCGTGCCCTGGGGCAGGGACTGTATTTGCAGTTTGTGTGGAGCGCACAGAGCACGGCACGTCAGCTCAGACAGCTTTACCAACAAGTGATGCTGCTGCTCGGGATTCTGTCAAAACTGTGAGAGTGTGAAGTGCTCACCACGGGGAGTTTACTAAAGACACCGCGCTTAAAAATAAACGTGTGTTCCTTGAGCCACCCTGGAGGTGTCTTTCCTAAGATTTCTGGTCCAGCTGGGAGGGCAGCTCCGAGCCTGGGCTGGTATGGAGTTAAGGCAGGCAGATGATCCCAGGAAACGGATTGAAGGACCTGGAAGAAGGGCACAGGACTCCAATGGATCAGTGAAGAGAGGGATGTGCTTTCCCAGGAGGAGCCACAAACCCCTGCAAGGCTGAGCTGCCTTTACTGCCACTGAAAGGGGCTAAGCACTGACCTGCTGAGTCCAGACTAACCACTTGAGTAATTATCAGCTTCTTAATTGATGGCGGGGTGCAACTGAGCCTGAAATGTCATGGAGAGTGCTGATTATTCCCCTTAAAATGCCATGCTGTCACCTGCAGTGCTTGGAGAGCTCTGAGGATGATCAGAGCAACATCTGGGAGCATCCTCAGCTTTCCCACTCTCTGCCTGACCCGGGTTCAGGCAGGTTTTGTGCCTGGTCTGATCTTCCAGGTTGTTGGTTTTTCACTCTGAGCCAGGTCTAAACCAGTTTAAAACTAGCAGGGAATGCCAGCATGAGTGATGGCCACAGCAGGGACTGCACTGCAGATGTATCCTGAGGCTCCAGTTCAGCAGCAAAGTGAAATGATCCACCCACACCAGTCGAGCTCGTTCCATGATTAGGACCTTAGAGTCTGTCTTGGAATACTGGAAGCAGAAATTCCTATAATGGTCAATTAGATAAAAATTTTATGATGCTTTCTTGCCTAATTTCTGCTAACTAGAGGTGTTACATGAGCTTCATTTCTCCAGAAAGGAAGTTCTTCTCCCCAGGATGACCAATTTCACATGCAAGTTTTGTAATTATGTGAACAATTACAAAGAGAGAGAGGCTAAATAAGGGTACAGGTAAAAAGGAGCAAGGGTGAATAGATAGCTTTAATAAGAATGGTTTGGGTGAGAAGGGGCCTTAAAGATCATCCAGTTCCAGAAAGTCTGGAATGTCTGCAAAAATCATGGAATATTTTCGATTGGAAGGGATCTCAAAGCTCATCTCATTCCACCCCCTGCCATGGGCAGGGACACCTTCCACTAGCCCAGGTTGTTCAGAGCCCCATCCATCCTGGCCTTCTCTGCCTCACTTCTCTCCATCCACTTCTGCAACAACTGATGATTATTATTTTATTTTTCTAGGGGCAGAGTCATTTTTCAAATATTATTCATAGAATTACAGAATAGCTCTGGTTGAAAGCGACCTTGAAAGACCATCTGGTCCAACCTTCTGCGGGGAAGGGAACCCATTGAGATTATCTATCACCTTGTCCAAACACATCTGGAAAATCTCCAGCAGTGGGGACCCTGCTATGTCCCTGGGAATGTTTTTCCCGGGAATGATTCTCTTGCTGTGAAAAAAATGTCTTTCTTAGGTCAAAACGATGTTGACATTTTTAAATTCTGTTTCGGTTTTCAACAGCCGGTGCAACAAGGTGCTCAAGAGCGTCTTGCAGCAGGAACATGGACATCTGTCTGTCTGTCTGGGAGGGCTGTTAGTTCTGAGCCTCTGTTAGACTGTTTTATTGGGAATGCAGTAATCAGTCTAAATCAGGGAATGCAGTTTAAAGCAATGACAAAATTATGACGGGTGAAATATTATTAGGCATCTCCCAGACAGGTGGATTTCTGGTCTGTTCCTGAGGGTTTGTTAGGGCTTTGACATGAAAGCTGGAATACCAAAATCCAGCCTGCACTTGGCTGTTTTAGCCTAGGGAAAAACACAAAAGCATTTTCCAAGCAGAACATCAGGCCCTCAGAGCCATTACAGCTGTAATGGGAAATGTTATGGTTCTCCGTTTGTTCATGTTGTTTGTTTGCACAAACATCGTGATGTGTTCCAATTTGCTTTATTTTTGTTTGTGTCATGGAGTATTAGGAACATTCCCCTTTTTTTTTATCTTTTTCCTGGTGGTACCTACTCACTGTGTGCATTAAGGGCTGCTCGACACCTGCCTTGAACTTGCTTGGTTTACAGGCAGGACTGAAATAGTCCCTGGGCAGGGTCTGGAGGCAGAGATTCCATGTGCTGCACCCAGGAAACATCACTGCTTCGAACTATTGTCAGGAATGGGGCATTGAAGATGCTGATTTTGCCTTGCATGGGAAGTTTTGGCCTTCCAGAGGTATACGAGGGAAGCGTTCAAATGAGGATGTGCCCTGATGTTTTTAAAATTTATTTATTTCCTTTATTTATTTTTGTCTTATTTTCTGTTTCTTAACTCATCCCCAGATTATAGTTCTGACCTTGTAATATAAGGTAGGATGGATTTTGACCTGTTGTTGCACTGACTTCATCAGTGACAGCCACTGCTGGCACCAGGAACCTGCTCCTGAGCTCCAAAACCAAGTTCCCTGTGGGAAGAGTGGAACCAAAGAGGCTTTTGATAGACCTGGAGTTCTTTATTTCAAGGTCTTGCAACAGCTGTTGAAGAACCTTTGATTTAAGAAGCACCTTTTATCTGCTGTGTTATTTTTGCTGAAGAGAATGTTTATTTTTCATCTCTGTCTGGGGTTCTATATTTTTTTTTAAAGAACTTTAGGTTTTTGCTTTCTACTGACGTCAACGGCGCTGTCACCAGGATCTTCTGTTTCCTTTGGAAAACGTGGCATCCTTGTGATGGGAGAATAGAGGATCCTCTTGGCCCTTTCACCTCCAATCTTGTCTGTGGCAGGATAAGATGCTCTCAGCAAGCGAACAAAAGGCAAGACACGGGAGAACAGAAGCTGAGACACCCATGCCGGGCTCTGAGAGGTGGTGGGAGATGTGACCACCTCCTGTGTGCAAAGCACTGGGAGAGGAAAGGGGGCGATGATTCAGTTTGTGTGTTCCAGCTGAGGGCAAAATTCACCGTGAGCCAACTGTAATTTCTACACTTGTCCTTAGAAAACAGTGTGGGCACATCTTGGTGCAGGAGCCGGAGAGGGAACACAGACAGATGGAAAGCCATGGGAGAGGACTTGTTTTTCCTCAGGAACTCGGTTGTTGGAGCACTGGTGCCATCCTTCTCAGCTACCCCGTGATATGAGTAATGCCACCCTGGGAGCAGAGCGAGGCAGGGAGGCGTGCTGGGAAGGAAGGCACTTGTTCACCTTGTTTGTCTCTGGGAAGTCTCATGGTGGGATTTTGAGGCCGAGCCAAACATATGTGCACAGACCTTCCTACAAGGCGAGAGGAGACGGAGCTCCTCGGCACTTCTCACATTTCCAGCTGTCGGCTCCCGCAACGCGCCGCTTGCGTTGGGCTGGTTGGAGCTGCTGGGAGGTACTGACAGCCCCTAAATGCTGAAATGGAGCTGGCAGAGCAGATTGGAAGGGAGAGAGATGTGGAGATGGAATAATCCACTGTTCTGTAACATGTGCTTGAGGGAACTGGGACCTGCGGGACCAGGAGGGATATCGTGGAATTATGTAATGGTTTGGGTTGGAAGGGACCTGAAAGATCATTCCATTCCTACCCCCTGCCATGGGCAGGGATGTCTTCCACTAGACCANTGTCCAGCCTCTCCCCCACCAGCACCCCCAGGTCCTTCTCCCAGGTGTGCTCTTGGTCTCCACGTGGCATTGACAGGATGAAGTGTGCTGGGAAAGTTGTCAGAGGAAGCTTGCAAGGCGTCCTTCTCGACTGCTCCTGGCTTTATCCCCTGCATTTGCATTTGCATAAGCACTAAGTCGGAACAGAAGTCGAAAATCTCCCAGACAGCAAATGACTTGAAGTGCTGCCTATACAACTTTGCTGAAATATGCATGAAATGAATTTCAGCTAATACATTATGAATGTTGGTAATGCCACGTCTCCAGCAACCTCAGAGATACATCAGGAACATGAATATTTAGAAAATATTCACATAGGTGGGGGTCTGGCTCTGCTCCCAGGGAACAGGGACAGGAGCAGCGGGAACAGCCTCAGGCTGGGCCAGGGCAGGGGCAGGGGGGACATGGGGAGGAATTCCTGCCTGGAAAGGGTGGTCAGGCCTTGACAGGGGCTGCCCAGGGAGGGTTGGAGTGCCCAGCCCTGGAGGTGCCCAAGGCAGGACTGGCCGTGGCACTCAGTGCTCTGGGCTGGGGGACAAGGTGGGCATCGGGCACAGGGTGGGCTCCGTGGGCTGGCAGGGCTTTTCCAAACCTAAATAATTCTGGAATTCTGTGAAAATCTGTGTGTGTGTGTGTGTGTTATGTACCTGTCTGTGTGTGTCACACAAATGGGACTCGGTTTTCATAAGATTCAGTCTTGATGCTTATTGGAGATAAAAATATTTGTATCAACTTGTCCTTTTAACTGTTCAGCTCCTGCTCAGTGACCTTCTGTTCCCAGAGCATTCAAGTAATGGCAAAGAATGAGTCCATGAGCTATTTATAGGAAAAGACTTTCAAATGATATTTTGGAGGTTTGTTTTTTTTTTTTTTTCCCCTGAAATAATTTATTCGTATTATCAAACTGGAATAAATAATTGCACCCAGCACAGAGTAACAATTTCTACCTGTCATGTTTTTGCAGTCTTCATAATATTTATCTCTTTTAAAAATCTGAGTGATAACTTTTCTGCGTTGCCTTCCATCAAAATTAGTTGGAATATATCTTAAAATGACACTTCATTAGGGTTTTGCCAACGTATCTGCAGAGCTTTCTATCATTTCCTGAACTGCCTTGCTTATATAATAAAGCTTATAGCAAATAATAATCTTCATGTCACACATTTCTGCTCTTGGGATGGATTTACTGAGGTGAATATAAAGTGAAGTAATGATTATGGGAAGAAAAAACAAGGAGTTACCCCATCAATCTTCTACAGCTGAAATGACTGATGCAGTAAAATAATATTATGAAAACTTTGTCATTTTATTCTGAAGATGGTGCTACAGGACTGTCATCTATTTAAATTGGGGGGGGGAATTACTAAAAATATGGATTTTCATTAGTATGAATTGATGGTATGGAAAAAAAAGGATTTATTTTCATTTGAAGCCTGTATATTTATATGTGTGTATGTATGTTATGTACCTATATATGTATGTGTGCCTGGAGTGACAGCAGATCTATTGGCCTTGTGAAATAGGTATGAAAACACAGCTCAGTCCATCAGGTGACCGTATTTCAAGCTCATTTCAAGATTAATTTCTTAATATACAAGGAATTCTGCTGCATTAATTCAAATCTGAGATAGAAACAAAGCAGCGGGCTGGATCCTTAGTTGGAGACACGGCACAAAGCCGTGGTATTTGAAGAGTTGCTGGCTTTTCCCAGGAATGCTGGGATAGTTAGCAGCACTGAGAGACTGCAGTTCTCATGGTGCACCACCCTTGGGCCAACCCATGGAGAGGGCAGAACCTCAGCTCTTCTCGAAGCTGCTTGAGCTGCTGTGAAGGAAAGCTCAGCCTGTTTCCCCCTCTAAACCAGCAAACTGCTTTGCTGCTGTCAGGTTTTGGGTTTTTTTGGAAGTGGATATGAAATGCTTGAGGAATCACATCCCTTCTCCCACCCTTGATGTTTCTCACGTGCTGTGCCAGCGCTTGCTGTCACGCAGGGTTGTAAGTGATGCTGCTCACCTTGGGGTGAGGACGGAGTGATGCATTACCTGCCTTGTAGGCAGGCAGAGATGACAAATGAAAGTGCTTCTCCGTTGCATCCGGGAGAACACATTCCCACTGATTCTCTCAGATGACTTTTCAAAGGCAAATACGTTGCCAGCTCACCTTCCTTTGATGTTCTGCCTCCGACAGGCATTTTAACAACACGCTCCTGCCACGTGGATCTATTTGAGTTTATGAAGATTATTTTCTTTATTTTTATAGGACTAGTGGGCAGAAATAGCCCGAATTTTTTTTTTTCCAGAAATAACAGAGGAGAATCTGATTTTCTCTTGATGTAGTCATAGTGTGGTGAACACGTGCCACCACAGGAGGTGCAGAGGGCTCAGACAGCCCCTCCATCCCTGCAGGATCTGCAGGTATCTGCCATGCTGAGGTAGATTAATGATCTCTACTCCTCCCTTCCTTCCTGGTTACCACTTTCTGCCCATGTTTTGTATCACACACAGAGGCAGCATTCCCCCAAATCCATCAGTGCTTCATGGCAGTGGGAATATTGCTCCAGCACCTCGCTGGAGAGGGTGAAGAGTTGCATGAAGAAGAGATGTGGTGGGGATGCCTGGCCAGGACTGCCATGCTTTCTTCTGCATGCAGGAACTCTCGAGCCCAGAAGGAAGTGGTTTCTTCAGGGCTCTGACATTAGAGGTTGTTTCTCAGCAAAGGTTCGTTAATGAAAACCAGACCTTGCCTTTCATGGGATGGGGCAGAGCTGGCAGCACAGTCAGGTCATGGGTTTGGCAGCATCTCTGCCCATCAAACCCCCTGGCACTGCATTTTATGGAGTCATAAAATCCCAGAATGGTTTGAATTGGAAGAGACCTCAAAGCCCATCCAGTGCCACCCCCTGCCATGGGCAGGGACAGCTTCCACCAGCCCAGGCTGCTCCAAGCCCCGTCCAACCTGATCTGGGACACTCCCAGGGATCCAGGGGCAGCCACAGCTTCTCTGGGCACCCTGTGCCAGGGCCTCACCCCCTCATTTTCCTCTTGAGTATCCTGGTTAAGCATTGGAAGGGGCTGCCCAGATGTTTTGGAGTCCCCATGCCTGGAGGTGTTCAAGAATTGACTGGCCATGGCACTCAGCGCTCTGGGCTGGGGGACAAGGTGGAGATGGGCACATGTTGGACTTGATGGTCTTGGAGGTCTTTTCTAATGTAAATGGTTCTGGGATTCTACAACTTTTGGTACACAGGTGACAGCCCTCCTACTGCTCTTTCAGTGTCCTTTCACCCTGGAGCAGAGGACACTGAGGGCAGAGCTCAGCGGGGGCTGCAGCTCCTCCCGAGGGGCAGCTCCATCTCTGACCCCTGTGAGCAGGGACAGCACCCAGGAAGGGCTGGGGCTGTGCCAGGGCAGGCTCAGGGGGCATCTCAGCAAAAGGCTCTTCCCCCAGAGGGTAGTGGGCACTGAGCAGGCTGCCCAGGGCAGTGGGCACGGCCCCAAGGCTGCCAGAGCTCCAGGAGCCTTTGGACACTGGGACAGGGACAGGGGGATTGTTGGGGTGTCCTGGGCAGGGCTGGGGTGGCACTGGATGGTCCTTGGGGGTCCCTCCAAGCTCAGAATATTCTATGATTCCGTATTTTAGTTCTCCAGGGCTCAGTTCCAGCAGGACCAGAGCTGCCTTCTGCCTCTCCAGCAATTCCTGTGCCACAGGATGGAGAAGGGAATCTGCTGCACTAGTGTGGGATCTGTGTTTTAATCTGCTACTGCTGGCACACACACATGTACCCCATCTGTATCCCACAGCGGTATGATGACAGGTAGCTTCCTCTTCCTTTTTAAAAAGAAGAGCCGGCATGCAAAAATAACTGCATTAAAAGACATTTTTAAAGTCACAATGTTTGCAAAATTAGGAAGTGAGTGCTTCTAATCGCTAATTGCGTTTTGCTTTTCCTCGGGGAAATCTCCCTGTGCAGCAAGAGTGAGGTTTAGTGTGTAACTCAGGGATAGGAGATGAAAAAGGTGGCTGCATGTAGGGCCATGGAGATGCTTTGGGGGCTGGAGCCCCTCTGCTCTGATGACAGGCTGGGAGAGCTGGGGGTGTCCACTGGAGAAGGGAAGGCTCTGGGGAGAACTCGGAGCTGCCTTTCAAACCTTACGGGAGTACTGCAGGTACTTCATAAAAAGGAGAGAGAGGGACTTCTTATATGGGCAACAGTTACAGGACAAGGGACAATGGTTTTAAACTGACAGAAGGCAGGGTTGGGGGGGATATTGGGAAGGAATTGCTGGCTGGGAGGGTGGGCAGGCCCTGGCACAGGTTGGGCAGAGAAGCTGTGGCTGCCCCTGGATCCCTGGAAGTGTCCAAGGCCTGGCTGGACAGGGCTTGGAGCAACCTGGGCTGGTGGGAGGTGTCCCTGCCCATGGCAGGGGGTGGCACTAGATGGGCTTTAAGGTCCCTTCCAACACAAACAATTCCACAATTCTATAAAATTCGCATGCATATTAAAAAAATGACCTTGTAATTAGATGACCATTTAGTTCCTAGTCCCTAACACTCAAGGAATTGTCCTTTTTAAAAACTTAATTAACGCGGTTGGCTTCATTAGAAGCACATATTCTTAATTTCCTGACTTGGGTATTTTAGTTTTGACCTTGGTTTCCAAAACTTTGCACCTGACACAGCCGAGGCCCAGCAGCTTTGGAAGAAGGACAGCTGGGATGCAAATGGCTCCATCCAACCTGGCCTTGGACACTTCCAGGGATCCAGGGGCAGCCACAGCTTCTCTGCCCAACCTGTGCCAGGGCCTGCCCACCCTCCCAGGGAACAATTCCTTCCCAATATCCCATCTGTCAGTTTGAAGCCATTCCCCCTTGTCCTGTCCCTCCATCCCTTGGAAATAGTCTCTCTCCATCTTTCTTGGAGCTCCTTCAGGTCCTGCAAGGCCACAATGAGGTCCCCCCAAAGCTTCTCCTCTCCAGGCTGGACAATCCCAGCTGTCCCAGCCTTTCCTCCCAGCAGAGCTGCTCCATGCTCTGACCATCCTGGTGCCTCCTCTATTTTGTGCTGCTGGCAGGGTAAGGTTTAAAGCCAAATCAAATTCTCACCCTGAAGTGAGTCCATCATCACTTCCTCCAATTTAATCAAAGGTTGTGTGAGATACACATAGATTTGTACACGAATCTGTGCATGTATTTTTATGTATATATTCATTTCAGATATTTAAGAAAAACTTTGTGCACATGCAAATTACTGTCTTTTATATGAAAAAAGAAAAAAAAAACCGAGCCAGGTCTTTAATTCCTGCTACATCAAATATTACCTCTAGTGATGTAGGAAGAGAATTGAGGAGGTTATTAAAGCTTGAAATGACTGAGCTGTTTGTAGAAGTAGTTAGTGAACATGGGCAATAATCTGTTGTTTAAAAAGCAAAATCCCCAAGGATTTTGAGTCCATGTGTTCAGTGTGCAGGCATGGTATGTCTATCTAATAGATTAATATTTCACAGGCCAAGAGCAATTTGCATGACAGACTGTAAATTATAATGCTCCCAACCCAGGCACTATAAATGGATTCGAAGCAGTGTGAATCAATAACAGGCACTTCTCTAATAGCTCCCCCACTGCTGGCGGGAGACAAAAGCTGAAACACCACATCTGTTGTTCTCTTGCCACCTTGGGAATGCCTGATACTCCGTATCCCATCCACATCTTGGTTGTGGTCGATTTTTGGCCATTGTCCATTGAAGGTCTTGGCAGGATGACCCACAGCCCCACGTGGAAACTTAAAATCCTCCCTGTTTATGCCTAAGCAAAGCAAATTTTATACATGCAGGTGTACAGCTGGCATTTATTTAAGCACAGTGTCCCGCTGGCTCCACAGCCAAAGGTGAGGAATGGGAGAGTGTGGGTTTGTGGGACACGGCTTTGTCCCTAGTGGGAGACAAAAGCCCAAGCCTCAGCTACCTGAGGATGGTCAGGCAGTGAAATGCTGGAGGTGTTGACCGTGGAGAGCCACACTGTGGCTCAGCATTTCCAGAGGGACACGGATTGTCTCTGTTCTTGTGTCACACCTCCAGAGCGTTCTGTGGAGCTGCTCCCTGCAAGTGCTCCTGTTCATTTGCCAACAGTCCCTTCATTTGTTTGTTCTGCTAAAAGGGCTCATCGATCCCTCCAGTGTTTTTGTAGCTCTGTAATGAAGTTTCTGTACCCTTTTCTTTCTGCCTCTCGGGTCCCTTGCTCTTCCTACTTGGATCTCAGCCATTTTTGAGCTCCTTTAATTTTCTTGTGTTCATTCCTGATGACCCTACATCCTTCTTCCGCACATTTTTCATTTATTTCGTACGAGTTATTGTTAAAGAATCAGCATCCCTGTCAAAAACCAAACCAAACCAAGACACCCCAAACAGCACAAAACCAAAAGGCCTCCTCTGGTTACCTCCATCCCCGGTGCCATTGCCCACTTCGTCCCACTCCCATCAGCCTGATTCCTCTGTCCCAATAGTCCTGGAATCACAGGATGGTTTGGGTTGGAAGGGACCTTAAAGCCCATCCAGTGCCACCCCCTGCCATGGGCAGGGACACCTTCCACCAGCCCAGGTTGTTCCAAGCCCCATCCAACCTGGCCTTGGACACTCCCAGGGATCCAGGGGCAGCCACAATTTCCCTCAACCTTTGACTCCTGTTCATTGTCCCTGATCCCTCAGCTTGGTGTTTTGGAGCAGTGAGTGATTTGAGGACCGGTCTTCTTGCACCTGTGCTTTCAAAGAGGTGTGGATTTTAGGAGGTTATACAGGTGAAAATTGGCTATTTAGATTCTCACCATTCTCTTCCTCCCTCGCACCTTCTCTCTGTTTCTATTGAACTGTAAGTCATTCTCTGATTTCTAGCATAATTTTCTTAAGGTCCATCCGGCAGCTGAATGTTAATATGTCTAAGAAAGGGTTTCTTATTCTCCTCTCTCCCAAAAAAACCTCTCTTGTCTTCATTCCCGGATCTAGATGTTGGTGTGAACAGAGGGCTCTGTCACTTCAGTCTCCAGAACATTTCATCATTCCCCTGGTTTTCCCTCACTCCTTCACTGCTTCGTTAAGTGTTTTGCCCGTGAACTCGCCTTTCTTTTCGATGTAATCTCACCACTGAAACTGCTGTAACACTCTGTGTGACATTCGTGGACTGAAACACTGCAAAGCTGCTAATATTCTATGAAATTAAAACTGTAAGGGATGACTGGAGTGAAAAGGAGGAAGAAAGAGCGGTGGGCAGGGAATTAGCACCAAGGGCAGGCAGAGTTGCCCGGTCAGTCTTATTGGAATAATGTCTTTTTAAGCCTCAAGGCAAATACTATAAATTTCTGTGCATAAAAGGGAAAGGAGTGGAGAAGAGGAAGAAACAAAGCAGCCTTTTCCCCCCCCCCCCCCCCCCCCCGTCCAANNNNCCCCCCCCCCCCTCTCTGCAGCAATGCAAAGATGCCTGGCTGAGATGGGCTAATATTAAAAAGAAAGCACATTGTCACACTCTTCCCACACCTCCAAGCAACAGACTGAACTACCCAGCAGAGACAGTACTCCCTGACATCTGACTGAAGCACATTTGCTTTCGCTGTGCCAAGAGGAGGATGGAAATGGTATCAACACCTTGCTTAAAAAATGCTGTGAGCAAAGATTAAAAAGGAAAAAAAAAAACAAAACCCACAACAAACCACCAAACAAAGAACAGAACAGAAGAAGGCGGCTCTTATATGGAGCTCAAGCTGTGATTTACACTGACAATTCCACTGGTCAGCAAGTCGGGTTTTTTCATTTTAGAGGTTTTTAGCTCTTAGACCCCCTGGAGCTGTAAAACATCTGGAGCACAGAAACCCACCACAGCTGTGGCTGCACTGCCTGTTCTGCTCTGCTCAGAAAGAGCAAGAGACACGAGAAAAGTAAGATACAAGCACTCTTTCTCTTTCTTTCTTTCTTTCTTTCTTTCTTTCTTTCTTTCTTTCTTTCT